>CAWUFW010015283.1:0-368559 GCA_963921515.1 Calotriton arnoldi
CGTGAAGATTATCCAGTAGGTAGAAAAATCATTTAGATGTTTTCACCACAGGGAAAATATTTTCCTCATGGAGAAAACCATTTAATTACTCTAACAATAAATATGGAATTGATTCCTCTCCACAGTTCTTAAACAAGCATCTGCAATTCAATAGGTCATGCATTTACGCGAGTTTGAGCTATTGGCATTGTAAATGACAATGCCTTTTATTTATGTTTTGGTTTTTAAAACACAAATAAAAGGTATTGTCATTTACAATACCAATAGCTTAAACTCTCACAAATGCGAGACCTATTGCATTCCAAATGCTTGTTTAAAAGTGTGTGTTGGAGAAGGGGGTTGCAAACAGAAGGTAGCAGAAGGAACACAGACGGGGAGGTTGTGGGTAATCAAAACTGAGGGTGAAGGTGTGGGGAAGCAAACATGATGGAGCGGTGGGGTGGGGTGGGCATAGGGAAGCCAACGATAGACAAGAGCAATGTGGCAAGCAGGGGGAGAAAAGTAAATGAGCGAGAGCAAAGTTAAGCTGGGGTTGAAAGCACACTCTTTACAGGTAATCTGAGCCGAGGAGCAAAGCGCAGCAAGCTGCCACTTTGGAACTGGAGAACTGCTCAGTAAAGTGCTCCAATACCTTCTGGTCGGGTTTGCGGTTGCGAGAGAGTGTGTCCAAAGAGACATTTGCAGCCAAAGAGTTTCTTTCTTTTTTGGCTCCATTTCACAGAGGAACAAATCGTGAAAAGAGGGTAAGAGTCCTTTGTTGAAGTCATGGTTTTTAGCAAGTGAGCGGAGGAGCTAACCTAAAGCATATTCATATTTAACATACATGTTTGTTCAGAAAATAAACACGCCAGATCTAGCGGAATTTACATCACGCACCTTTGACCTCCCTGAAGGTATCGCTGAGTTGCCCCCTTCTGTCTCCCATGGCCCCTGAAGAGCTCCCCGTTTGCTACGAGTTAAACAAGCCAGTGGTCACTACTGCACATGAGAGACTCTCCTGCCCTCCTGCAGAAAGAGAAACTCATTAATGAAAATAGTGCCTACAGACTAAAGAAGACGTACCATGTATCAACCGAAGTAAAAGGGCCAGTCCTCATGGGAGGTTACAAATGAAGACAAGGCGGTACTAAATAGGGACTAACAAGCCTAATAACGAATCAGAAGCCAGCATTTACGAAGGACAATGACACAAGCCAATGACAAATATGGGCGGAGAGTGGGCGGGGCTTCAAGTACATACTCCAATACACCATGGCTCGCAGAGCAGCTCATGCGCTGCCTAGGCTTGACCTAAAAATGGCATGTCACTGCACGTTGAGGGACTAGCTGTGAGTTGTTTGTGAATACTCACACTCCTAGGGGGTGGTGGGCAGGATCAGCAAAGTTTTGCAGCGTTCACCACTAATAAACACCTTCCTTCCCACCACAACTCTAAAACAGTGAATGCAGAAAATTCCTCATCCATAAAGGCACTTTGTGAACACCAAATTTCACCGCACCTTCTGTGTCCGAAATAAACCTGAAAGTGTGTACCATGGAGGCTGACATGCAAAGCATAAATGCTTTATATTTTATTGCTGATGGTCTAACATTTTCCCCTGCTTGCTTTGCTGGCTGCTTCATTATCAAAACACATTAATCCCTGAAGTAAACATGACACCAAAGTCTAACAGTTCTCTTTATATGTAGATATTTGATATATGCCGAGGGCGAGTTACATGAAAGTCAATACTGCTCCACAATGAAGTATTGATTTTAGTTGTAATAAGGCAAGGGAATGAATTTATTGTGCTACCAGTCGACCATGAGAAATCTTTGAAAATCAGCAGATTAAATACTGAAACCAGCTGCAGCGCGCATCTGCAGGAAGGGCATCGGCGTTCTCAAATGATGAGCTGTATTGTCAATTAAAAAATGTAGAACCAATTCAAACATTGACGTTCTCTGTTTAGACAATTGGATTGAGTAAAATATTGATCCCACTGAAGGAAGTGTTTAAATTACATACCAGCAAAACGGTTCGAACTTAACATTTATTAACAAGTAAAATGAAAACAAAGAGCAATCAAGGGAGAACAAGAAGGCGTAAACATCTGAGCCAACTTCCGGCATTGTGTTTCCAGTGGATCTAATTGTGCCTCGCTGACAGATGGAGCGCATGTCACGCGTTTGTCTCTGCAAAGAAACATTTTAACCAAATGCATAGGGGCAACGAGAACAAAATGCACCCCACTTTGAACCCTACCCCAAATAACTCTGAGCAAGTGAGTGAGGGGATTAAGCCTAGCACTCGTTCTGTTGCTTCTCCGAGTAGATCCTGAAAACACTGTGGTCAAGTTGTGAATTTTATTGTGCATTCACAGTGATTTTTCTCATCCACCCATCTATCCATCCTACTATCTGTATTCCTTCCTTCCTTCCTTCCTTCCTTCCTTCCTTCCTTCCTTCCTTCCTTCCTTCCTTCCTTCCTTCTCTCATCCAGCCCTCCTTCTCCTCACCCAACAGTCATTCCCATAATTCAACTATCCATCAATCTTACCCATCCATTCCTCCCCTCGTCCTTCATAATCACAATTTACACAGAGAGCATATGCACTTTAGCACTGATCAGCAGTGGCAAAGTGCCCAGAGTCCTAAAGCCAACAAAAACAGGTCATAAAATTGGGAGGCAAAAAGGCAAAATGTTTGGGGATAAACCAGCATAAAGGGCCAGGTGTAACACCCATCCATTTTATTAATCCATTCTGCCCCTCGTCCTTCCATCTATCCAGCCACCCCTCCGTCCATTCAGCCTTACGCCTCTTCTTCAATCCATCATGACTTCCATCCATCCCTGACCTCACATTGTGCATTGCGACCACACTCATGATGGATCTTCAATCTTTCATGCCTTCTATCCATCCTTTTGCACTTCTATCCATAATTCCATCACCTTTATTTTTCTCATCCAACCCTAATCCTAATTCATCTCAGCCACCCATCATCCTTTAGTTCAATTCACCTTTCTTCCTATCCTTCTCTCCATCATTTTGCTCATCCAGCCACCTCTTATCTTCTGATCATCCCTTCATACTTCCATCCATTTTTGTCCACCAATTCATCCATCCACCTCTCCATCCACCCACCTCTCAATTCATCCATTTCTCCATCCATCCATCGCTCCCTTCTTTCCTTTCGTGCTCTTGTTGCATTTGCTCCCTGTCAGAGCAGCTACATCATGCTTTTTCCACCAGTGTCTCAACTCAAAATCAGAGTAAACACGGACACAATTTAAAACATTTAGGGGGATATTCACAAGAACGTGTGCTAAACATCTCCAGAAAATGTTAACGCAACTTTACACATTGCAGTCTATTGCGGGAAAATAACCCCGTGTTAACCTGGAATTCACAACACGGCGGTGCCATGCGATAGTCTTCCGAAAACGCGGCCAATGTCCGCGATACAACCACCGCGACGGAGATAAAAACACAAACCCCAACACCAAAAAACGTGCGATGAGCCCATTCGCGATGAGGAAATCAGCGATAAGCAGCGCCAGGCCTGCCATACACACACGGCAGGCGGGAAAATCACTACAAAAGTAGAAAAAACACACAAACACAAAATGACCAACACCGAAGCACCATGGAGGCAGCCGGAGCAGGCGCAGAGGACGAGCGGAACCCCACAAGCACCCCGGACCACCAGCCTGGGACCTCGGTGACAGGGAAGGGCAAGGACAAGAAGAAGAGGAAGACGAAGTTCAGTCCGCAGGAGAATAGGATCCTGGTCACGGAGGTGATAGAACACCATCAACAACTGTTCGTCACCTGCAATGTGTCATTGGGCACCAAAAATGGATTATGGCGGTCCATCGTGGACAAGGTGAATGCCGTCGGAGAGCACAAGAGGTCAATGGACGAGGTCAAGAGGCGATGGATTGACATCAAGGGCAAGACCAAGGAGAAAATCGCAGGCAACCAGAAGGCAGCAATGCAGACTGGAGGCGGGAGCCCAGCACCACAGCTGGAGCTGGAGCTGGATGACATGGAGGAGCTGGTGTCGACAGTCATCAGTGTGGAGACCGTGGCAGGAGTCGGGGTACCGGACACTGCTCGACATGACACAACACAACAGCAACAGGGTGAGTAACCACCAGGTACTGGGGGGATGGGGGGAGATGGCCACAATGGCACACATTCACAATCAAGCAGAGCACAGTGCACACCCACAATGACTCTGGATCATGGCCCTGATCTACACACTGTCACAATGTACATTGCCATGCTGTCTGAATGTGAACATGTACCATGCGGCCACATACATATGGACACATTGTAACACAGCATCTCCCCTTCACATTGCAGGGGCACTGTCAACACCTCCTGCAGAGCAGTCCCAGCCACTCTTCACTGATGACGAGGAGGACACCACCAGCATCGACACCAAAGCCCTCCAAGACATCATTGAACTCATCCGCCAATCACCTCCAGGACCAGGGCAGCCCAGCTGCATCGAGGAGACCCCACCCACTCCACAAACCACCCAGCACCAGGCACCCACAACCCCGGCTGTCTCCCAAGACCCCCCCGAACAACACATGGCCTTCCAACGCCGTGTGTTGGAGGTCCAGAGGGAGATGGCTGAGCAGGTGCAGGTGGGGTTCGACCTCATGGCTACAAACTTGACGCCATCCATGGGTGTCTGAGTCCCATCAGGGACCACCTCCAGTCCCTAATGTACACCCACACGCCGCTCCATGGTCTCCAACGAGCCCTGGCTGACATCGCTGGAGTCATGACTCGGAGACAAGAACACCTGTCCGCTCAGAGTGGCTCCAGCGATCTCAGCCGTGAGATGGCACACATGCGGAGGCTCATGGAGGACATGGTGCGGATGGAGGCGGAAAGGATGGCAGCCACTGCTGCACATCAGCGAAATGTAGCTGGGATCTACCATGTCCTGCATGTCCTCATCATGGCATTGCTGCCACAAGGCCTGGTGCAGATGAATGCTGCTGCCCCTACACCATCCACATCTCCGCCCCCTGGTGTGTCAGTGGCACACAGTGCCGCAGCCGGAACTGCACCACCCACAGGTGGGGCAGAGCACACATCCGAGGACGAGGACGTGGATGGGCTTGAGTTCAGAAGGAGGCACTAGCATTCATGTCCGCCACCTGGCCTGTTGCTGCTTGGTGCCGCACATGGCCTCATGACCTTCCACTGACCCCCGGTACACTCTGCTGCACTCATCTTGGACCGCGACATGGACTGCCATATCCTGTTTGGTGACCAATGACATGGCGACCACACTGCGGACTGTACCCTTCCTCTTCCGCTGTACTTGTCATTCCCTGATGGACTCTGGCTGGCCCTCCACGGGCCCATATTGTGAAGTGGGGTTGGCATGGCCCTGTACTGCTCCAGCTGCAAAACTCCACTGGATGTGCATTAAACATTCAGAAACGCACTGCTGTGTCATGTCTTACATCATTCATGTATGAATGTGTGGATGAATGTAGGGTCAGTGATTCACCCTAACGTCAATGATGCTCATCTCGTGGGATTCCAGTCACAGTGTGCTACATTGCCGATTGCGTTCCGGGTGCCGTAGACACTACAACAGGGACACACGCATTAGTCACTTCCTTGTCCGGACATGGACTGAACCACGTCCAGAGCCACTGAGTCATTGTTGCAAGCCCTGCGTTGGTCCGGCGTACGCCATGCCAGACCACTCCGCTTACGCTCCGAGGGGGGGGCACATACCTACAAGTCGCAGGTTTACACGCTAGTGGTATGCAGGTCGCTGGTCTAGTTGTCAGCATGTCACTGCCACTCCCTGAGGGCAGGTTTGCACGCACACCACACCCATCCGGCACAGGCGTCACAGGCCATGTGACCCCGCCAATATAAGGGGCCGACAACGTCACATTCCCCACTGCCGGTGGTGACTGGATGACGGACATTCCACGATTCTCAATCATAAAGGGCCCATGAGTTGTTGAGCACAGGGTTAGTGGCACCCGAAGCCTTGCGGCCGTCACGGGCCTACCACCACGTGGCGCTGACTGGGGTTGCACAGGGTTAGTGGCAACCGGAGCCTTGTGGCCATCACGGGCCTACCACCACGTGGGGCTGACTGGGGTTGCACAGGGTTAGTGGCACCCGGAGCCTTGCGGCCACCACGGGCCTACCACCACATGGCGCTGACTGGGGTTGCACAGGGTTAGTGGCACCCGGAGCCTTGCAGCCGTCACGGGCCTACCACCACGTGGCGCTGACTGGGGTTGCACAGGGTTAGTGGCGCCGAAATTGCTGAGCGGGTGTGCGGCCTGCGATGATGACGTGTGCACTGATGTGGTCTCTGCCATTGATGCCTCAGGACTCAGCGTCATGTGTGGGACCTGCTGGGCCGCGGTGCGGGTCCGCATGATGTGGAGCATGCCATGGTGGCGGGACCTGGGCCTGGAGCTTGCACAGGCATGTGGTGTGCCCACTGGTGGACACACCGTTGGCGGCAGGTGAGCAGTGGGGCCTGGGTGCGCAAGTGCGGACAGCCAGCGCTGGCCGGCGGGAGGGGGTAGGGTGTGGCTGCATGTGTGCGCTGGACAGACAGGCGTTGTTGCCGTGTGCAGTGAGATGGACTCTGCCATGATTGACTCTGGCCTCGATTACAGATTGCAGACCTGGTGGCTTGCAGTGTATACCGGCACACTTGGTTGGAGACACACCGGTGGCAGCAGGTGAGCAGTGGTGCATGGGAGCGCGGGGCGGCAGTGTCCCTCCTTCTATCTCTCTCTCTCCCTTCCGTTCCTTCTCCCTCTCTCTCTCTCCCTTCCTTTCCTTCTCCCTCTCTCTCTCTCCCTTCCTTTCCTTTCCTTCTCCCTCTCTCTCTCTCCCTTCCTTTCCTTCTCCCTCTCTCTCTCTCCCTTCCTTTCCTTCTCCCTCGCTCTCTCTCCCTTCCTTTCCTGCTCCCTTGCTCTCTCTCCCTTCCTTTCCTTCTCCCTCTCTCTCTCCCTTCCGTTCCTTCTCTCTCTCTCTCTCTCTCCCTTCCTTTCCTTCTCTCTCTCTCTCCCTTCCTTTCCTTCTCTCTCTCTCTCCCTCTCCCTTCCTTTCCTTCTCTCTCTTTCTCTCTCTGCCTTTCTTTCCTTCTCTGTTTCTCTGTGTCTCGCTCCTTTGATGTGCGCATGACACACGTTCTGATTTTGTGCTTTATTTTCCAGGCTGTGACATCAAGATTGTCCCGGACGGACCCGACAGGAGTCTTCCGCATTGGTGTTTTGTGTTGTATTCAATAAAGTTTTTGGTTGTTACTTCAATGATGAGTGACTGTTTCTCGTTCTTCTGCCCACACATGTGTTTCTTGTTGTCATTGTACGACATCATGCGCTTTTTGTGGCTCTTGTGTCGTGCAAGGTATGTGTTTGTCCCGGGGGGGCGGGTCCTGGGGGTGGTGGCGGGCCTGGGGGTGGTGGCGGTGGGTGTTGTGGCCCTCATGGGTCTCGGTGCTGAATGATCATTATCTCCATTGCATTTGTGGGTCTTCAGATGTGGCTCTGGGCTGGGCTCCCTTTCATACTGCAGGTAGTCGTCCTGCTTTACACCAGCAGTAGGCAGGTGTTAAATCCCTGCTGCTACCGCGGCTTATCGCCTGTTTTTGGTTCGCATCGCGGATCTGGCAGTTCGGTGTGAATGTGGTGTAGTGGTGTTTTCGTGTGTTTTTGCACGGGAACGCCTACTCTACATCTCATTAGGGTTAGTTGGTGGTGTCACCCGTGGAGGTAAATTTAGCGGCAGTTATCGCGGGAATACTTGCGTTGTCTGCAGTTTGCACCCGCTTGTGAATGGGGCGTTAAATCTATCTCCACTTTTGATGCGTTAAGGTGGGGATAACTCGGCGATAAGTCCTTGTGAATATCCCCCATAATGTACATATTGCCCAGTGGCAACCAGCCCCTGGTCAAGCTGCTGAAATAAGTGGTTCATGACGCTCCTGATAGAGGGTAAAACCCACACACTATGTTCCACTTGAGCCCTCATTACTAGTCATATGGAGCCATAGTAAGGCATGCTTTAATGTGTTAACTTCGCTCAACCTGATACAAAATTATTCCTCATGCAGATTTAGTGCATAATGTATTCTACCCAGTTTTACCATGTGCAGATTGGCTGCATGGTAAGTCCAGGTGGAATACCGCATGAGCTATGGTATTGAAAATTTTACATATAAACGTCAGTCACCTGTGGCCATAACATGAACAGCTCTGCTGGCTCAGCACAGACCGAGCACCTGTTTTTAAGTGACTGCAGTGCCTAATGTGAAGTAAACTTAGACCCTGATTTTACAGACATTACAACTCGGAAACAGTGAGCAGGGTTTGCCCTTTTTTGTTTCTGAGCCATGCTGTTTAAAGTAATGCACTAACTTGGAGAAATATTGAGTTATCTGGCTGCATTGCTCTGGGTTGTATCTAATGTTGATAAATCTAGTCCAGTGTGTCTTCTTACTGAGATATCTTCTGGTTCTTCTGTAGAGGCAATTTCTTTGAAAGTGGTCAAAACCTTTTCCTCCACCTTTTAGTCGGAAATTCATGTGTTCAGTTCCACATCACTGGTATGTGGTCAAATTCCAGATCCCTAGAAGGCAGCAGTTATAATTCCTCTCTTGAAGAAGGCTACGCTGGACCCTTTACAGACTTCTAACTACTGGCCTAGCTTTCAGCTGCCCTTTCTTACTAAGCTAACAAAGAGATGTGCCTATCAACAATGCACTAACTTCCTGAAATCTCGCACTTTACTCAACTCACAGCAATCAGGTGGCCTTTGTGGTCTAAGCACTGAGACTGTGTTGATCATGGCTATTAGTGACATCTGGCTTATGTTGGATGAGGGCAGCAGTGCCATCCTCATCATTCTTGACCTTTGTGCCACGTTCAACGCGGTCTCCTATGATATCTTATTAACTAGTATGAGGGATGTCAGCATAGGAGCAACGGTGCTTCATTGGTTTAGCTCTTTTACGAGTGAACAAGCACAATCTGTTTCTCTGGCTGCCTCACACTCTACTTTTAAATCTCCCACTTGGTGTCCCTTAGGGATCCTCCCTCAGCCCAAACCTTTTCAACCTTTATGTTGCCCCTCTTGCATATCTTGTAGCATCTTTTGAACTGTAATTCTTTATTTACACTGAAGACCCCCAAATTATTTTTAAGTGCAAAGGCTGCCTTTTCGATTTACAAAAACAAGCTCCGACTTGTCTGGTAGCTCTGGCTACCTGGGTGAAGAACAATTCTCTGTTTAAATACTGAAAAAAACGGAAGTACTTGTCTTCGGTAAACCCAACTTTTGGTCTCCATGCTGTTGGCTGAGTTCTTTTGACCCCCCCTACGCAAGCTGAATCAGTACATTATTTGGGTGTGACTTTCAGTTCTACCCTTTCTTTTAGAACTCACATTTGTAAACTCCCATTATCATGTTTTTTCATACTTATACCGGTCTCCCTGCTTTTCTCATTTAGAAGCTTCAACTTATGCAAAACTCTGCTGCATGATAGACCCTACGGGGCCGATTCCGATCTCGGCCGGAAAACGTACCGACCGACTCGGAGCCGCAATTTATTCCGACCGACACGTACCGGTGCAGCCCGACCCGCCAAGTACGATGAGAAGCGAGCAAAACCCGACCGACTCGTACGGAACACAAGCTGAACGACCGAGCCGCGCGGAAAACAGCAATCCGGCCAGCAAAAAACACGCGATTCGAACCGACCGACTCGCACCCGGAACAATCCCGAACGAGACGTACCCGCGAACTCCCACCCGCCAAGTACGATGCAAGGCGTGGAAAACACGACTGAGTCGCACGGAGGACAAGCCGTACGACCGACACGCATACAAAACTGCGAGGCGAAGCAACCCAAAACACTGCGACCGACGCGTACGCAGCATAGAAAACAGCACAAACACAGCGTGAACGAAACGGAGAAGCCCGTACGAGACAACTGCAGGGTCCGACTCGGTCACAAGAACGTCTCCTACATGCACGAAAAGTACAAAGGGAAAATACACAAAAAAAGGCCAAACAAGCAATTACAAAGCCAATAAATACTGGGGGGGGGAGGGGCAGGGAACAAAGACACACCCACAACTCCACCCATATAAAGGACACAAATCCCTACCATGATCCTTAGCAAATTCAAATTACCTGCCAGCACTCAACAGACAGCAACCACACACCCACAGCTCATCCATCACACAAGCCACACACCATCAGCACCCCAACAAATAGAAACCTCACATACACCCAGCAAAACACACACTCACACACCTTCACCTGCACACCAACACACACATCACTCACCATCACCACCCATCACCATGCCCCCAAAGAAGAATCATAAGTTCCTAGATAGTGAATTGGAAGTCCTGGTAGATGAGATCCTCAGGGTAGAGCCACAGCTCTTTGGTACACTGGTCCAACAGACACCCATGTCACAGAAAACAAAGATGTGGGAGAGGATCGTCAACAGGGTGAACGCACAATCACCATGTTTGCGCACAAAGACAGACATCCAGAACAGGTGGTATGACGTGCGCAGGAGGGTCAAGGAGCTGTTGAAGAAGGACTACCTCTTGAGCCAACACACCGGCAGTGGCCCTCCTGCCAAGCCAGTATACCTCATGCCCTGGGAGGAGAAGGTGTGGGCCATCCTACCACCAGTGAGCGTCTATGGACTAGAAAACATCCCAGAGCCTGGTGAGTACACAACAAATGTACACAATATTCTGCGACTACACACACACATCACTGTCAAGGGGAGAGTCAAACCATGCACTCTTAGCAAATACACAGCAACCAGAACAGAATCATCCCAAAATGTGTATGTCAGTCAGATAAACACAACACATGCCATCTCAAAGTGACATTTAACTGTGTCATCACATGTACAAACACAACTACAACTACAGCTAGGCAGTGGCACAAATATAACTGACAAACACATCCAGGCAAGTAGCCACCACTACAACACCACCACACAGTGAAGCCCACTGAAAGAAAGGAAATATGTGTATGCTGGGCAAGTCAGTGTAGCCAATAGCATGATGGGAGTCGTAGGCACAGATATTGGTCACCCCCACAACTGTCCCATCAACACCACCATGAACCATGCGCACATCACAGGGAGTGGAAAAGGACTCACAAGATGGCTGACACTGGGTACTGCTGTGGGGAGCACAAGGCCCTGCTGGCAACTGTGCAAACAGCAGGACACCACTGACTGACATCCTGAAAGACAACTTGCACTCCCTGCAATGGAAGCACGTTCCATGGTGGGATATCTGGCTGGGTGGGAAGGAGGACTCACAGCACTGACCATAGTCACAAGCACCTCCCCTCACACACCCCCTCAACACAAACTCCACAGAATCCACCTGGGAGAATGCAATGCCTCACATCCTAACTGAAGAGCCCACAAAGAACCACCACCCTGGGTAATGCTGTGTGAAGCACAGGGACACTCTTGGGACTTTTAGCCAAACAACTGCCAGGACAACACTCCCAGCCATCCTGTCAGCACAGGCAGCCCACCCCACAGGGAAGCAGAGTCAGAAGGAAGGATGGGCATGCTGGGAAGGGGGGTGGAGGCAATAGCATGATGGGAGTTGTAGGCACAGATATTGCTCAGCCTCACAATTGGCCCATCAACACCACTCTCAACCATGCTCACATCACAGAGAGTGGAAAAGGACTCACAAGATGGCTGACACTGGGTACTGCTGTGGGAGCACAAGGCCCTGCTGGCAACTGTGCAACAACCAACAGCAGGACACCACTGTCAGCCATCTTGCCATTGCTCTCACACTCACACACACTGAAGTCCACCCAAAAGCAAGTAAGTATGGGCATGCTGGGAAGTGGGGTGGAGGCAATAGCATGATGGGAGTGGTAGTCACAGCTCAACATCCCCCACCCACATGGCCCAGCAAGCTCACACTCAAGCATGCACACCCCACAGAGAGTGGAAAGCCCCATCAAAGATGTCTGACACTGGTGCTCTGTTGTGGGGAGCACAAGGCCATGCTGGGAACTGCCCACCAACCAACAGCAGGACACCACTGTCAGCCATCTTGCCATTGCTCTCACACTCACACACACTGAAGTCCACCCAAAAGCAAGTAAGTATGGGCATGCTGGGAAGTGGGGTGGACGCAATAGCATGATGGGAGTCGTAGTCACAGATATTGGTCACCCCCACAACTGTCCCATCAACACCACCCTGAACCATGCGCACATCACAGGGAGTGGAAAACAACTGACAAGATGGCTGACACTGGCTACTGCTGTGGGGAGCACAAGGCCCTGCTGGGAACTGTGCACCAACCAACAGCAGGACACCACTGACTGACATCATGAAAGACAACTTGCACTCCCTGCAATGGATGCACGTTCCATGGTGGAATATCTGGCTGGGTGGGAAGGAGGGCCGGATGTCAACCAAATACAACCAATGCAGACCATGTACACACCCCAACATTCACATAGAAATGCCCAAATAATGCAGGACAATGTGCTACACTAATATCAACCCCTGACTGTGATAACTTAGGACAATGCAATGTACAGGCCCGCATCCAGAGGCACAGTCCCAACTGTCAATTGTGTCAACCATTGATGCCTGCAGAAACATAACATACATTGTGTGTGTCTCCCAAAAACAGGTGATGATGGGGACACAGCAGCAGACGCTGAGGAGTCCTCGTCCCAGGCTCAAGAGGATACGGAGCTCACTGGTGTGGAACAGCCTCTGCCCTCCTCGGATGAAGAAGACCCGCCTGGCACCTCCGGAGCAAGTCATCATGCAGCACCAGCAGGACCACCAGCTGCACCCCCTGCACCCACCCCTCCAAAGACTGTCAACACACATACCACCCCTGCCGACATGGACAGACCAAGGAGCACCACCACCACCAGCACAGGGACCCTGGACCAACGTGGGGCCATGGACACCACCACCACCAACAACCCACAAGGTGGCCCAGGGTCACCTGTGCGTGCCACCTCAGGTACTGCACGTGTCGCCAGGGGTGGTGGGAGGGGTGGGAGACATAGGTCGCTGCTCGCAGAGGGGTCTGGACTGCATGATGACCCACAACTGGCACGCATAGCCGATGCGTACCAGTCCAGCACCGGAGAGTTCAGCCAGGTAGTGGGGCTCCTCAGGGACATGAAACAGCAGCAGGCTGCCCATCATGCCTGCTTGGACTCACACATGTCCCGCGTGGAGTCCAAGTGGGACACACTGCAAGAGATGACGGCGGTGCATAGGGACATATTACAATGCCTCCACCAGATGAGCAGCAACCAGTCAACACCTCCCTGTGTGCCCACAACATCTGGTGCTGAAACAACTGCAACTGCCACAGGGAGGGCGGATGACTCTGGCGAAGAGTCCCCTGCACCGCAGCAGCCTGCACTTGAGGGTCCCCCCAAAGAAGATGGGCCATCCGAGGAGGGGCAAGTGAGAGGCCGATGGCCATGTGCAACCCCCAGGAAGCCAAAACCTGTTCTGGATAATCACCTTTGTGTGCAAACTGTTCACCCTGTTGACTGCAACACAACTCTCCCACATGACATGGGGAGCTCAAGTTGGACCAATGTCTCAGATTACTGTGGACTTTACTCTGGACATTTCTGCTACCAGGACTTCCAAATCATCTAGGAACTTTGGATTACAATCACAATGTACAGCACCCACCATCCTGTGCACTATACTCACACATGTATGTCAATAAACTCACTAATACACCATACTTGCCTCTGTTGTGATTCCTATGTTGTCTCAGAAGTGGCGATGATGATCTGGGAAATGACACTTTGCATGCTAACTGCTACAGCAAGTACAACAGCGGCATGTGAGTCATGGCGACGTCACACATATGAGGGAGGCACACCACCAGGGCTACACAACACATACACACCATGGCCATCTGACTCATCGCCTACACTGATGTTGCCAGGAAATACGTTGCATTGCACAGACCCAACAACTATTCACAGTCTGTGTTAACTAGCCCACTGGTGCAGTAAGCAAATGTCAGTCAGATGTGTGATCACAGACAACGCACATCACAAAGTGAAGCACAGGTTTATTACACATTTGCAACATGTTGTAACCACCACAGATGCAAGGTAATCCCACCTGGCAGCGGGCACACAGTCAACAAGTGTAGAAGGAAGGAAGTCCATGGGTGTGGTGCACATCACCTGTAGGGACACAACAGCTACCACCCGGGAAGTCGAATCACGGTGTTGGGGATCACAGTTGACCAAACGACTCTGAAAGTACCCTGTGAAGGACAGAAATGACACACAGTCAAAAGCACTGAAGAACAGGACAGAACTGCAATACTCATGCACAATACATGTTACAAGATACCCACCCAGAACCAAGTTAGCATGTCAACACTGTTGGGGAGTACAGACTACCTGTAAGGACACATCGCTAAACGCATACAGTCATGTAGCCCATGGACACACTCAAACAGCACCAGAGCACCACCAACACATATCATGCAAACTCACATCATTGACATGACATCTCTGGATACTCACATTCAGCTGAAGAAGTTGGTGATGAGCTGTGTGCGGACATCACCATCATCATCATCATCATCACTGGCATCGTGGTCCAGGCCAGGATCCTCCACAGGTGGCGGACGTTGGTCATCGTCATCCAGGATGAGAGGCAACTCCTTCCGCACTGCCAGGTTGTGGAGCATGCAGCAGACAATGACAATCTTGCACACCTTTGCTGGGGCATATGGGAGGGACCCTCCTGTCTTATCGAGGCAGCGGAAGCGGCTCTTCAGGAGACCAAATGTCCGCTCAATCACTCTCCTGGTCCGACCATGTGCCTCATTGTAGCGCATCTGGGCTGGTGTCACAGGGTTCCTGAGGGGCGTCAGCAACCACGGCATGTTGGGGTATCCGGAGTCACCTGCATACAGACAATTGCACATTAGCAGAGTTGGAAAAGAGGGTGGAACACTACATAGCAGAACACACACAATGGTACAAAGTCAGTACACACCAACAAGCCAGGCACGCTGGTTCGGCATCTGTGCCATCATCCTCGGGATGCGACTACTCCTCATCACGTAGGCATCGTGTGCAGAACCAGGGAAATGGGCACACACGTGTGAGATGCTCATATCTGCAAGACAGACCACCAGTGCATTGACCGAGTGGTAGTGTTTGCGGTTACGGTAGGCCTGCTCTTGGGCCTGTGGTGGTACCAAAGCCACATGTGTCCCATCAATGGAGCCAATGACATGCGGCATCCTCCCCAGGGCATAGAAGTCACTCTTCATGCCAGTGAGTCATTGTAGACTAGGGAAATAGATGTACTGGTTCAGGTATATCAACATAGCCTCCAAAACATCCCGGAGCACACGGCTGAACATGGTCTGTGACATCCCACCAGCAGTCGCCAGAGTGTGTTGAAAGGTACCGGTGGCAAAGAAGTGTAGGGCTGCCATCACCTTCACCTTGGGGGTCAGCGCTGTAGGGTACGGCCGGCCAGGTTGCAAATGTGGTGCCAAGCGCACTGCCAAATCCTCAATCAGCTGCCTGGTGAAGCGGTACCGTCGGATGCTGTCACGTTCCACCATCGTTGCCAGGTCAGGGAATGGTCTAAGGACAGCTGGTGCCCTGCAGTGCATAGGTGAAGAAAGCAAGATTGTCAGTCACCCCACATATGTGGCATTGAACACACTCAACATCACATGATACATCATTATGAGGCACAAGTACATGATGTGTGCAGTTCCGTAAGGATATGTATGGCACATACATGGCCAACATCTAACATCACAGTTCAACAAGTGACATCAATAAGTCCCAGGTCGTGCCATTGGATATCATGAGGCCGTGTCACAGTTCCCATCTCCTGCTGCCACGTTACAAACACACCCCACAGTGACATGTGAGGACAGATGTGCCCCAGGCATCACAGCTCAACGACAGGTAGATTCCCAGGGACCCTGTATTGCCACATGGACACTGGCATGACATGGTGTATCATGTATACACCACAGCAAAACAACCATGACCCCCACAGGTAGTGGTCCCTGTTGCCTCGGCAGGACAGACATGGACGTCTGTGACACACACACGCACAACATCAAAGTCCATGCACAAACAACGTGGATGTGGAGACTGCCTCCCATTGTGCACATGAAATCAGAGACATTGTAAACACAACATGCACACAGACTGTGGAGGACCATCACCATTGTGCCAATGGGTCACCCTGGGTTAAACATACCGTCCCACATGGGACTCAGGGGGTATGTGACATGACATACACATACACCACCGTGAAATGTGACCATGCCACAGGCTCAGATATGAACAGTTGCACATCACAGTGATCATGTACACAAAACACCAAGGATTCTATCCCCATGAACACGTGCACAGCCTGGGGGTGGCTGCCCCCAAGTGACACCCACAGAACAACATGTTCACCCCCATACACGGAATAGGTAATGCAGCCTTACATGCCGTAGGATACAGTTTGGACAGGCTGTGGTGTTGTAGGTGTGCCCCTCACTCCCTGGGAAGTATATGTGGCTGGCATATGTTCACCTGTGACAGGCATGGTGACATATGGCAGTGACTTGTACAGGGACGCGTTGGACAGCAATGGACCGATCAGTGCGCACACATTGGCCATTGCATTCAATGTGCGCTGGTACGCGTTGTATTCGCAATACGCGTTGGACAGCAATGGACCGATCAGTGCGCACACATTGGCCATTGCATTCAATGTGCGCTGGTACGCGTTGTATTCGCAATACGCGTTGGACAGCAATGGACCGATCAGTGCGCACACATTGGCCATTGCATTCAATGTGCGCTGGTACGCGTTGTATTCGCAATACGCGTTGGACAGCAATGGACCGATCGGTGTGCCCGGCCGGCCCATTGCATTCAATGTGTGCGGGTACGCGTTGTATCCTAGGTACGCGTTGAACAGCAATGGTCCGATCGGTGTGCCCGGCCGGCCCATTGCATTCAATGTGTGCGGGTACGTGTTGTATCCTAGGTACGCGATGAACAGCAATGGTCCGATCGGTGTGCCCGGCCGGCCCATTGCAATCAATGTGTGTGGGTACGCGTTGTATCCTAGGTACGCGATGAACAGCAATGGTCCGATCGGTGTGCCCGGCCGGCCCATTGCATTCAATGTGTGCGGGTACGCGTTGTATCCTAGGTACGCGTTGAACAGCAATGGTCCGATCGGTGTGCCCGGCCGGCCCATTGCATTCAATGTGTGCGGGTACGCGTTGTATCCTAGGTACGCGTTGAACAGCAATGGTCCGATCGGTGTGCCCGGCCGGCCCATTGCATTCAATGTGTGCGGGTACGCGTTGTATCCTAGGTACGCGATGAACAGCAATGGTCCGATCGGTGTGCCCGGCCGGCCCATTGCATTCAATGTGTGCGGGTACGCGTTGTATCCTAGGTACGCGTTGAACAGCAATGGTCCGATCGGTGTGCCCGGCCGGCCCATTGCATTCAATGTGTGTGGGTACGCGTTGTATCCTAGGTACGCGTTGAACAGCAATGGTCCGATCGGTGTGCCCGGCCGGCCCATTGCATACAATGTGTGTGGGTACGCGTTGTATCCTAGGTACGCGATGAACAGCAATGGTACGATCGGTGTGCCCGGCCGGCCCATTGCATTCAATGTGTGCGGGTACGCGTTGTATCCTAGGTACGCGTTGAACAGCAATGGTCCGATCGGTGTGCCCGGCCGGCCCATTGCATTCAATGTGTGCGGGTACGCGTTGTATCCTAGGTACGCGATGAACAGCAATGGTCCGATCGGTGCGCACCCATTGGCTATGGCCTGGCCTGGCAACGGACGCGTTTTCAAAATTTAAACGAGTCTGATGCTGTTAATTCAGTTGGTCACCCACAACAATGTTGCAATTTCATGGGTGTCATGAAGTTGAACATTTGAAGGATGCTGGGGGCGTGTGTAAGTGGTGCAATTCCATGGATTGGCCAGATTCAGAAGATGCAAACGACTTGGACCTATCACTTTGGACACATGGGACAGTATCTGCCTCTGCAGCACACATATAATGCTGGCTGTTCCCCTGAGAGCTCACTTGCCTGAACTACATGCTCCAGGACGACATCTGCCACTACACTGCTGCTGTATCTGCACCCTCTGGACCCTGCAATGGCACGTACTGTGGAGAGAGCCCCAGCCTTCAGCACTGAGGAGAACCAGGCCCTGCTGGACAACCTCCTTCCACAGTACAGCAAGCTGTATGGGAAAGCAGGGGAGCAGGTGAGTGTTCTGTCCACTGCCTTTCTAAATGTGCATGTTGTCTGACTAGCAAGGCTAACAGTCTGCACGCCACTGGCTAGCAGGCTCACTGAGTAGTTGTCACCCCCCATAGTGTGTAGTTACATGCACTGGACAGGTATAGTGCAGTGACAGTGCATTTAAACAAGGTTTTACTTCCCAGGCAATGATACCATGTAGTAACTGCTGGCATACTGTCCATGGCCATCGTTGCACTGCCTGTGTGCATCATGTGCCCCTGTGATTGAGACATGTATATACAACTGTGTAATGCACGGATATGTTGCATGTGTAGTAATGGCATTCTCACTTTGTCATCCTCACAGGTTGATGCCCACCAGAAGCAGCAGATATGGCTGACCATCGTCCGGGCAGTGAGATCCGTGGGGGTCTACAAGCGCCGGATCCGCAACTGCCAGAAGAGGTGGCAGGACCTTCGGGGCTGGACCCGGAGGATCGCACGGGTCCAGCTGAAGCTGTCGCCTCCTCGTAGGAGGGGCAGACACCGGACCCTGACCCCCCACATGCTGAGGATCCTGGCGGTGGTCTTCCCTGATCTGGATGGGCAGCTGAAGGCCAGAGAGCAGCAAGGAGGGGGTGAGTCCATGACTGCATTGTGAACTATGTCTGCCATGCTATGTGCCCTCCTCTGGCCTGGTTAAACATCCACAGTACATCAGTCATGTGGTCCAGGACCCATGTCCCTCTATTGTGCACTGCCCACTCCTCATCTGATACCCTGGTGTGGCCCTTACAGTCAGGGAATTGTGTCACTTGGGTACTGTGTCCTTGCAGTTTGCATGACTCAAGGTGGGGGACAGCATCTGTTTCCCTAACTCTGTGGTGGGCATCATGGGTGGGTCCATTGCTTACACAATGGCTGTGTTCTGACATGTAATCTGCGTGTTACTTTGATATGTGGTCCAATTGCAGAGCTGAACCACCACATGTGCCTGGGGTATCTGGCACACACCCATGCTGCGATTGGGAACAATGTTTGGGCCCCAGGAGTGTGTATATAAAGTGTGTCACACATACTTAGCCAGCTGCCTCCTGTCCAGGGCTCATCCCTCATTCATGTGGGGCAGGACAGTCATGCCTACTCCAGGCCATACAATACACTCTGTACTCCCACTCCCGTGTATCAGCTGACACGTTGTGCTCAGTGATTTGTCCCCTCAAGTGTCTGCCTCTGTGTCAGTGTGCTGTGGCTTCGTTGTCAGGTCTGCTGGGGTGTTTCTCGGTTGGGGCTCCGCATGCCACCGGAGATGTGACCATGGGGGACGATACTTGTGTGACACATAGGTGTTTGATCACCTGACCGTGCAGACTGGGGTATGCGAATGTGAAGTTCAGGCAGCTGTTTCCCATTCACAGCAGATTGTGAGGTGCTCAGGTGCAGAGGGTAGTGTCACAGGTCTCCCATATGTCCAATGGGTATGACCTGGACAGATGAGGGTTCAGATGATGTGGTGTGTGGGGGATGTACATGTGCACTTGTTCAGCTCCAGGACTTGCATTCCCCATGACCTACTATTGTGACACAGTGCATAGTGTTGTTGTCTGGCTGCCCTGCCCATGTGACTGGAGACAGTGATGTATGACTTAGCAGGCATGCCTGTGCCATGGCATGGGACTTCCTATTAGTGATCCTGCAGGGGAGTGACATGTGCTACATGCACACCATTGTGGCAATGGCTATCAGGACATGGGTGCATCATGGTGTCTGTCGCTGGTATGCATGACATGCATTTCCTATTTGACTCTGGGCATCCCTTTCATCCGGATACCTGTACTGACTCAGTGGCAAGAGTTGTGATGTGTGCATGTCCACATGCTTCACCGGGTTCTCTGCACTGTCTAACTACTGTGTAGGTGGTGCATGTGTCCACACTGGGGTATTGCCATCCAACAGACAGCAGACAGATGGGTGCAAGGCCAGGTGGGATGTGAGTGCCATGGTTGACCATCAGACTGACAATTGACTTCTCCTGTTCTGTTTGGGCACTTTTAGCAATGTTCAACTAAGGATGCCAGGGCTTGCTCTGTAATGTGCTGTACTTACTGTGGTGTGTGCGTTCGGTGCAGGTGACTGATGTCTGTCTGTTTCCCTATTGATTGCAGAAACATCCACGGCCACAGGAGGGGACAGCTCCACGGACCAGGAGGAGCCGCAGAGCCAGACTGGGTCAGCAGCCGAGGAGTGGTCGGAGGGACCCAGTGGCACGGAGGGCGAGGGGAGCCACACCGAGGAGTCCTCAGCACCATCCACCTCAGCTGAGGACCACAGCAGCTCGGAGGATGACTCCCTTATGGAGGCGGGTGTCAGCAGCCACCACACCCCAGCTAGTGTTGCTGTCCCCGCCACCACCACCACCGCCCTCACGTCGGCTCCCATTCCCGAGGTCCGTGGAGGCTCCCATGTTCGGGAGCGTGTCTCCTTCGGGCCAGGCACCGCACCCCCTGCCCCTGTGTCCCCTGCTGCCCTGAGTGAGGAGTCTGTGTACCTCCTCCGCCAGCTCCATGTAGGACAGACAGCGATGCTGAGTGTCCTCCATGCACACACCAGTCTGTTGACTCAGCTGGTGTCGTTCATGGAGGGCATCTCATCGGGCATGTCTGACCTACAGAGGGGCAATAGGTCCATGGACTCCTCCCTGACGGCAGCAGTGTCCCTCCTCCGACAGTCCCTCACCCCTCCTGCCTCTGCCCCATCCACACTCCCCAGCACCTTACCTGTCCCAAGCACACACACACTGGCACAGGCACACACCAGCACAGACACGTGCAGCACACAGACACACACGCCACAAACAAGACGCACACGCACGCACCGTCAGGGGACTGCAACCACACTCACAGGGGATGGGGCACAGGCACACACACACGCATCCACATGCACTGCGCAGTCCTCAGTTGCCTCTCCCTCCAAAGACCCCTCCCTTGCCTCACCTGCAACCTCAAAGACACAGCGGCTCTTCCTCTGTGACCTTGGCCTCTTCCCCTCCGATCCAGCTGATCCAGCATTCAGGGGGAAGAGGAAGCCCACCCACACGGAGCGGAGTGCCCCTGGCCCCCGGACACCCTCCCCCAGGTGCAGACCGACTGAGGCCCCCACCCGCAAGTCCCCCGGTCCCGGAAGAGCAAGACCCCGCCGCCGCCCTGCAGCTCAGGCACCAAGTCTCCTTCCGCCATCCCTCAGGCCCCCACTCCACAGGTGCCCCCACCACACCCTGCCCCAGGTTCCCCCACCCACAGATACACCATCCCCAGAAGGATCAAGCCTTCTCCCCTGCCACTTGCTCTTCCGGCCCCACACCCCCGCTGCGCTTGTCTGTACCACTGATGTGGTGAGGGTGTCCTCCCCCTCTGTCCTGCCCACCTTACCTGATCCCCATTCTCCTCCCCTGGAGGTAGGCACTGCAGTGGAGTCCACTACCACCCTGTCTGACTTGGGCACTGCAGTGGCGAAGCTGTCCACTCCATCTGCAGGGTCCACTGCAGTCGTGCCGGCACCCACTACATCTGAGTCATGCCCCCCAGTTGTGCCGGCACACACCATGTCAGACACCTCCACTGCAGTTGTCAGTGGCTCTCCAGCACCCACCACCCCTTCCCTGCCTCCTCCTGGTGAGCCCTGATCCTGTCCCTGCGGTGCCTGGCCTGCCCCCTGTATGCCCCTCCTAGGGGATTGTCCCTGGATTTTGTCAGTGCAGGCATGCGTAGGGTGGCATCTGCCACTGTCACCCACTTTTGACTTTAATGATGGACTGGCCATTGGCCTTTGTTTATTTTCGACCTGACTTCTACTTTTGATGCCACATATGCTGAATAAAGCAACTTTCAGTTCTCTAGTGCTTTTGCTTCTGATGTACATGATGTTGATGATGCTAACCATGCCCTTGCTGCAGTGATGGTGATATTTGGTCTCATGACAATGAAGTGTTACTGTGCAGGAACCCATGTGGTCCAGGGGGACAGTGTCCTATCCTGTGGTGTATCCATGTCATCCTTAGCAGCATCTGAGGGTGTCATGTTTTCAATATTTGGCAACGGGATTCCCTACTTACATTAGCAATGTCACACCTGTGGGTTCCACCCCTGCACATCTGTTGTGTTTGCCATTGTTCAATTAGTCTACTTCCCTGACCGTGTGGCCATCTCCACTGGACATGCAGGTTTGGGCATCAATGGGGAAGGACTCAGTGCAACTTGCTATAAATGTGTGTTGGATCTGTGCTGATGATTTCGTTGACACTCCCATGACCAGGCTGATGTGACGGGAGCCTTCATTTGGTGGTAATTGTTGACTGTGTGACCAAGTGTTCTGCTGACATGATGGAGCCCTACTGATGCGACATATGGCACAGCTTTCCTCACACAGGAGTGGAGTCCCCTCATGGCAGTGTGTACTCCTGTGACATCGCCTGCGCCCAAGGTGTGTGTTGTATGAGCATGTCTGTGTGTTCACTTCCATGTTGCTGTGCATGCTAGGATCCCTAGTGATGTTCCTGTTTGTGATGCCTGCTGAGTTGAGCTATGTTCCCCCAAAGTCTTCTCCCTGGGTTCTCTGTGATGTGGGTGCATGGCACATTACTGGTCATCAGGGTGTCACCCATAGGTGTGTTTGCTGTCAGGGCTGAGTTTGTGGGCAGACGCAGATGGGTCACAGTCAGGATTCCCCTTGGCACTTGTTGTTTACACCTGTCATGTGATTTCCGGTTTGTGTTAGCTTTCATTGGTTGTGACAAGTTGTGTGTGTGACTGCTGGCACTCCTCAGGGTCAGGGCTGCAATGTTGGTAGTTGTCTATGTGTGTTCTTTGTGGGTGACCTTGGCTTCTTCATTGGTGTGTGACTGTGGCTGGGATCCCATTGGTTGGTGTGGTATTGCCGTCATGTCCATGTACAGCGTAGTGTGCAGTGTGTCAGACATTCAGGAGTCTGGTTGAGTGGCCATGTGTGATGTGTTTCTGCCCCTTGGTTCCCACCACCCCCCTGGGATTGTCATGGGTGCATGTGCAATGTCACCAGTGCATGTGAGCTTCACTGCTGCACATTGTTGGAGGTCGAGGTGTGTGGTGTTGAGTGTGTGCAGATGAGAGTTGTTGCCCGGCTAGACCCCTGCCTCCATGTTGGCCTTGGCTTACTGGCCGTGCTGATTGATTTGTGCTTGTGTAGGTGTGATGGTAGTTTGTTGCTCAGGACACATGACTGTGGTTCACAGTGTGAACGACATCTAGCTTTGTCATCACAGTGGGATTGTAATGCAGGCCAGGGTCACCACATTGTGGGGGCTCTGGGGGTAGTGCTGTGGTGTCTATGTGTCTTGCTGGGTCAGTTGCTGTTCCTACATGCTTGTGTGACATGTGTGATTTGTGCTCCCTCTCATCTGACAATGCCTGATTGCCCACATAGGGGATTTGGATCCATGAGTTACCTTTGTGTGGCACTGTATGCACGTCTGTGTAATTGGTATTCAGGCCTCCTCATGTGTTGTGTGTTTGCCTGGGGACACTGGTACCCCCCTCACCTGTTGTGTTTGATGTGCAGTGTGGGTCTGCCTGTTTGTGTTTGTGCATCTGCACCACTGCATTGGCATATCTTTAGTGTGCCATTGGCTGTATGTTGTTTGGTGTGTTTGCCCTGCTGTCCCTGGGACTCCTAGGTCATCAGTCAGCACTATGATCATTGTTTGTGTGTCCCATTGCTGCCATGGTATGGTATCTGTTCACCTCACATCTACAGTCTCCACAGGGTATCTGAATTTGTGTGCCCATTGGTGCAAATATGTGGGTCTGCATTCAGATGGTCACTTCTGTCATTGTGTCATTGATGAATGTTGACAGTGTCAGCCCCCATGGGTGATGTTTGTCTGCACATGGCCAAAGGTATGTCTTATTTGCACTGCACTGTTTGCCTCCCCCAATCTATGTTGCTATGGGACACAAGCACTACTTTGCCACTGATGTGTTTGTTGTTCTGTGACCAGGAATCATCCATGCAGTTTGGCAGTTGCAGCTTTTTCTTGTCAACACTTACATTTTGGTCACTGTGATGATGGGGGTTTGGACCCCATTTCCACAATGTTCAAAATGTGCTTCAGCTATGGACCCCACACTTACATTTTGGGCACTGTGATGATGGGGGTTTGGACCCCATTTCCACAATGTTCAAAATGTGCTTCGGCTATGGACCCCACACTTACATTTTGGGCACTGTGATGATGGGGGTTTGGACCCCATTGCCACAATGTTCAAAATGTGCTTCAGCTATGGACCCCACACTTACATTTTGGGCACTGTGATGATGGGGGTTTGGACCCCATTGCCACAATGTTCAAAATGTGCTCCAGCTATGGACCCCACACTTACATTTTGGGCACTGTGATGATGGGGGTTTGGACCCCATTGCCACAATGGTCATGGCCTGCTTGCATTGTGGGGGCCACACACATTTATGTGTGGCACATGTGATAGGGGGTCACATTGTAGGTTCAAAGTCATGTTCAGTGTTGTAGGCATTTGACACAGTCTACACACGCTTGTCATGGTGTTGGGGGATGTCTTTATGTTGCATTCTTTATGTTGGTGTGTGCTTGTGGTGTCATGTATTAGCCATCCTGTGAGTGGGGGTGTTGGTGGTGGTAGGCATCCAGCCCCCCATGGGTGGAGGTGGTAGTAGTGGTAGGCATCTGGCACCCCCTTGGTAGAGGTGGTAGTAGTGAAAGGCATCCAGCCCCCCCATGGGTAGAGGTGGTAGTAGTGGTAGGCATCCAGCACCCCATGGGTAGAGGTGGTAGTAGAGGTAGGCATCCAGCACCCCATGGGTAGAGGTGGTAGTAGTGACAGGCATCCAGCCCCCCATGGGTAGAGGTGGTAGTGGTGGTAGGCATCCAGCACCCCATGGGTAGAGGTGGTAGTAGTGGTAGGCATCCAGCACCCCATGGGTAGAGGTGGTAGTAGTGACAGGCATCCAGCCCCCCATGGGTAGAGGTGGTAGTGGTGGTAGGCATCTGGCACCCCTGGGTAGAGGTGGTAGTAGTGACAGGCATGCAGCCCCCATGGGTAGAGGTGGTAGTAGTGACAGGCATCCAGCACCCCATGGGTAGAGGTGGTAGTAGTGACAGGCATCCAGCCCCCCATGGGTAGAGGTGGTAGTGGTGGTAGGCATCTGGCACCCCCTGGGTAAGGGTGGTAGTAGTGGTAGGAATCTGGCACCCCCTGGGTAGAGGTGGTAGTAGTGACAGGCATCCAGCCCCCCATGGGTAGAGGTGGTAGTAGTGGTAGGCATCTGGCACCCCTGGGTAGAGGTGGTAGTAGTGACAGGCATCCAGCCCCCCATGGGTAGAGGTGGTAGTAGTGGTAGGCATCCAGCCCCCCATGGGTAGAGGTGGTAGTAGTGGTAGGCATCCAGCACCCCATGGGTAGAGGTGGTAGTAGTGACAGGCATCCAGCCCCCCATGGGTAGAGGTGGTAGTGGTGGTAGGCATCTGGCACCCCTGGGTAGAGGTGGTAGTAGTGACAGGCATCCAGCCCCCATGGGTAGAGGTGGTAGTAGTGGTAGGCATCTGGCACCCCCTGGGTAAGGGTGGTAGTAGTGGTAGGCATCTGGCACCCCCTGGGTAGAGGTGGTAGTAGTGGTAGGCATTTGGCACCCCCTGGGTAAGGGTGGTAGTAGTGGAAGGCATCTGGCACCCCCTGGGTAGAGGTGGTAGTAGTGACAGGCATCCAGCCCCCCATGGGTAGAGGTGGTAGTAGTGGTAGGCATCCAGCACCCCATGGGTAGAGGTGGTAGTAGTGACAGGCATCCAGCCCCCCATGGGTAGAGGTGGTAGTAATGGTAGGCATCTGGCACCCCTGGATAGAGGTGGTAGTAGTGGTAGGCATCTGGCACCCCCTGGGTAGAGGTGGTAGTAGTGACAGGCATCCAGCCCCCCATGGGTAGAGGTGGTAGTAGTGGTAGGCATCCAGCACCCCATGGGTAGAGGTGGTAGTAGTGGTAGGCATCCAGCACCCCATGGGTAGAGGTGGTAGTAGTGGTAGGCATCCAGCCCCCCATGGGTAGAGGTGGTAGTGGTGGTAGGCATCTGGCACCCCCTGGGTAGAGGTGGTAGTAGTGACAGGCATGCAGCCCCCCATGGGTAGAGGTGGTAGTATTGACAGGCATCCAGCACCCCATGGGTAGAGGTGGTAGTAGTGACAGGCATCCAGCCCCCCATGGGTAGAGGTGGTAGTGGTGGTAGGCATCTGGCACCCCCTGGGTAAGGGTGGTAGTAGTGGTAGGCATCTGGCACCCCTGGGTAGAGGTGGTAGTAGTGACAGGCATCCAGCCCCCCATGGGTAGAGGTGGTAGTAGTGGTAGGCATCTGGCACCCCTGGGTAGAGGTGGTAGTAGTGACAGGCATCCAGCCCCCCATGGGTAGAGGTGGTAGTAGTGGTAGGCATCCAGCACCCCATGGGTAGAGGTGGTAGTAGTGGTAGGCATCCAGCACCCCATGGGTAGAGGTGGTAGTAGTGACAGGCATCCAACCCCCCATGGGTAGAGGTGGTAGTGGTGGTAGGCATCTGGCACCCCCTGGGTAGAGGTGGTAGTAGTGACAGGCATCCAGCCCCCCATGGGTAGAGGTGGTAGTAGTGGTAGGCATCTGGCACCCCCTGGGTAGAGGTGGTAGTAGTGGTAGGCATCTGGCACCCCCTGGGTAAGGGTGGTAGTAGTGGTAGGCATCTGGCACCCCCTGGGTAGAGGTGGTAGTAGTGACAGGCA
This sequence comes from Calotriton arnoldi, assembly GCA_963921515.1. Taxonomy (NCBI): domain Eukaryota; kingdom Metazoa; phylum Chordata; class Amphibia; order Caudata; family Salamandridae; genus Calotriton; species Calotriton arnoldi. Next base: position 27,137 of record CAWUFW010015283.1, read on the forward strand.
TCCAGCCCCCCATGGGTAGAGGTGGTAGTAGTGGTAGGCATCCAGCAACCCATGGGTAGAGGTGGTAGTAGTGACAGGCATCCAGCCCCCCATGGGTAGAGGTGGTAGTAGTGGTAGGCATCTGGCACCCCCTGGATAGAGGTGGTAGTAGTGGTAGGCATCTGGCACCCCCTGGGTAGAGGTGGTAGTAGTGACAGGCATCCATCCCCCCATGGGTAGAGGTGGCAGTAGTGGTAGGCATCCAGCACCCCATGTGTAGAGGTGGTAGTAGTGGTAGGCATCCAGCACCCCATGGGTAGAGGTGGTAGTAGTGACATGCATCCAGCCCCCCATGGGTAGAGGTGGTAGTGGTGGTAGGCATCTGGCACCCCCTGGGTAGAGGTGGTAGTAGTGACAGGCATTCAGCCCCCCATGGGTAGAGGTGGTAGTGGTGGTAGGCATCTGGCACCCCCTGGGTAGAGGTGGTAGTAGTGGTAGGCATCCAGCCCCCCATGGGTAGAGGTGGTGGTAGTGACAGGCATCCGGGCCCCTATGTGTATATGTGGCATTGGTGATGGGCATCCCTCCCCTATGGTGCTGCTGTTTCTGGTGTAAGTAATTTCTGCATCCCTCTGTGTGTGTGTGATATGTCGGGTACGTGTAGTTTGTTTTTGTGGTTGGTGTCTGGCTTACCTTCTGCGCCGTAGGCGTCCGTGCCTGTTCCGGTAGTAGATGTAGAATATTGGTAGGATCGGAACGATGGGATTCATGGTTGGTTCGTCTCGTTCATCTTTGTCGTTGCTTCGCCTCGTCCTCGTCGCTTGCGTGTTCGTCTCGTAGCCGTGGATCGTGTTGTGGCGCGAATCGGAGCTTATGTGCGCCTGTCCCGGATGCTTTGACGTGCCGTGCGTAGCGACGGGTTCGGCGCGTATGGGAAGCGCATCGTACTTGTCCGGCCGGACGGGGCTGCTTTTTGGCATCCAGGCGACTCGATTCTGCGTTTACGGATCAGGCTCGGTCGGGGAACGGGACCTGGATTGGGTGAGTACGACTGGGTCGGAATCTGTGCTGTTGTGCGCATCGTACTTGTTCGTTCGGATTAATGTGCGGATCGGTCGGGAAACAGGCATTCGCATGGCTTTTTTCCCGACCGAATGGCGTTAGGTGCGCCTCCGACCGAGATCGGAATCGGCCCCTTAATGTGCCCAAATATGTAAAAGCTACACCAGTACTTTATTCTTTATATGCGCACCCAATTTCAAAGTGAATCTCATTTAAGGCACTATGTATATGTCATAAAGCTCAGTTTCCCATCCCTCCCTACCCAAAACCCATATGACCACTCTATTAAACATATATGACCACTCTCTTCACCAACTATAAACCTAACTGTATTCTTAGAACCTCTAAGTCATTTTCACTGACCATTCCCCATTATAAAAAATCCTGCAAGGGCGGTCGTGCATTTTCTAATATCACTGCTTTCACCTGGAAATGATGCCCCTGTAAAATTATGTTCTTGACCGAATCTTTTACAATTTTGCAAATTACTGGTGACCCATCTCCTCTTTTTGAAATTTGGCTCTCACAAGCTAACTACAAGGCAGTGTCTCTATCTCAGAAATTGATAATTTGAGAAATTATGGGGCATGGCAGGGCTCCGTGGGGTTCCTCAAATCAAGTGACAAGTGGGTCCACTTCAAGACCAGGAAACATGAGAAGGCCTTCTGCTCAAACACTGCCAGCAGCAGTCTTTCAATATAGTCTTCCATCCTTCCGGTATTAGCAAATTCAGGGATGCCTAGAATGTGGTGGATGTTATTACGTCTGGATCGTGCTTCTAGGTCTTCATTTTTGGCAGCAATAACTTTTAGCACCTTTTTCATAGTCTGCATTTTTTCAGACTTAGTGGTAATACTGCCTTCATTCAGAGTCCAAATCCCTTTGTTCCACAGTTTCCAGCCTCTTATCACATTTCTCAAGTTTATAAGAGATAGAGTCCATTACCAGAATAAGGGTATCCATCTTACTGTCAATTGAAGCCAGGATCTCTTGCATCACCTTAAGCAGAGACTTCATGTCAGTGTGCTTCTTGCCGGACATTGCATCAACGTTGGGTGATTAGCCACTTTCAGTGTACATACCTGACAACTGTGACATGCAACTTGGCTTAAAGTGCAGTTTAGGCTGCTTTGCATCTGTCTTTCCTATGTTGAAGTAGGTATATACTCCACTCTCAGAAGAGCCCCCCCACCCCCAGGGATGCCAAGGCCAATACCACTGTTACCTGTTAACTGGGTAATGGTGGGACATCAGTGGCAGTAACAGTAATAGCAGGCATTCTGCTCATTGCAATACTGATGATTGCAGTTACAGTGAAGCAGGTGATGGGAAATTCTATTATGACAGGACAACTGGCAGACAAGCTGAGATTTGTGGCACCAGTTTCGGTTTAATCACAGGTTTGGTTGTGACAGCAGCTGAACTGGTGGTTGTGCTGCTGATATTGACTGCACTGGCAGCACTCTTAGCTGGAACCTCAGGAGATTTCCTGGTGCCAGGGGATATTTTGGCAGTATCTCTCCTTTTTTTTCTTGGTGGCAGTTCATGACTAGTTGATGGCTCTTCACCATCATCTTCTGTAGTGTCACCTGGAAATATAATATCAATACATAAATTCAGTGATATGAGATTTCAACCTTTCATTATTCAAAAATAATGTGATGTCGATAGAGCTATGTTGATTAATACAACTTCATAAAATATCGGCAGCCTCCATTGAACTTTCCCTAACAAACATTTCTGTTATGTATTGGTACCTGAGCTCCCTCTTGGTCAGAACTAACTGCCACTTCACAGCTAAAATTGCAACTTATATACATCCAATGACATTCCTCCAAAGCTGGACTCTGTCAGTGCAGGCTAAAATAATTACCAAAGGAATAAAATCTTGTTTCTACCCTCCATTGAACCTTGCTCATAACAAAATTGCCATAATCTTGGCAGCTAAGTGCTGCAGCTAACCCTTCACTCCAAGTAGTAGTCTAGGCGTGAAAGCCTTCTTGATTCCTCTAAAGAATTAAGTTATTAAAGTTTGTTTTGCATGGTGAGATTCCTAGGCTGAATCGTCCCTTCACCAAAAGATACCAGCCACCATCAACCTAATACCCTCACGTTTACACCACATCAACCATAAATACCTTGGACCATCTCAGCAAATGATTTGGTGGCTGCAGAAATCTAGAATACAGCCACAAAATAAATCCTTAACTTGTAGTTCATTCTTTATACTGACTGCCTTTGACTGACTGTATCACGTGTAGAGCAATGTGGACAGTTCAGCAAGCCATTCACGGCTAAGGTCCATGCTTACTTCAGAAAAAACTCCTTCCCTGCCACTAATTTAAAGTTCCTTAATCTCTGCTGACTCAATTTCTATCTGTCCATTCCTTCTACAAATTTCATAGTGGAGAAAACCTCTTCTCAATCCAAACAGATCAGATATAGAACTCATTACTTGTAAGAATAAGTTTCAACCAGCTTGAATTCAGTAGAGAACTAAAAGCCTAGCTCTTGCCACCTTACTAACTAAATTAATATAAAAGTTCATTCAGGGAAAATAGAATTATAGCCCATGGCTGTTTCTCAGATCCTCATTTCCCTCACAGGGAATAATCCATATGGTCCACTTTAGTTCATGTTCTGAGAAGGACACACGTAGCAATGAAGAAATACATATAAAGTTTTTATCTCAAAATTTCTTAATTCCAAACATTATTCAAAGTTCTCCATTTAAGAACATAATTTCCACAGCCAAGCCAACACGTGTTTCACGAGTTTCTCACTTCTTCAGGGCTGTTATATAAAAACATAAGTGGTATTCTCTTAGTGTCGACATCCCATGTTAGAACAAATTTTCCACCCAAAAATTAAAACTAGATATATGTTTGAAGTTTTCTACATCGAAACCCACAACAATAAAGCAAAGAAATCAAAATTATATATGAATACCATCTCTCAATTACATACAAGATGAAAAAAAAGGAAAAAATAGAAGAAGTAAAGAATTAGAAAAACTGCAATGAAACAAATACAATCTGAAAGAAGGAAGAGAAAGAGGAAAGGATTACACCAACCATTTGAAGTGAATTACACCATTCTTAACATGTTATGTTCCCAAAAATACAAGGCGTTGGAGTTCATCATCTTGACCATTTTACATATAATAGGCATTGGCATTACTTGCCAACACTTTATAAATATCAACAACATATTCATTATTGCAGTTCATTTTACAGTATATGGTAGAATGTTTAGATGCATAACAGATATAACTATAAATATTTATTTCTTTTTTTAGAGAACAGATGTCATTTAAGATGATTAGGTCGTGTTCACAAGAAAGAATGGAAATTTGAAAACTTGAAGGATCTTTTTTATTTTTAACATTGGAAGGTACATTTAAATGTTTAAATATTTACATATATATATATATATGAATAGAAGCAAGAAAACAATTACTAACGCTGTGTTAAATATTTCAAACAAGGAGGCGATCCAGCCCCACAATTCCAAAACAAAATTTTAAAATCCATATTTAACTACAAAATATACTCTACCCTTGACCATAAATTACAATCCATTTTACTTTTTTATCTAAATTTAATTACACTCATAAATCAAATTTGAATATGACATCGTGGACAAAACTATGGAATTTTGACGGGTGTATAATATTTTAGGCATATGTTAGTGATGTTTTCTCCTGGCTATCCAACAGATACAAATAAAGATACCAATAAAAATAAAAATAAAAATTCCCTGTTACAAGCATATAGAGGGACATGTAGTTATTTATTTTCTCTGCGCAGAACAGAGGTGCAACTGGAGTGCTAATGGAAGTAGACTTTATAAAGCGTGTAATAATGAATATGTTGTTTTTAAAGTGTTGGCAAGTAATGCCAATGCCTACTATATGTAAAATGGTCAAGATGATGAATTCCAATGCATTGTATTTTAGTGAACATAACATGTTAAGAATGGTGTAATATACTTCAAATGGTTGGTGTAATCCTTTCCTCTTTCCCTTCCTTCTTTCAGATTGTATTTATTTCATTTCAGTTTTTCTATTTCTTCACTTCTTCTATTTTTTCATTTTTTGGTTTTTCATCTTGTATGTAGTTGAGAGATGGTATTCATATATAATTTCGATTTCTTTGCTTTATAGTTGTGGGTTTCAATGTAAAAAACTACAAACATATATCTAGTTTTCATTTTTTATTGGAAAATTAGTTTTAGTATGTGATGTCGACACTAAGAGAATACCACTTATGTTTTTATATACCAGCTCTGAAGAAGCGAGAAACTCACGAAGCAAGTGGTGGCTTGGCTGTGGATATCATGTTCTTAAATGGAGAACTTTGAATAATGTTTGAAATTAAGACATTTTGAAATAAAGACTTTATATAGACTTCTTCATTGCTACGTGTCTCCTTCTTAGAACAGGAACTAAAGTGGACCATATGGATTATTCCCTGTGAGGAAAATGGGGATCTGAGAAACAGTGCGGGGCTATAATTCTATTTTCCGTGTGTGAACTTTTATACATGATAGAAGCACAGCTGCTTTGTAAAAATATACTATATTATATTATATTGTATGGTTTTGATCACATAAATGATGTACAATCATTTTGAGAAAAGGGAGGCATTGGCCAACAATATGTTCCATAATATACAAACCAGGGGTCTTAGACCAGATGGTAGAACCAATGGCAAAAGCCTTAAGGAAATGTTTATCAAACTTGAGCGGTTACAGAAAAAAGAGTCTTCTAAGTGGTGGGATGCATTGTCACTTAAAAAATAATTAGAAGTAAACCGCATACCGAGAGGCTTAAGAATAAACATCTTTCCCACAGTAGATGATCTTGATGAGAACAAAGTGGACAGATGGGAAGCTAAACTCAATCAGACCCGTAGAGAACTAATGGATATGTTAATAGAATTTCCTGAGTCCCACAGACAGACTCTCATTAAGCAGATAGAAGATCTATGTAAAGAAAGAGAACTTCTGAGTTGCCCTGAGAACACTAAAAATAATTTTGAAATTCTAGAAGGGATAATGGATAAATGTCAAGTAGAACTCCAGGAAAGGAAGAAACAGAAATTCACCAGAGATGAAAGAGATTATGCTTTAGGTCGCGTTTTCACTTATGCTAGAAAATTTGATACAACAATGAAGAAAGATCTACTATCTAATGGTGGACCCCGAGGTGATGATAATTCCAGACTCAGTAGTGTATCAAGTATAATGATAAGTGGTAGTGAAACAGAAAGTGATAATCCATCCACATCACACTCCATGGGCAATAAAGTAACATCATCCTCTTTTTTAAGGGAAAAGGATCAGGATGCTGCAGATGCAGCCACAAGTAAGGAATATAGAGGGCCCAAAACGGGGAAGAGAGGCAGAGGAACTAAAGGAGGGAGTTCGAGATTAAACCGCAGAGACAAATTCAGGTGGGGTCAGGACCAGATCACAGAGAAAAAGGGACAGGGTAAAACTGTGAATTTAGTGACCAATTTGTCAGATAGATTGTTGACATATCACAAACTAGAAGTACTAAATAAGGGATTAAGCTTTACACCAAAGCATAAACCCAATGACTTAACAATGAAAGCAGATCTTCAGAGATTTACACATAAAATGAAACTAAAAGAATTCTTTGCTAATAAACCACCGGCAAGGAAACATATGCCCATATGTAAAGATATCAGTTCCATGTTGATACAACAACAGTCAGATATCCATGTGTTGTTCAGTGTAACTGAAGACTCCGACTGTGATGTTGAAGATATTGCTCGTGATTAGGAAATAGATATGGATTGTACTGTGACTGGTGGACTTAAGGATAAATCTAAATTCACTCCTTTGTTACGGAATGACAATGTAATTTACATGTTTCACAATATGGTTTTGCAGGATATTGAAAAGAACAAGGCTTGTAAAGTTCATGCCAATTTGAATAAAAATGAAAGATAAGCATTAAATGAGTTAAGATCTGATAAATCAATAATTGTGAGACAAACGGACAAAGGTCGCAATGTCATGGTAATGAATTTTTGTGATTATCAGGCTGAAGCTGCAAGGTGTAATAATCAAAGAGAGCCCCTCTGTTACTTGAAGGGTCTTTTATTCTTTCCTCTTAGATGTTCTTCTGGTGGCATACTACATCTTCGGGTTCTTCCCATCCCGCTGCGGAACAGGGCGTGCTACGACCTACCGAGACGTGGGAGCATTTATAGTTGGTACTATGTGTAGATGAAGTGTTGTGATCTGAGTGGTGGAACAAAAGAAAAAAAATTAAAAATACCTGGTTAGTAGGAAAAGGAATCTTTACTGATACCTCTAACTGGTATGGTTAAAATAAAGGGAAAGAAAGGGGAACTTTAAGGAGATAATGTGCCACGGTTCCACTGGTCGACATGTTTCTAGCCCTACCCAAAGGCTATACTTCAGGACCAAAGATTGTTAGAATTTCCTGATGCCACTCTTAGTTATAGTAAATATATTAATAATAATCAGACCCCCCAGGATATTGCGGCATAGATTTGCACATTTTGCGGCACAAAAATGGAAATTGTGCGGCAATATTGCAGCACTTTATTTTACTCATAATCATTCCTTTTCAGCCATAAATCAATGGAAACTGTTTTAGCAGAGTATTCCAATTTGAATTAGGCATATTTAAAGTGTCTGAGTGCGATATTCTCCTTTGTGGTAATATTTTGGAGCATAGTTTAAGCCAACCACAATAGCACAGGGTTGCTGCTCATCCTGCTGCCTCTGTGGGAGCGAGTCCTGACCCCCAAGGGCTGTCCTCAAGGTCCTGGACCCTTGACTGGAGTCAGAGTGTACTTTCCCGGCTGACCTGAGGGTTTCACCAGATCCGCAGCAGATTGACGCAGAGTCACGCATCACAACATGACGCAGCTCCTCATTGGAAGCTTCACCGGATCCGACACAGAGCCTCCTATCTCAGTACCACTCAGCTCCTGATCGGCGACTGCACTGGGTCCAATGCAGAGCGACGCAGAGAATCGCATCGTGGCACTGTGTAGCCCCTAATTAATCAGTGGCTTCAACGGATCGCAGCACCAAAAACAGACAAGAATCCAAGGCAGGCATAGTTACCACAAAGAGAGACATGCAAACATCCAAGTTGTGCCATGTGCCCTAATACCTTAAGTGCCTCAAAGAGTAAAACAGTGAAGGACCCTATATCAGGCTGGGATCGCCAAGGATGATGGGGAGCGAACACTAGAGGCCATCCTAGTGGTAGTAGGAGGGCCTTGCGGCGATGGAAACAAATTGAGCTAAATAAATCTCTTATACACTGGTAAGGAGCAAGTAGCCGAACTATAACACGGATTACTGATGAAAGAGACAATCAGCACAAAAGGGAGCAAGCCCATGTTGCGCCAAGTGCACTCGGCGTGTTAAGAAACAATAGGAGTGGCCCTGCATAAGTGAGCTGCTGGCTAATAATTTACCATAGCGGACATAAGCCACTTCAAAGAGATGTGTGGTAATGTTCCAAATACCCACTGTAATGAATAACGGGACGCCAGCAGAATGCCTGTGAACACAAACATTATATGAAGAGGATGAAATATGAGAGGGCAGACTAAATAAATTAATTTAAAGACGAAAAAAAGACTCACCAACTCAACAACAAAATCGCCAATCTGAAGGGAACAAATGACACGCGGCACTTCGTAATGTTAAATTGTCTATAATGTCTGGTATTTGAAGAAATATCCCAGATGCCTATTATTCTGAATATCAGCGCCTGCATAAAGCCTGTGAAAATGAACATTGTATAAGAGAAGCAGAATGCACAGGAGCAGACTGATTTAAGCCTATGGAGATGGACATTATATAAATGGAAACACGAAAGTAAACTGATTGAAATTATATAAAGTCGGAAAGGAGGTCAACGGGTCAACACGAGAATACATCATTCTGGGAGAGATAATTGCTAAGCGTCTCAAAAACATATTGAGGGGCATATTCTCAAGGATCCATCGCCGAGTTATCAGCACTTCATCACAGCCAAAGTCGCGATAAATTTACCACCCCATTCACAAGCTGGTGCAAACAGCCGACACCACCAGTTTACCTGCGATAGCAGCCGCAAAAAACATCGCCACGGATGACCCCGGCAACTATCGCTAATGAGATGCAGAGTAGGCGTTCCTGTGCAAAAAGCCGCAACAACACCACACCTCAACATTCTCAAAGACCAGCCAGATCGGCGATGAGAACACAAAACATGCGATAAGGCGCGTTAGCTGCAGGAAATTAACACCTGCTCTGACCTTGTGCAAAGTCGGACTACAACCTGCACCATCAAAGGGAGCACAGCCCAGAGCCACACCTGAAGAACAACAGATGCCATGGAGCCAACGATCATGCAGCTCGGACACCCAAGAGGGCCACAACACCCACCGCCACCCACCCCCGTACCAACCTCCCCCCGGGCCCCACCCCGGGCACCCCCACCTCCCCGGACCAAGAGAGTGCACATCAACGTCACGAAATCATGAACAAAATCATTCGCCTGATGCCGCAGAATCACAACAACTAACAGTCATGTGAGTACAGAAAAAGCAGAATCAATCATACAACATTGAGAGTTCAAACAAAATATCACAATCAAATTTCACACCAAACAACTATTTGGAAGAGTCATGGCGGGTCATCCCTGGACAATCTGTAAGTGACAGCCTGCAAAACAACATCCCAGATAAGAAGGTGTGTCAGGCACTCATCAAAGGACAGAGAGAGAGAGAAAGAGAGAGAGAGACTGAACAAGGAGCGCAAGGACAATCGGGCCCTTGGCACATACATGCCAACTGTTGCGTGTGTCTCGCAATTGGTGCACCCAAAATCTAAGGCCTGGCAACAATTTCAGCGCGAAGGCCACATCACAATTCAGAAATGCAAGCAGTAGTCAAACTAAAATCAGGCATGAAAGCTCCTTTGTCTCAATACACAAGGTGGAAGGACATTCGAACCTATGACCTTGGTCTCCAATGCGCACGGCACCCCCTGAGTGAGATACCATGCCAGACTCTGGCGCTCCCACACCACGAACTGCGCTAATGAAAGAGCAACGTGTCCACACCCCACACACACTTGTCCCTGCCCGAGCTACACCTGCAAGGCATGCCCCCAACACATCGGTAAAAAAGACAACCCATACGTCCAAACTTTGAACACACATACGACTCATTACTCCGAGCTGTGGCATATCGTCCACAAAACTGCCGCCGGTCTGAGGAGTGCCGGTGGTACGAGACCAACAAACGCAATGGCAGGCAATCCCGGGCACATGCACAACCCCAGTCACGTGGAACTGTACCGTGCACGAATGCTGCAATGGCAGTTTTGCGAATCAGTTACCGTCTGAGTTTCCGGCTTGCGTACGTCACATGCGTCCAGCCATGGTTCCACTGTCGATCATGCACATTGGAGTGGCCCATGGAGGTCTGCCTATCCAACACAACGGTAGCTGAACTGGATTACGACGTGTGTGTGCGCCCCCTTTTGGCCCACGAACAGGAGTGCAACCGGGACACCTGGGCATGGGATGCCTTGATATGTGGTGTCTGTGCCGGCAGCAGTGGATGGGAGATTGCACAAGTCATCATGTGCAGTGACCACATCGAGGCGCTCCCCTATTCGGCTGCGTTGCGGATTGGTGAAACTGCGTGGTCGGAGCACATCTGTCCGGACCAGTTAATGGATTGGCTCTCCCTCATGTTCCTTGAATTCGAGAATGACGTACTCCTGGAACTGATTGCCTATGAAGCAGCGCTCGCATTCATGGACGAGTAACTACCTTCCTGCAGCCACAACTGATTGACACCCAGAGCACGGGTCCCAACACCGTGTTGCATCGTGGAGGAATGGTCCCATAAGCCAGTACAACAGTGGACATGTCTGCATTCGCTCGGACTCAGAACGCATGTGCGTGCACCTACGCATGTTGTCACACAACTGTGCAAGGTGCTGCAGCCCCACGGGTGGAGCTGCACAGCGTCGTTTGGCAAAGTTCCGAAATCTGACAAACTGCTGGAGGGAGACTACACACATGGCAATGTAGCACGACATGTGACCTTGTTGGTCCCTTTCACCTGCTCACTGTCAGCAGAGCACACAGTCGGCGCAGTCCGGTGGTACAGCTCCATGCAGATCCCATGGGCTGTGAGTCGTGTCCCTTGACACGGGGCAATGAGCAGACGCCAAACATCACATGACTCGACCAGCAAGGCAAGGTGGGCTGAGACCGTAGCTAACCGTAAGGATATGTGTTCATTTTTGCCACCCCATTCCTTGCACCTCGACACGTTCCCATTCTGCCTGTAAGTGTCTTAAGCATTTGTCTGCCTGTTGTGGCCCATCACTTGCCCGTACTGACACGCACATGCTAATAAAGTCTACGCAACTTCACCAGTGTACAACTGTGATGAGTGTTGATTAGTATGACAAATCGTGTGCCTCAATGAGCATTGTCCGTACACAGGGAGGGACAGACTGCCTCTGGTACATAGGTGGTGGATCCCTATTGGCAGCTCCACCTCTGTGAGCCAGACATTGTGTTTGGGATAGTTGCTGCTAGACCTGTGCTCTTACTTGTCTTCAGCAATGTGAGTATGATGTCCAACTTCTTTCCATGTGGATCAACATGATCCATTCAAACAGACTGTGTCCACACTGATGTGTGTGAGTACGTCATGCGAAGAGATGTTCTGTAGCCACATGCGATGGGGGACACTACTTCAGGCGGGCTACCGATTCTGACATTTACACACACAGCCCTAAATGATACATGGACGTGGGGCTACGTTGGGGGATGCGAGATTGTTGTTCATGTGCAATGAGGCCACAGCTAGTTCACACCTTCACATTCAACTAATTGGCCATGTGGGTCAGGCTCAAACATGCGCATTGATGACATTTACCAGGGTGTACCTTTAAGTGAAATCAACATCCCTATATTCCTCCGTACTTGTACACATGAGTGGACATAGACATGACACATCTGTGTGATTTGGAATGTTTATTCACATTCTGGGGAGTCTCGGAGCTGGAAGGGTACATGGCCAGTTCAAGCCCACATTAAGTGGTTGCCCAGTTGTGGGCCAACCAGAGTCCTTGGGGGAATGCAAAGCTAATCTGAAGGGGAAGAGAGTACAGTCCTCAGCCGGATTGCTGTGTCATTGGTACAAGAGCAGATATGGCAGTCCATGTCGGGGTCCAGGTGAATGTTGCAGAGTGTTCCGGGGGACAGTGGGAGGTGTTGTTCCAGGGCATGATGCATAGGGCTGAACCATGCAGGGACAGGCCATGTGGCGGGTAGGGATGCTACTGCCTCCTTCCTCACACAGTCATTACCCTCCACATCTTACTCCTCTGAGACGACTTCTGTGTCCGGTGTGTCAGGTGTGTGTGGTGGTGTTATGGCTGCATCACTGTGGGCCAATGACACATCAGGGGGTGGAGATGTGTGTGTCGAAGTTCCTGCAGCAGTCATCTGGTACAGGCTCTTTGGCAGCAATGGAAAGATGAGGATCTGCAAGGCCTGGAAGATCCCAGATACATGTCGCTGGTGTTCAGCCGTGGCAGCCCTACTTCCAGCCTGCATCCGCTCCATGATCTCCATTGTCCTCTGCATCTGTGCCAACTCTGTGCTGTCATCGCTGGAGCCTGTCTGACTAGGCAGTTCTTGTATCCGAGTAATGGCCCCAGCCAAGGATTGTCGGTGACCATGGTGCGGACAGGGGGTGTCCGTTAGGGACTGTACGTGGTCCCTGATGGGACTCAGACACCCACGTATGGCATCGAGTTTGGCTGCCACAAGGCCGCAGCAGATCAGCCAACTCCTCCTGGCACGCTAACACACGGCGTTAGAATTCCATGTGTCGGTCGTGTGGGTCCTGTGGGCCAGCCGTGGTGGTGTGTGCTTCCTGCTGTGTGGTCTGTGCAGGCTGTGGGCTCACCGCAATGCAGCTGGGCTGCCTTGCTCCTGGGGATGGGGTGCGGAGGCTGTCCACGAGCTGTTGGAGGATGTCTGGGCAAATGTGCAGGGTGTCCTCTTCATCATCACTGTAGAGATGTGTGGTCTGCTGTGCAGGAGGTGTTGATTGTCCCTCTGCAATGTAACGGGGAGATGCAGGTTCACAGTGTGTTCCATGTATGTTCACGCATTGTACATGTTTACATACAGACTGCATGGCAATGTACATTGTGACTGTTTTGGAGGAACTGGCTATTTGATGGGAGACAGTGGACATTTCAACTACATGACGGATGTGAGGTTGTACTCGTACATTATCATCTCACAGTGTCATGCAATGCCAGATGTGATTGGCCATTTTCTACGCACGAGCGGCACCAGTTGTGTCCTCTGTCCTGTGGTTTGAGTGTTGCACTTTGTACCACATTGTCGTCGATGTTGGTGTGCTGTGATTGCTATGTGTGTGTGCTGCATTGTTGGCGAGTCGGCCCTGCAGCTCTGATTTGGCGGCCCCTCATCCCTTTGAGTAGGTGTGCCTTTGACTTATGTGCTTTTCGGGTGCTGTGATGTTTGCGACTTGGGTCATTTGTGCTCTTGGACAGATTTTGTACTCTTGTGCATTGTTTGTCTGCAGATGTGTTTTTGACGTCATGGGTTGTAGGTGCACGTGGATGTGTCAGAGTGTGACCTGCTCCTTTACGGATGTGGTCCACACTCAGCCACCTCAAAGTCATCTCGTGCACCATGCCATGTATTGTGACTGCAGCCATGCTATCTGTCATGCAGTGTCACTTGCATAGTACGTGTGGCTCACAGAGCCGCTGCTTTTCTGGATTCAGCACATGTGCATGGGTAGGTTGTGGCATTGGTGATATGGAGGGGGGACCCTTTGTGCACATAGTGGACGGGGGCCTACTTGGTGTTTCTGTGTGTTGCAGTGTGCCAAGGGTATCAGGGACATGTTCCACACTCATTGTGGGTGTGCAGTGTGCTGCGCATGATTGTGCATGTGTGCCATTGTGCCCATCTCCCTCCGTCCCCCCAGGCCCTGGTCGTTACTCACCCTGTTGCTGTTGGGTCAGGTCATATCGAGCTTTGTCCAGTCCACCAACTCCTTACACCGTCTCCGTACTGATGACTGTGGCCACCATTTCCTCCAGCTCATCCAGCTCCTCCTGTGGCGCAGGAGTCCCACCTCCAGTCGCCTTTGCTGCCTTCCTGTTGGCAGCGAGTTTCTCCTTGGTTTGGCTGTGCACTTCATGCCAGCGCCTCTTGACCTCCTCCATTGACCTCCTCGACACTCCAACTGCATTCACGTTGTTGACGATGGACTGCCATATTTCCGTTTGTGTTGCCAATGACGTAGTGGAGGTGAACAGTTGCTGGTAGTGTTCTATCACCTCCGTGACGATGATCCGGTCTTCCTGCGGACTGAACCCCGTCTTCCTCTTCCTCTTCTCCTTGCCCTTCCCCGAGCACGGGGTTCCTGGCTTTTCCTCCGTGGGGCTTGTGGGGTTCGGGTTGTCCTCTGCACTCGGTCCAGGTGCATCCATGGTGCTACGCAGTTTGATTTGGTTTTGGTGTGTTCTTTTTTTTTCCTTTTATAGTGCATTTTCCCGCACGACGCGTGGGAATTGCAGGCCTCTGGCTGGTTTTCACTGATTTTTGTATCGCGCTTGGCCTCATCGCTGCTCTTTTTGCGTTCGTGTTTCGCATTTTTGCGGCGTTGCGTTGACTTCATCGCGGACATTTGACGCGTTATCGTGAGCCTATCGCATGGTGCCGCCGGCTTGGGAATGCTGCGTTACCACAGTGTTATTTTCCAGCGATAGACTGCGATGTGGAGGGTTGCGTTAAGTTACTTTTGCGGTAGTTATCACACGTTCTTGAGAATATCCCCCTGAGTGAATTAGATGCAACCATGTGAAAACTCACCAGCCTTTCAATAATTCCATACTGAAAGAGTCAAATGTTTGGTGTCAAATACGCCAAATGTCCAGAACACAACCACGATGTAAGTACGTCTGCAGAAAAGTGAAAAAGGAATAATCCCTAATATTACTCAACTAAACATGTATAAGGTCCATACTGTGCTTACTAAAAACGTGGGAGCATAAACTTACTCCTTTCATAACGGATGCAGAAGAGGCAGAATGCAGAACCTCTCCACGCTGTAACAACACTCCGTCTGCGAAGAGGAAGGGAATATCTTAATCTCAGTGTAGGCACCAAGCTTTCGGTGCTGTAAATCACTGCCAATGAGTGTGCAAAACCAGATTATGTCCACAATGCCACATGCCATTTAAGAGCAGTTTATAAAACTATCAGTTTCGAAATCCTTTCTGCTCCCGGTGACTACCGCATGTCCTCCTATCACAGTGCTCTATCTGTTTGATGTGAATTGGAGGCGCTGGGTTTGAGGTATTTTAACAATTGACACCGGTTAAGACTACTCAGCCCCCTGAGAAGCTTGCAACACCTGATTTCGCAGGCACTTTTGTAAAAAGCGTGGCCTTTTTACAAAAGTGCAGATTTCGCAATTATTTTGCAAATCGCAAAATCCTGGAGGGTCTGAATAATAGACATATACAGCACCCATTTGTGTCTCAATCTCGATGGATTGGAATCAACTGCATGGGAAAGAAAAAGAAAAACAAAGTTATGGAACACACCTCGGGCTCACTTGATTCAGTACCCCAGCAGTAAATTACATTACACCTGTGTAGAAAAACGTGATATATTTTTTACAATAAGGTGGTCACTTCAAGTGCTGCCATAAGAGGTTATCTCACTATTAAAAAACACACACAAGGTACTCACAAGACATACACACAATTAACATAAATGATCACGACTGATGTGAAGTGGCGAAAAAACATACATTATTGGTTGCCGTTACATTGCAACATGAGACCATACGGGTGGAAGGGACACCTGTAGTCACACTCTGTATGGGAAATAAATCAGAGAAAAACCCAGTAAAATGTCAACTCTATCTAGAATGCCTTACAGTTAGAGATACGACTTTTGAGTACAGATCGTTATTGACCAGAGACAGCTATGCCGTACTTACTGCCTCAAGGCTACTCCCTTGCCTTCAGGTGAGTGCCCTCCCGTGTCTCCGATGATGTATACAAGCCTGCGGTAGCAGGCTCCTTTTACTTCGGGACTGCGGTGATTCAGCGTCCTTATGCATGTGGGGAGCAGTGCGCATATTTACAAAATGGCCGCCATCAAACGGCACCACTTCCTGGTGTGCCGGCGGTAGCAAACCCTTCTACTATAGGATAGTTATTCATTATAGAGGAGGAAGAAAAATCCTTTCCTAAAAAAGTAATAAAGAAAACCAGTCATTGTGAAAAAACCGTTGTTGGTAAGCAAAAATTAAACGTAGCAAAAGGTAATTTTGTGTGTAATTGCCAAGTTGTTAAAGTAGTTAAAAAGGGAATGTAATATTATAAACAATGGAGAAAAATGGAGAGAAAAAAATTGAGAAAAAATATCTTTTGAGAAGAATGCATTAAAACTGAGAAGGGTGACTCTGTAGGAGAACAAAAGGGGGGTCAGCGCTCTATTGAGAAGATGGTCCTCAGTAAATAGTCTCTTTGCATTTTTGGTCAGGCGAAAGAGGTGTAAAAGAGGGGGGGTTAATTACATAATGAAATGACCCCAATGGATATTTTTGTTTAAACCAGAAATGTGGCTTTTGAGGCGGAACACCCACTGTTGTTCCCTTTCAAAAAGGTGTGCCTCTTGGTTCGCCTGTTCTAGGAGGACCCAATTGAAGTAGTTTATGGTGTGATTCTGTTCAATGTAATGAGATGACATTTTTGTGGTGGCTCTTTTGCATCGCAAGTTGCAACGGTGTTCTCCGATTCTCACTTTCACAGTTTTCCTGCTGGTCACCCCAATATAGTGTAAATTACATGGGCAGGTTATCATGTAAATCACATTGTCGGTGTTACAATTGGTGAAATGTCTCAGGTCCCAAGTGGTGTTGCCGTCAAAAATGATGGTGCGTGTTGTTTTTGTGAGGGAGCAAATGCTACAATTGCCATATAGATGGGGACCTAGGCCTGGAAACAGGCGCATTTGAGTATTATGTAATATGTATTAAATAGTATTTACAGAGCGCATCAATCATCCCGAGGGACATCAAGGCGCTTGGACGGATTAGAGTGCAGTGCAGTTAGGTTCTTAGGTAGGTTCAGAGTTTAGGGAACAGGGTGATTTTCAGTTTTTTTCCTGAACAGCAGGTAATCGTCTGTCAGGCGAAGATCAAGGGGTAAGTTATTCCAAAGGACCGCAGCTGATTTGGAAAAGGACCGGTCACCCATTCTAGCCTTGGATGTGCGCTTGACTGAGGCGAGAGCTTGATGGCACGATCTCAGGTTGCGCGAAGGGACATGGAATTGTAACTTGTCTTGCAAAATGTATGGTCCTTTTTTATGCAAGGATTTATGCGCAAAACAAAGGAGCTTGAAACTGGCTCTCTTATATCATTGGTTTTTGGTCATGTGTGTACTAAGATATCCCTGAGACTTCCCTCTCTTTTGTGGGAGAACATGGGTTTAGGAAACTGGAGGGTACCACTGTTTGTTGATGATTTTACTCATTTGGTTGGAAGCTGTATTATAGGTTGTTATGCAGAGAGGGCATGCTACCTGTTCTTTTGGTGGAAGGGTCTCAAGGAGGGCCTCTCTGTGATTGTTCTTCGCCCTTTTCATTTGGGATAATTCTCTTTGGATAGTTCCTCGCTTCCAATTTTGATGATAAAGTTTTGGCTTGTTGCTTGTAGTCCTTTATGTTAGAACAGTTTTGTCTTAGTCTTAAGAATTGCCCAAAGGTAGATTCTCCTTCAGATGTCTTGGATGAAAACTATCAAACAGAAGGAGACAGTTCTTAGCGGTGGGCTTGATGTGGGTGGGGTCTTCAGGGTACCCTCCTCCAGGATGATGTTGAGATCCAGAAAAACAAGCTCTGTTTTTGAGATGGTATATGTGAATTTCAAGAAGGTGTTCTGTGTGTTCAGCCATTGTAGAAACACAAGAGTGTTGGTCTCATCTCCATGCCAGATGACAAGGACCTCATCAATGTTGCGTTTCCACAATTTAATGTGGTTGAGATACGGATTCTGTTGGTCAAGGATTTTATGTTTTTCCAGGTGGTAAACATATAAACCCACTATGCTCGGTTCAAAGGTGCTGCCCATGCTGGTCCCGTATTTTTGCAGGTACAGTTGGTCCTCAAATCTGAAGAAATCGGAGGTCAAAGCCCATGTGCAGCACTCCATTACAATGTTTCTAGGTGTCTGGTAAACCCATTCGGTTTCAAAGTGTACGTCCTCAATAATATTGAGAGTTTCTTGATGGGGGAGGCTAGTGTATAGTCTCTTTATATCCAGGCCTATCAGCAATTGTGAATTAGGGTCAAAACTGGTGTTGTGAAGTAATCTTAACACATCTTTGGTGTCCTTGAGGTAAGTATCCTTGTTTTGTACGATGGGTCGTAAGAACGCATCTGAAAATTTTGATAGGGGTTCCAAGATGGAGCCTATTCCTGACACAATGCTGATCCCGGGGGGGGGACATCTGGTTCTTGTGTATTTTAGGAATTGTGTAGAAATAAGGTGTGATAGGGAACTTATTGATTAGGAAGTCATTTTCCTGGTGTGAAATCCAGTCATGTGATCGAGCTTCTTCTGTCATCGTGAGGATATGAATCCTTATAGATTCAGTGGGGTCCTCCTGGAGAGGTTCATAATTACTGGTATCACTCAAGAGGTGGAGACATTCAGAACTGTATGCCTCTGTTGTTTGCAGAACTACAGCTCCTCCTTTATCTGCTGGTTTTATTACAATATTTCTGTCTGCAGTGAGTTCTCCGATCGCTTGCTTCTGTTCCTTAGTGGTATTATGAAAGATTTTCAAAGTATCTGGGTTGATTTCACCGATTTCCTCCATGACCGCTTTTTCAAACGCCAGTAGCTCCACAGGGATTGCCAATGCTGGTGTATTAAAGGTTGGTTTTACTTGGAGTGTCTCCCTGTCTTTCCGTGCCACTTGGTTTGTCCATGGAATATGCTCTCAGTTTGAGTTTCCTGATGAGTTTGTTGACTTCGCAGTTTAGTTTGAATTTGTCCAGTTTTGCTGTATGGACAAAACCTAAGCCTTTCCCCAATACTTGGGATTGAGGTTGGGTGAGGAATTTGCCAGTTAGATTTACTATCAGGCTGGGCGATTGCTTGGGCCTGCTTGGTTGTTGCTTGTCATGCTACATGTGGGTACTCAGGCTTGTTCTGGTGGCTCGGACCACTGGACTTGTGTCTTCCCCGACCAGCCTCTCTGACGTCCTGGACGTGTTCCTAAAAAAGAACATACAGGTTCTGTTGGTAATTTGCGTAAGGGGCTTGGGGATGCCAGACATTGAAAGGTTGGGGTTGTAAATTATGTGGGGGCCATAGTAAAAGGGTCTTGGTTATGTAGGACCTTGATGGGGGCCCCAGGTTCTCTTTTGGTGTTGTCTGAAGTTCTTTCTGTGGTTGTGTCTGCCTCCGTAGGTGCTTTCGTTCTCCATGCTCGACCTAGAGCTGTTGGATCCAGAATCTGATGCGTCACTGTCAGTTTTGAACTCAGAATTTCTTCTTGATGGGATGTGGTGGTCTCTGATGTAAGGGCAGACCATTTCATGACTGAACCTGCCAGTGTCTTTCTTGAGTTTGTGGAACTTGCTTTGTTTTAGTGATGTCTCAAATTCAGTCAAGGTTTTATTTAGTTCTTCCAATCTCTTCTTGAGTGAGCCCATGGATTGGTAAGTCTTCAAACGTACCTCGATTTGTTGGATTTCACTCTTCATCTCCTGGGATGAATGTGTCGCTGTTTTTGTTACGAGGATTATTATGAGGATTAGCCAATCCCTTGTGCAATGCCAATACAAGGCAACTGAATGATGTGTCCAATTATAAGAGAGTAGATGTACAAACTTTGGGAGCATCAGTTCTTGAACTTAAAAACAAACTCAAAGAGTATAAAGATCAAGAACTTTTAGATATAGATGATTACAATTATCTCAATATCTCTTGTACTGTTACTCCAATCATTTACTTTTTACCTAAAATTCATAAGGATGGGAAAATACATCCAGGACGACCAATTATATCTGGTATTGGATCACTTACAGAAAATGCTTCTGAATTTGTGGACATATATATAGCTCGGTTTGTTAGTACGCTACCCTCTTACATCAGGGACTCACAGGACTTTCTACGGCAGATCTCTGATATAACATGGGACTCTGAACACTTCTTGGTAACAATGGATGTTAATAATCTCTATACGAACATAATTCATGAATTGGGTTTGAGGCCTTGAGATCCTTTTTATTAATGAAGTAAGCTAGTTTTTATTCTTATTCTCACATGATTTTAGATGTTGCAGAATTTGTGTTAACCAACAATTTTTTCTACTACTAAGATACTGTATCAGCAATTGAAGGGGACTGCGATGGGTTCCAGGTTTGCTCCCTCTTATGCAAACTTGTTCATGGGTTTGTATGAGAGGGAGCACGCCATGAGTAGTGCATTTGAAAGCACAGATAAAGTGTTTTTTGGGGGCACTACATAGATGACATGTTTTTAATTTGCCATGGAACTAAATTGAAACTTAGAAACTATCATGAGTACCTTAATATTAACTGTTTCAATATGACACTGAGTTTGGATTATAGTAAAGATAAGATATGTTTTTTGGACCTAGAACTATATATCAAAGAGGGAAGGTTAGTATCTAGACTTTTCAGTAAACCTACTTCCACTAACTCTATCTTATATGAAGACTCATGCCATTCTAAGAACAAATACAAAATATTCCATATGGGGAATACTTACAAGCAAAAAGAAACTGCACCTTACAATCTGACTATGAGATTCAGGAAAAGGATATTACAGAGAGGTTTTTGCAAAGACGTTATCGGAATTTGGACGTACAAAGAGAAAAATTGAGGACCAGTACAGTCCTCAGGATCTCTTTAAATCTAGTACTAGGAAAACTAGAAATGTTGATATTGCCAATAATGATGTAAGATTCATTACAACATATAGCGAGGGTAATAAAGAAATCTACAACAGTTTACATAAACATTGGAGTATTTTACAATGTGATAATGATTTACAAAAAATAGTACCTTCAAAACCTTCAATCACATATAGAAAATCACCAACCCTGAGAAATATCTTAAGTCCTAGTGACACAATTACATTTATACCATGTATCCAGGAACCCATTGCCTCCTCTTGGTTAAGTAACTTACCTGTTGGATGCTTTAAACGTTAAAAATTTATATTTTGTAAATACGTTGTTAACAACACTACTACTTTTTCTGATTTTTGGGGAAATAAGCAGTATATGGTCAGTGCGTTCATTAATTGTAATACAACACATTGAATTTATATAATGTACTGTATCTGCAAAAAACAATATGTTGGTTCTACAATCCGCAAATTAAAAGAAAGATGAAAGGAACATGTTAGGGCAATCAAAAATGAAAGACCCTAAGTACCCTTCTGACAGTACATTTACATTTAGAACATACACTTAAAGATCTACATGGTGTCTGATTTATAGTTGTAGGATTTGTTAAACCAAATAGGAGAGGAGGGGACAGAGACAAACAGGTCAGAATAAGAGAGATCTTTTGGATTAAAAAAATCAATACAATGAATGTGGGTTTCAATATACATAGGAAATTTTATACTTTACTGTAAAGGTTGGTGATTGACTGGGTATGATAATGTTAACTTCAACTGATGGAAGGAGTATAAGAAGAAGATGCGTGTTTTTTGCAGACTAACACGCATGGCTCAACTGTCAAATTTGAGTCATGTATATAACATTTCCATGGGTTCTCTTCCCAATAAATAAATACAATTTAGCTCTGTTAAAATCATCTGTGGAATTGGGTTAATGACAATGTAGGTGGATTGATAGGGTGTAGCGTTGACAATGTATACTGATGGGAGTTCGAGTCCCGGTTGAAAAGTTTTTAATATAATCAAAATATTTTCTACCAGGGCAGGGTGAAGCATTGATATTGTACAACATTGAATGTTTGAATTTTTGTTGAAAAGCTGTTAATTTAACTTTAAAAACTTTTTTTAGAAAGATTTGCACCGATTAGATTCCTGTAACATTTTACAATTATAAGGTTGATGTGTGGTATTAGGTCTATGTACTAGGTCCTCCTTTCGAGATATTTAGCTATTGGAATAATAAATAAAATATAGCTCTGTTTAAATCTGTGGAATTGTGATAATGACAATGTAGGTGGATTGATAATGGCTATACAATTTTAATTAGATTATTAGAAGTAAGAGAATATATAATTTTAGTCTAGAGAGACACAAGATTTATTTGTTTGTTGATAATGTTTTGTGTAAGTTGAAGTGAGCAATTTTACACCACAACACAGTTAAAAGTTTAAAGATATATTGACTAGAACCAATGGGCTACATGGATTTTGATTTTTAAACTTAATTGGATAATTTAGGAATTGAGCTGGACTGCTAATTGCTGATTAACTGGTGTTGGACTTGGCCCTTTTTGCAGGGTCATCCCTGAACTTTTTTGCCTTTCCCCTAGCCTTTTCTCTGACATGGTGTTGGTGGTTTTAGGCCTCTGGGCACTTTAGCACTGCTGTCCAGTGTAAAGTGCGTGCGCTCTCTTTGTTATATGTGGTGAGATTGGCCTGCCCTCCCATAGGAAAGCATTGGGGATACCCTGATAAGTGTTTCAGTGGTAATCCCTGAGATGAGAGGAGCAGCGTGGTCGAGTTTGGTATGTCTGAAATAGTAATAATAAATGCTACGCAATGGTGTGCGCAGATTTATTATAACTATTTTAGAAATGCCACTTTTAGAAGTTGGCATTTCTGTGTGCTATGTGTCTGCCTGCCTGATGTGAATTGCATGTCTGGCTTTTGAGTGACAGGGGCTGGGAGGTGTGTGTGGCTTCAGGAGGGGCAGGGTGAGTCAGCGCTAGGCTGAATGGGACATCTGCATTTGGAGTGGTGGGAGGAGAAGTCCCCGGTCCCTGAATAGGATTGTGCCTGCCCTAGTGAATGCTGGCTCCGCCCCCCTGTGGTGTGTCTGATGACGAGCCCCCACCTAACAATAGAGAAGAGGAGCCCTGTCAACAGAGTGCTTCAAATCTCCCCTGAACCAGTTGCATCTGGTTCCCCCAAAAGCCCTGTCCTGCAGACAAAGAGATTCTGTGTATAAATGTAGGGGCTGTGACCCCATGTGCAGGTGACTGTTCCTGAACTTGCTGGGGCATACTGCTGCTGGGGCCCAGGAAGAACCGCCATGAGGGCATGCCTCCCTGGGCCCAGCCTTGCCCCCCTTGATCTCTCAGGACCTTTGCTGCATCTAGCGCCTTGTGAGCGATGTGCTTTGATTTGCCCCAAGAGGAGGAGAGCGTGGGCTACGCAGCGCTGAGCTGCCCGTCTTTTTCTTAGAGGGAATCCCCTTTGTAGGGATTCCCCCGTGCTGCTTTATGGAGCGGGAGCCCACCCCGCATTGTGGCGCTTTCGAGGGGGTGCCCAACCCGCTTTATACTTTAGAGCGGGTGCCCACCCCGCATACCTTCTTGAAAACCGAGCGGGAGCCCACCCCGCATCGGTACCTTTAGAGCGGGTGCCCACCCCGCATCTACTGAGATCGAGGGAGAAGAAAAGCCGCCGCCTCCCCTAGCGACCCGGAAGCCAGGCGGCCTTGCCTGGTTGTGGGCGGGGCCGAAGAGGAGGCAGCGCGACGTAGGCAGCGTGGTGCCTACAGGAGGGCGGGAGCCCACCCCGCCTCCATGACCGGGAGAGAGAGAGAGGAGGACTGCGCCGTCCGAGCAGGGCACCTGTGTGCTGGTGGAAGCCCAGTGTGTCCCCAAAAGTGAGCCAGACTGGAGCAGAGTCCCCGAGGAGTCTCCGGTGAATGGGGGACTCCTATGGGAGAATCGTTGCTGCCGGTGCCGGTCCCAGATCAGCCGGAGAAGAGCCTGCAAAGCCCCGGTGAATTGGGCTTTACTTACCTATTGTGGGTGCCTCCCCCCCTGTCAAAGGGAGCACCAGAAGACATGTAGGGCTCCCCGAGGCACATTGTCGGTGCCTGGAGCCGGCCTATTTTTCCTTGAAGGGGGCACTTTTGTTTTCTAAGAGTCCCGGAGTGGGCCTCAGACGGCACGTGTAGTGCCAGTGCCATTTTCCCTTGATGGGGGCAATTTTTTTACAGAGCCCCAGAGCGGGGCCCCAGCGTGCCAGGGCCTCTTGGTTTATCCCCAGCTGCGCCGCCCCAGAGTGGGCAGCTGCGACGATTGGCACGATTGTTTTAGAGTTCCAGTGTGGACTCCTGAGGGCACCGAAGCGCCAGTGCCTGATTCAGTTTCCACAGCTGCCCCGCCTGACAGAGGGCAGCTGCAACGATGGGCATGTTTGTTTAGAAGTCCCTGAGTGGGACAGGGGAGGCACAGTGAGTGCCAGTGTCCCCAGTACCTTCCCAGCTGTACAGCAATTAGTGTCAGCTGCAACGTTTAGGTCTGCGCAATTGTGCACTTGTGGATTCTGCTGCATTGGCAGCGCGCCCTGACATTATGGACATAGGGCATTTGAGCCCTCTGAGAAGGCCAGTTGGCCAGGGGGACTGTGTGAGGTTGATAGGGCGCCAGGCCCTAAATGTGATTTATGTGGTGCGCACGAAATGTGAGTTATGCACCCTGATTTATGCCTCTAATGTGTTTATAGTTATGAGGTTATGGCATACTGCGTGTATGCTGGTGAGGCCTAATGCGTAATGTGTTTATGCTTATGAGGTTATTGCATACTGCGTGTATGCTGGTGAGGCCTAATGCGTAATGTGTTTATGCTTATGAGGTTATTGCATACTGCGTGTATGCTGGTGAGGCCTAATGCGTAATGTGTTTATGCTTATGAGGTTATTGCATACTGCGTGTATGCTGGTGAGGCCTAATGCGTAATGTGTTTATGCTTATGAGGTTTATTGCATAATGTGTTTATGCTTATTAGGTTGGCGCATAAAGTGTTTTACGCCTAATGTGATGCTGAGTGCATAATATGATTTATGTTGCAGGATATAATGCTGAGTACAGTATTTCGCCAGTCATTACTGGTTGTGTTCTACACTTAATATTTGTGCTTGTGATGGTTCTGACAGGGGCCCAATTGGCCCTGTCATGTGTATATAATCCCCTGTAAATATTGCCTAGTGCCAGTTGGCACAGTGTAAATGTGTGATTATGTTTCTAATGTGTTTATGATAATACAAAGGCTATTTTTTATATAACCTTGTGTGAAGTTCCTTTTTGTGGTGTGCCTAGTGGGTTGCTGCTGTGTGTGTGTGTTGCGCAAACACTTTACACATTGCCTCTGGGATAAGCCTGACTGCTCGTGCCAAGCTACCAAGGGGGTGAGCAGGGGTTATCTTCAGCGTGTAACTCCCTTGCCCTGACTAGAGTGGTGGTTTCTGCCTGGCTTAGGCGCAAGCCCTAGCCAACCAGAAATCCCATTTCTAACAACTGGTATTTAAAGGTCGAGATTTGTTTTGCCTTTCACGCACGTGAGACGAAATAGACCATGGCTACAGCCCGGAATAGGTCCGTTTTTGGTTCATGGCATGGTATTAGAGGAGCTCATAATTCAAGTAGGATAGACTTTTACAGAATAACCGAGCAAATGTGTGATATGTTGGGATAGTTTGGACAGCATGTTGTTGATACTCTCCCCTCTAGTTCTTTTGTGTTTGTTGCTTTGGTATATCTAAATATAGTTGAGAGAATTGCTGATGTCTGCTCTGTATTCACTCAATCGAACCGTTGAGCAGTGGTTATGACCTCTATGCTGTAAGCTCTACGTAAGAATGCTGTATATATTTGAATATGACATGGTGCACTAAACTATGGATTTAGGACGGGTGTAATATTTTAGGCATATGTTAGTGATGTTTTCTCCTGGCTATCCAACAGATACAAATAAAGATACCAATAAAAATAAAAATGTTACAAGCCTATAGAATGACATGTAGGTATTTACTTTCTCTGCGCAGAACAGGGGTGCAACTGGAGTGCTAATGGAAGTAGACCTTATAAAGTGTGTAAAACTGAATACTTTGTTGATATTTGTAAATTGTTGGCAAGTAATGCCAATGCCTATTACATGTAAAACGGTCAAGATGATGAATTCCAAAGCATTGTATTTTTGTGAACATAACATGTTGGGAATAGTGTAATTCACTTCAAATGGTTGGTGTAATCCTTTCCACTTTCCCTTCCTTATTTCAGATTGTATTTGTTTCATTTCAGTTTTTCTATTTCTTCACTTCTATTTTTTTACATTTTTTATTTTTTCATCTTGTATGTAGTTGAGAGATGGTATTCATATATAATTTTGATTTCTTTGCTTTATAGTTGTGGGTTTCGATGAAGAAAACTACAAACATATATCTAGTAAATTTGTTCTAACATATGATATCGACACTAAGAGAATACCCTTATGTTTATATATAACAGTCCTGAAGAAGCGAGAAACTTGTGAAACACGTATTGGCTCGGCTTTGGGAATCATGTTCTCAAATGAAGGACTTGAATAATGTTTGAAATGAAGAATTTTTTAAATAAAGACTTTATATGGACTTCTTCATTGCTATGTTTTTCCTTCTCAGAACATGAACTAAATTAATACAATTAACCTCTCCCTATAAAAGACACAGCTATTTGCATGCAGCTCTGTGTCTTTTCACACAGTCTTCGCTACACTTCTCTCTTAAACTCTTATGCTCAGCACCACCACCATGCCATATTTTAAGCATATCTCCAAACCACACACACCTCACCAAACACCTCCATATAGGACAATCGAGAACCAACACCCTTTTGTACCATACTCTCAGAAATGGTGCTCTGGAACCTGATGCAAATCGGAGCGCTTCAAGTGGTAGGAAACACTATATAAAAGGCTGCAATACAATATCGTATTTTCTCTTCCTTCTAAAAGTGAGGTTATTTTATTTACAGCATATTGTCCTTCACCATCTTATTTTCTTTTTCTCTATCGTCTTTCCCTCCTGTCCTCTATCTGCAACTCTAGAATCATATTTTACTCTCACTTTCACTCATACTGCCACACTTACCTATACAAGTTCTTCACTTATTTCTGCATTTTCTTAATTTCTTCTTTTGCAATACTGTTTTTTTCACCAGGACCGTGTCTTCCTCTCATGCCATTCCTTGAAATGTTTTTATGGTCTTTGGAGTAAAAGATCTTATTGGGGCAATGGAGCTGCAATGTCACTTCAGTTGACCATACGATTTCTAAAAAATCTTTTTAAGAGTTTTATATAGCACGAACCAGACCAGAAGATATCAGGTATCAGAGCGCTTTACATGAGCACCAGTTTCGTTACAGATGGACACATTCATTTTTGTTAGGCACGGGGAGATTAAGTGATTTGCCCAGAATCACAGGATGTTGAGCGTCTATGCCAAGACTTGAACCCAGCTCCCCAGCTTTGAGGTCGACAGCTCTAGCCATAAGGCTACATCCTCTCCCTTTAATCAAATGACACCAGTCATTATATCTGCTAATGGTGTATCAATACCCAGGTGTCAGCTTGTAATGGACTGAGTTAATCATATCAAATGGGGTGTGTTACACAATTGATCTTGCATTAAAAAGCATAATGCGAATAGCAGACTCATCACATAATTCCTGAACACTAAGATGACTGTTGTGTATTCTGCTGTTTCAAAATTAGCAAAGGATTTAAAATAAAATGTATTTACCTTTCAAATGACGTTGCTTTGTAAACAGCCATAGCAAATGTGCCAACATGACTACAATCGTGCTGGCACACTATAATTAAATGTGAAGATGGGCAGGACAGATCCTGTTGTCTTCTTGGTACAATTACGCTATGAAAAAGGAAGTTCATTCTTAGTTTTATGTTTGCCGGAATATGTCTTTGTACTGACATATTTCCAGTATTTGTTTTTGCAGATAAAATATATAGATTTTCTTAAATACTCAGGGGCATACTACCAACAGGCAGCGATAATTATCGCTAAGAGCGCTTAGCGCGATTTAAAATATCGCCGGCTATCGCTGGATTACATCGCCGAGTTAGCGCATTATCATCAACGCTTAACTCCAAAGCGATAGAAAATCCAGCGATAGCGGCGAAATGCCTGAATATCGCTGGAAATCCAGCGATAAAAAAGCAGCGCTAGGGAAATCTTTGATGATAAGCCATGGTGGACTTATCCTGACAATCCACCTCCCATAGGATAATATGGCTAAGTCAGGAATTTTGCAGACGTTGGACTCCAGAGTTAATGGGGGCTTAGCGCGATTTTATTTGTAGCTACGCGGGTCCGGGGCATCGTTGTTAATAACGCGATGCTGCGTTAGCGATGTATTCCCATGAAGTTATGTGAGGAACGCCTACTTTGCATCTCATTAGCGATGCGATGCTAGGCGTTAGTAAAACGGGTGCTAGCACAAAGAAACACGCGCTAAATAAAGCCTGGTAGCGTGTCCTTGTTAATACTGCAATGGAATTATCGCCGCTTTTCGGCCAAAAACGGCCGCTAAAGCGGCGATAATGGGCTTGATAATATGCCCCTCAGTCTTTTGGAAACTAACTCATGCGGATTGTCTTCAGAGCTGACAATCCCCATGACCAAGTTTAGCAAGAATATAGAATGTTGCATTTAACTTTTACCCCTTTTTTGCCTACTTGATTATCATTTTTTTTCCTGGAGGAGAAACATCTCCACCTACACTGCCATTGATGGGTTTTTCTTTTTTCCCTCGCACTGACATAACACTCACTTCCGGTGTAGATTTGTAAGTATTTCTGTGTGGGAATGGCCATGTAAAATGTTTCTGAATACCCAAAAAGTGGTTATCCAGATATCTTTGTGAGTGTTTCAAACATTTGCATCATCCCTTTTCCACCCTTAACTGCAAATCTCCACCTGTAGAAAATAAAAACTGTACACATATTTTCATCTGTGGGTGTAAAGAGACTGGTATTATGCCAGCACATATTTTTGTACAGCTAAATTCAACGTTAGTGCATAAAGTGTTTAAGAATCTGATCCAAAGATGTAAATTCTATGCTACAGTCACAACACTGTTAAAGGTTTTCAAATTGAAACAGCATATTTGCATCAGAATTCTTTAAGCAGATTTTCATTTACAAACCATTCCATTTTACCACATGCTGTAAATGACAGATGTTACTATTATGTGGTCGTAGTACTCAATGTACAAACCTTTTGGGAGCATGAAAGGTTTAGTCTGCTTTGTCAGGATTGAATTTATAACCTGCCAATCAGCGTTTTGTTTGTGTAACCTGCCAATCATCATCTTGTAAAAGCAGCATCCAGCTCATTCAGATATTCTTCCAGCTACAATTAAAAAACACATTTCTTCTAAGTGACTGCATTTATTTCATTTATTGCTATACTGTAGTCTTTTGTTTTGTTACACCATGTGAAAATTCTGGTTTTTGCAACAGAGTAAGGTACATTCATCCATATTTACAAATTTTAAAAATGCTTTTGGATGAGATATTCTTCCCAGAAAACAGTACATCATTGAGATTTTGGTGGAGTGGGAGGAACCCCTAAATTCTTACACCCCAAAGGACATCTCAGCAACACGCTCACGGGTGAGTAGATTGGGTACAGTGTTAAGCATACATTTCATGAGTCTATGTGTCCCAAGATAAGGCACAAAACTGCATATCAAAAATACAGTCAATAGGGAATGACAGACTCAATGAGTGAGTTCTAGGGTGGAAATAGAAAATTTATATAGATTTATCACAAAAATTCAAAAGTGCAATACAGAAATTGTAAAGAGCAGATGCATAAAGTCATTGCCATGCAAGCTTTCAGCAATGAAGCAAAATCAAAAATATTCTAACTCTCAAATGAACAGCAAAATCAGAAAGAAATCTTACGGCATCCCTAGTAGCATTGGAAAGTCATCTGGCTCTTCCCCAAATTTGAGGGTGTGCGAGCAAAATCTTACCCCAGAATTTGAACACCTCAAAATGTGTCTCACTTGTTTCTCCCACAGTTTACTGGACAGTGTTAATCCTCATTTTCATGAGCCAATATGTGCCTACTGTGAGAAGGTGGCCTGGTATATGCTGTCCTCTAATTAAAGTGGGCACCTTGTACCAGTCCACACGGCCCTTATGACGTATGAGGCCAAAGATAACCTTTAGAAAGCTATCCTAGTGGAAGCTGTGGAGAGCAGCCTTCAGGCTTAATCTTGAAGGAATGTAAAGCAGCTTGTTTTACCAGAATATCACCTCCTGAATGACCAAATGAAAGGAGAACCAAACAGTAGTTATATAAAAATATGTATTTATTAATATAACACTCTCTACTAATCTCTACACGCGATTAGAACACAAAGCACATAATACTGAATCAATAGAACATTCGTAAGTAGCACAATACACAGCGGGCTCCAGGGGGAGACCGAACCATATACTAAAAAATGGTATAACAATCACGACTTGACTAGACACAGTGCCCAGAGCACGTAGAATCGCTGGGACCCTAAGGAACCACCCAAGGCAGTGACACAGGGAGCCCACGGAGGACGGGTGCAGTGAGGAAACACGACCGCGTGCTCCGTACAACTCTATGGGGAAGTCGCGGTTACAAAGTTATAGTTTAAGGACACTTCTATGAGGACTTCAAGCAAACCCTTTGGAACATAGGAGGTTCTAGAGCCAACCCACCAGTGAGTACCAAGGTACCCGTGTTACCTATCCCAGAGGAGCCGGGTGCATAGGGGTCAAGTGGTATCGGAAACCTTTGTCGTTTTCAATGGAGTGCTGCAAAGAAGTACTGCTGCCGGGAAAACAAAGAGTGTCCGGTGGAATCCAAGCCTGGATTCTAGGTGAGAGGAACCTGAAAGCAAAGGGGACAGAGTCTGGGTCACGTCAGGAGACCAGGGGCTCGGTAATCGAATGCCCACCGATGTTGGGTGCTTCAGGTGCGAAGTAGGGATGCTTGACTCTGCAGCCACGGGGACCAGGAGATGTCGAGGACAACCAGGATCTGGAGGTGAGTTGTCCCATGAAGGATGTCGAGTGCTGAGGGGTCGATGTCCGGCAGGAGCACCAACAAGCCTTGGCAAATGCAACCCACGCAGGATGGACAAACAGGTTACAGTGTGGACCAGCAAGGTCCAGGGGACTCTCCAAGCAATGGGGAGTCAGGGCACATCTGGAGCAACCAGGGAAGCGCAAGAACAAACAAGGTGACCCTCGCCAGGACCCACAGGCCAACGGACCAGGGATCGCGAGGAGACCTCAATTGAATTTACAAAGCACCAGCCCACAGAGCACTCGGTAAGTGGAGGCCAGATATCTTCAGTGCAAATGTGGGTCGGGGTCACGACTACACGGAGTCCAATGCACAAACTCAGGGATTGCCAACAAGCATATGCACTTGCAAATGTATGCGGTGCACAGAGGTTCGGGTTGCACGGTCCCCACGAGGGATACTGGTCTCAGAATCGCTGAGAGGTCAGATCAACCTCAGTGACCTTTGGGAACCCACCTCCTATGTTGCTGGAATCTTCGGAGTCCGCAGGAGCTCTGGAGAAGCAAGCCAGTCAGATGCACTTAGGTGCCTGCTACTGCAGGGGAGTAACTCCTTTACTCCAAGGGAGATTTTTCAGTCGTCCAGCGTTGTGCAGACAGTCGAAGTACTTGGTTTCTTCTTAGTAGAATCTTGTCCAGGTAAAATCTAAAGTCCTGTAGCCAGGTAACCAACTTTATTCCCACGGGAAAGGGTTGGACAGATTCAGGGGACCCTCCTAGGAGAGGTGCAGGACAGAGGGGTGGCTATATCCATGTCCTTTGTCTTTGTCCAGTTTTGTTCCAGAGCAGGAGCCAATGGCTCCCAGAACTGGTTTGAGATGGACTATGCACCAAATGTGCCCACAGTGCAGACTTTCTGGCACTCTCAGAGTGCACCCACCCAGCCCCAATACACTAAACCCTGTCTGGGAGGTGGTCACACCTCCCTGTGACAGGATGCCTATTGTCATGCCTTCCTCTGTTCGAACTTGGCTCAGCAGCAGGAGAGCAGAATCTTGTCTGTGGCTGGCAGCGTCCATTTTGTGCTGCCCAGGTCGAGAAAGCTGGTACTGGGTAGACCGGTGACCCACAGTAGTGGTTTCAGAAGGGTGGAATCATACCTCCCACACCAGTTACTGGTGTGGAGGTATGATTCCAAGGTGTTTGACACCAAACACAACATGTTTCTAAGCAGCCGTTTTAAAGTTAGCATTTACCGCGAGGTTATAATGCAACTTAACCTATATGTCTGGCTGCATCACAGACAACCCCAGAGAATGGTCTCCGAAGGCATCAGAGGGGCTCTGCTCATGCAGGGGCACCCTCTCACGTAAAACCCAGGACCCTGCCTTCAGGATTGAAAAGGCCTGCCATAGGGGTGACTGATAGGTTTTTAAGTGTAGTGATTTAGATAGATATAGTGAACCTGTATCTAACTAAGTGGTGCAAGCACCAGCTTACACAGGTTGCTGTAGCAGACCTGTTGTGTCATTTTGAATGGCCTCTCATGGGTGGCATAATATATGCTTCAGCCCATGGGAGGCCTCTGAGGTACCTATGCCCTGGGTACATGGTGTACCATATACTAGGGTCTGATAAGGGTACCCCAGTATCCAATCTGGAGTGTACCTAAAGTACATACATAGCAATTTAAGGGAGAACGCAGATAGACTGGGGTCCTGGATAGCAGGATCCCAGTCAGACTAGTCCAAAAACAGTGAGACATCAGTAAAAAGTGGGGGTAACCATAAGAGGCAGATACTACTTTCCTACACAACCCCCCCCCACCCCAAATGCAGGGACATTAAACTAACCTTGACCAGTTGAGTCTTCATGTTCTAAGTGGAAATATCTGGAGAGTCCATCTGCATTGGCATGGTTACTCCCAGGTCTATGTTCCACTGTATAGTCCATCCCCTGTAGGGACATGGACCACCTCAAGAGTTTGAGGTTTTCACCCTTCATCTGTTTTAGCCATAAGAGGGGCTTATGGTCTGTCCGAACAATGAAGCGAGTGCCAAACAGGTATGGCCTCAGCTTCTTCAGAGCCCAAACCACAGCAAAGGCTTCCCTCTCAATAGCTGACCAGCGTTTCTCTCTGGGGGTCAACCTTCTGCTTATGAAAGCTACTGGCTGATCCTGACCCTCCTCATTCAATTGTGATAACACAGCCCCTACCCCCAATTCAGATGCATCTGTTTGAACAATGAATTGTTTGGAATAATCTGGACTCTGCAGAATGGGAGCAGTGCACATGGCCTGCTTCAGGTCATCAAATGCCTTTTGATAGCTAACTGTCCACTGAACTTTCTTAGGCATTCTTATGGAAGTTAAGTCATTCAAAGGGGTCACTATGGAGCCATATCCTTTGACAAACCTCCTGTAGTACCCAGTCAGGCCCAAGAAAGCTCTGACCTGAGTCTGGGTAGTTGGAGCAACCCAATCCATGATGGTTTGGATTTTGCTCTGCAATAGTTGAACCTGGCCTCCACCCACAAGGTGGCCCAGGTACCCAACCTTACTCTGCCCTATCTGGAACTTGGTGGCCTTGATAGTGAGGCCGGCCTTTTGCAAGGCCTCCAGAACACTTCTCAGGTGGACCAGGTGATCCTCCCAGGTGGAGCTAAAGACAGCAATATCATCAAGATGAGCTGCACTATAGGCTTCTAGACCTGTGAGAACATTATTCACCAGCCTTTGAAATGTGGCAGGTGCATTCTTCAAACCAAAAGGCATCACCACAAATTGGTAGTGCCCACTAGGGGTTGAGAATGCTGTTTTTGGTTTAGCATCCTCAGGTAATCTGATTTGCCAATAACCAGCTGTCAGGTCAAATGTACTTAAGAATTTGGCAGAGGCCAAAGTGTCAATAAGTTCATCTGCCCTTGGAATTGGATGAGCATCAGTCCTAGTGACTGCATTGAGTCCCCTGTAGTCAACACAGAAACTCACCTCTCTCTTACCACCCTGGGTGTGAGGTTTTGGTACCTAGACTACTGGACTAGCCCAAGGGCTATCTGAGGGCTCAATCACTCCCAGTTCCAACATTTTCTGGACTTCAGTCCTGATACAGTCCCTGACATGGTCAGGTTGCCTGTAAATCTTATTTTTAACAGGCAGACTGTCACCTGTGTCCACCTCATGTGTACACCAGGTAGTCTGACTTGGAGTCAGTGAGAACATGTGTCTGTACTAATTGAGGACCTTCCTATAATCAGTCTGTTACTGTTCAGTGAGGCTGCCTGCCAAGGCTACACCATCAACTGAACCATCATCAGGGTTCTGTGAGAGGAGGTCAGGGAGTGGATCACTCTCTTCCTCCTGTCCCTCATCAGTAGCCATAAGCAAGCCCATGTCTGCCCTGTCCACATATGGCTTGAGCCTGTTCACATGGAGCACCCTGTGGGGGCTCCTGGGAGTTCCAAGGTCCACCAGGTAGGTACCCTCTCCCTTCTGCTCAAGAATGGTATGGGGCCCACTCCACTTGTCTTGGAGAGCTGCTGGGGCCACAGGCTCCAACACCCACACCTTCTGTCCTGGCTGATACACAGTCAAAACAGCCTTTTGGTCATGCCAGACTTTCTGTAATTCCTGGCTAGCTTCAAGAATTTTGGATGCCTTCTTCCTATACTCAGCCATCCTGGAGTGGAGACCAAGTACATAGTCCACTATGTCCTGTTAGGTGGTTTGAGAGGTAACTCCCATCCCTCCTTAACCAAACATAAGGGACCCCTAACTGGATGTCCAAACAGAAGCTCAAAAGGGCTGTAACCAACCCCCTTCTGAGGAACCTCCCTGTAGGTAAAGAGAAGGCAGAGCAAAAGATATCCCATCTACGCCTGAGCTTGTCAGGGAGACCTTTTATCATGCCCTTGAGGGTTTTGTTGAATCTCTCAACTAAACCATTGCACTGTGGGTGATAGGGTGTGGTGAATTGGTAATTCACTCCACACTCCTTCCACATAGCAGTAAGATGACCAGACATAAAGTTTGCACCTCTGTCTGATACCACCTCCTTAGGAAAACCCACTCTGGAAAAGATTCCCAGGAGGGCCCTGGCCACAGCAGGAGCTGTGGTGGTCCTAAGGGGTATTGCCTCTGGATACCTAGTGGCATGGTCCACCACCACTAGTATGAATCTGTGCCCAGATGCAGTTGGAGGATCCATGGGACCAACAATGTCAATCCCAACCCTCTCAAAGGGAACCCCCACCACAGGTAGTGGTATCAGGGGGGCCTTTGTAGTACCACCTGCTTTACCACTGGCTTGGCAAGTGATACAGGAGCAACAAAACTCCTTTGTGTCTTCAGACATGTGAGGCCAGTGAAAGTGAGGGTCAAGCCTGTCCCAAGTCTTGCTTTGGCCTAAGTGTCCTGCTAATGGGCTGTCATGTGCCAGTGTTAATAGGAAGCCTCTAAACTTCAGAGGCATAACCAACCTCCTAGTAGCACCAGGCTTGGGATCTCTACCCTCTGAATATAAAAGTCCATCATCCCAGTAGATCCTGTGGGACCCACTGGCACTCCCAGCAGCCTCAGCAGCAGCTTGCTGTCTGAGGGGTTCAAGAGAGGGGCAGCTCAGCTGCTCCTGGCTCAGATCTGCCCTAGCAGGGCCCCCTGTCCTCAAGAACTCAACCTGGTCAGGTTCAAGTTCCTCTGAGATAGTTCCTTCACAGGGACTGAGATCATCTCCCTCAGGGGACTGATCCCCATTCTGAGGCAGGGGGGGAAGACACTGCCTTACCCCTACTGCTCCTTCTCTTGGAAGGCACCTGGTCCATCATTTCAAGATCCAGGGCCTATTCAGTGGAAGACATTTTTGCCTGTGACCTAGTCATGGCAAACACATCTGCAGGGATGCCCAACATTTCTGCATGTGTCCTGAGTTCCACTTCAGCCCAGGCTGAAGTTTCTAATCATTGCCCAACAAGCATTCCACAGGGAGGTCTGAGCTAACCACAACCTTCTTAGGGTCAGTTACCTCTCCCCAGGTGAAATTCACAACTGCCAAGGAATGGTCTGTCCTGACATTGCTTGCATTGGTCACTTGGTACATCTCACCAAGTATGATCTGTTCAGGGTCCACAAGATCTTTTGTTACCATGGTGACACTTGCACCTGTGTCCCTGTATGCCATGGCCTCCTTACCATTGATTAAAGGCTGTAGTCTGTACTTGCCCAGATTACTGGGACTGACAAATAAGGAGGCAATATCCATGCCTCCATCACAGACCAAAACAGCCTGAGTTGGAATTCTGACTAGGCCAGATTCCATCTCAGATCCCAAGGTTAACCCTACTATTCCCTTGTTCTGTGTACCACCACTTGAGACTGTGCTAGGGGGGACAGATGCCTTAGGGGCAGTGGTGGTAGGAGTAGAATTCTTGGCCCTTGGACAATTGGCATCCTTTGACCAATGGGTCTTCTCTTTACAGATATGACACCAAGGTTTCTTTTTGCCTTTTCCCTTGTTAGATTGTGACTCCCCTCCAGATGCAGGTTTTTGGAGCCCTTGTGAAGACTTCTGGTCTTTACCCTTTTCCCCACCCTTGTCTGAGGTTTTAGCATCTTGCTTCTTTTGGTCACCACCTTGATTCTGAGTTTTTTTCTTCACCCTGGTTCTGACCCATTTGTCTGCCTTCTTTCCCAATTCTTGGGGAGAGGTCAGATCAGAATCAGCCAAGTACTGATGCCCGTCCGCGACTCGACCGAGGCCAGCGCCAGGAACCCTGGACCTCCCATTACCCATCGCTACGACACCACCACCCTCCTCGCACTCAACCCTGGAAGACTTAGAGAATGCCAACAG
The DNA here is from genome assembly GCA_963921515.1 of Calotriton arnoldi. Taxonomy (NCBI): domain Eukaryota; kingdom Metazoa; phylum Chordata; class Amphibia; order Caudata; family Salamandridae; genus Calotriton; species Calotriton arnoldi. The sequence goes on from CAWUFW010015283.1 coordinate 64,175, forward strand.
GCCTCGCCGAACATGACCCACGGCCAGTTTTCCTGCCTCCACTGCCGCCAGACCCTCACCGCCACCCCGGCCTCCAACACCGCCGACGCCAGCACCGGCGACACCCTACAATGCATCCTCCTCAACGCACGCTCTGTACACAAACATGCCATGGAAATCTGGAACCTACTCAACTCTCTCTCGCCCGACATCGCCTTCTTCACAGAGACCTGGACCAATGCATCCTCCGCCCCCGACATCAGCACCGCCGTCCCAGATGGATACAAGATCCAGAGGAAAGACCGCCCCAGCCACCCAGGAGAGGGCCACACCATCGCCCACAAGAGCACCCTCCACCTCACCACCTCCAGCGAAACCTTCCCCTCCGCCGAACACCTGCACCTCCAGATCCAGACCACCCCCAAAGCCACACTTGAGGAACCCTCATCTACAGACCCCTGGCCCCCGAACACCCTTCGCCACCACCATTACCGACTTCATCGCACCTCACGCCATCGCCTCAACAAACTACATACTCATTGGAGACCTGAACTTCCACCTCGACAACCCCAGCGACCCCAACTCCACTATCCTTCGTGACAACCTCGCAAGCATCGGACTTAAACAACTTGTCAACACACCGACCCACAGAGCAGGACACACCCTCGACCCCATCTTCGCGGCAGGAAACAGCGTCCAATTCAGCCACACAACGCAGCCGCCATGGACCGACCACCACTGCGTACACTTCACCATCAACAAACCCAAGGCACCCAAACCAGCCCCACGCCTACCTCGAAGGAACTGGAGCAAGGTTACCGACGAGCAACTTAACTCCACCCTCACCCGAGACAACCACACCTGGGCACCCGACACAAATGACGCAGCCAGAGAACTCCACACATGGATCTCCAACTGCGCAGACGAGCTCGCCCGCTACGCAACCCCGACAGACAACGCTCCAGGAAAGCCGCCTGGTTCACCACCACTCTCCAAGAAGCCAGACGCACCTGCAGACGCCTGGAGAAGAACTGGAGAAACACCAAGACAACCGAAAACCACACCACCTACAAGGACGCCATGATGGACTACCACAACCAGATCAGAGCCACCAAGAGGAACTTCATCCACAACAAAATCCTGGCCAACTCCACCAACTCCAAGGAACTTTTCAGTGTCATTCAAGAATTCACCAACCCACGGAGCAAAGCCACAGGCATCACCCCATCCCAAGACCTCTACGACAAGCTTGGAACCTATTTCCACCTCAAGATCAAAAACCTCTATGACAACTTCATCGACCATCCACCAGGCGCAAAAGATGGCCCCTCGCCCCTCAGAAACACCAGCCAGCCCACCATCTCCAACTGGACACCGATCACGGCCAAAGACACCAACTCGACCATGAAAAGCATCCACTCGGGGGCCCCCACCGACCCCTGCCCCCCTCACATCTACCACAGAGCCGTGGCCACCATCTCACCCGAACTACAACGCACCATCAACACCACCTTCAAAACAGGCACCTTCCCAGACGACTGGAAGTGTGCAGAAGTCATACCCCTGCTCAAGAAGCCCACAGCTGACCCCACCGACCTCAAGAACTATCGGCCCATTTCGCTCCTCACCTTCGCAGCCAAAGTTGCAGAGAAAACAGTCAACAGGAAACTGACACGATTCATTGAAGAGAACGCCGTCCTCGACCCATCCCAATCCAGATTCCGAAGCAAACACAGCACAGAGACCGCCCTACTCGCCGCCACAGACAACATCCGCACCCTCCTGGACCAAGGCCACTCCGCAGCCCTCATCCTACTCGACCTATCAGTGGCCTTCAACACCGTCTCCCACCGCACACTAGTCGCCAGACTACATGACGCAGGCATACAAGGAACAGCCCTGGACTGGATCCGATCATTCCTCACCGGAAGAAGCCAAAGGATCAGACTCCCACCCTTCCTCTCCGACCCCACGAAAATCACCTGCGGAGTCCCACAGGGTTCATCACTGAGCCCCACCCTCTTCAACATCTACATGGCCCCCCTCGCAGCCATCGTCCGACAACACGGCCTCAATATCGTATCCTACGCCGACGACACCCAGCTCATCCTCTCCCTCACCAAAGACCCCACCACTGCCAAACTTAACTTCCAGAAAGGAATGTAAGACGTCGCAGTCTGGATGACCAACAGCTGCCTGAAGCTCAACGCCGAGAAGACAGAAGTCCTCGTCCTCAGTACCACCCCTTCTGCATGGGACAGCACCTGGTGGCCGACCGCCCTTGGAAGCCCACCTACCCCCTCAGACCACGCCAAGAACCTCGCCATCGTACTCGACTCATCACTCGCCATGAACCGACTGGTTAACGCCGTCACCTCCAGCTGCTTCAACACCCTCCGCATCCTCCGCAAGACCTTCAAGTGGATCCCCCCTGAGTCAAGGAAGACAGTCACCCACGCACTCATCAACAGCAGACTGGACTATGGAAACGCACTCTACGCCGGCATCAACAAGTCCCTACTCCGCAAACTCCCGACAATACAGAACACCGCCGCCAGACTCGTCCTCGACATTCCCCGACACGAACACATCAGCCAACACCTACGAAGTCTCCACTGGCTCCCTGTGGAGAAAAGAGTCACTTTCAAAATCCTCACGCCTACAAATGCCTACACAACAACGGACCCAAATACCTCAACGACAGAATCAACTTCCACGTACCCAAAAGAAACCTCCGATCTTCCAACCTCGCACTGGCCGAAACCCTGCGCATCCACAGAGCCAGAGCAGGCAGAAGATCTTTCTCTCACATTGCAGCCAAGACCTGGAACGAGCTACCGGCAGACATCAGACGCGCCCCCCTCCCTGAACACCTTCAGGAAGACACTCAAGACCTGGCTCTTCGGCTAAACAGATCTGCGGACCCCCCCCTCAGCGCCTTGAGACCCTCACGGGTGAGTAGCGCGCTTACAATTACCTGATTGAACAACTGGTTTTGGCAATTATTAAGGATCTGCTCCCTCATAATTAAATTGTACAATCCTTTAAAATCATTCACTTTATGCCAAGTAACCAGCCTTCCAGAGCCTTAGTAGCACAATCTACAAAGTCTACCCAGTCTGAGTCTGTGTCTTCTGGGTGTCTCTGAACTTAATCCTGTACTGTTCAGTGGTTAAGCCAAACCCATCAATGAGAGCACTCTTCAGGACTGAATAATTGTCAGCATCCTCTTCTCTAACAGTGAGGAGCTTATCTCTACCTTTGTCAGCAAAGGAGAGCCACAAGATAGCTGCCCACTGCTCCTGAGGGACCCTCTGTACCTTACAGGCCCTTTCTAGTGCAGTTATCCATTTGTGGATGTCATCCCCACTCTGGTAGGGAGGGACTATCTTGTTCAGGTTCCTATGATCACAAGTACACTCCTTAACCCTAGGGACACTGTTGCTGCCGCCTTGGGACTCTAGTCCCAATCTCTAGGCCCAAGGCCCTCTGCGGACTAGCCTGCTCCCTGTAAGCATCCCCATAGACAATGAAGGTGCCTGCGACCTTTTTTTAATTTTTAACATTTTTAAAACAATTTTAAAGCTGGGGTGTCCCACTGCCCACCCAGGACAACCCACGTCATTTTTTATGTTAGCAGCTGTGGGTGGAGCCCCAGGATACCAGGAGCCCACCAGAATCCTACTATTGCAAGAGCCAGCAACAGTTTGTTTATTGTTTATTGTTTATTTTTACTAGGGGCACCCTGCTGCATTTGTAAAGTTGGGGGCTGCATGGGGTGCCCCAAAGCCTCCCAGCCCTAACGGCTCTCCTGCCTGCACCCACCCTGGGTGCGGCGGGAGCCGGCACTGCTTCCACCCTCCAGGAGCAGCTTTTGTTTGGCTCTCGCTGGGCAGGAGTAATTCTGTGTTTCCCTGACTGTGACAGTATGTGCAGGATGAAGCTTTTGTGTTCCAACCCAGTGGGAGCAGATTTCTGCTCTCGTCAGGTGGAAGCATATTAGACTTCCCTGCCTGCGCTCTAAAGGGATGGGTCTCCAGGACATTGCGATGGAGCCAGTCTTGGGGAAGGGGTCCCTGGAGCCATACCATGGCTTAGGGAGGGGGTGCACTCCCCTCTCTCCATTATTATACTACCAGCCAACAGATTTGTGGGTCCACTCTGACTTAATGTTTAAAGTTTAAAAAAAAAATGTTTTTGACCCTCGGCGTGGTCCCTCTGCAACCCAACCCCCACCAGGCGTTGGGAGACAGGGATCCCAACCCTGCCCCCTTAAATCTTTTCTTTGCCTTTATTTCATGGCATGGTACTCAGTCTCCGAGTCCTAAAATGGCTGCTTTGTGATCCTCTAAAGCATAACAAATATGCAAAGTTTTTGAGCCTTAATTTCTCCAAAACTACTGAATGGCTTTAGACCTAATCCTAAAAACACGCTTCTCGACTAAGATCTAGCTTTCTGCCATTTTTGATGTAATTCTGTTTAGCCGTTTTGGCTGTAGCTGTGTCTAATTTTACTATAAAAAATGAATGGGCAAAACATGTTTTGGGACCCCTCATTTTTCTTGCCCCCTGCTTGATGGATCATCCCAAAACTTTAGAGGAAAGAGTTGTGGTGGAAGAACATTTGTTTGGAAAGTTTCATGTATAAGACGGTGCCAAAGTTATTAACAAAACAAGAGATCAATTAACTATGGAAACGTGGTCCTACCTATAACTACCCAGTGGTAACCACAACTTGGCAATATAAAAAAAATCGAAAGGGTAATATATTCAACATTCTCTGGGTGGTATATTAAAATCCAAGGGCTAAAGTGGCAATCTAGCTAGGCCTTGTAATAATATATAAAAATTGTTTTAAAACAAAAACACCGGCTCACAGTTACATTTTAATACATTACAGATTTTGCATAATTTAGCACTAGAACTCTAATGCAAAATCAGCTTGCCCCTGTTTAAGCATGTGCCACCAGGTACTAAATAATCCTGACTGTATGGCAGCATAAGTAAGACACGTTACTGATCACATTTAATGGATGGGTAAATTAGATTTACAAGGCTGCATTGCTACCGATGAAATCATGAATGTAGCTTCCTGAACTATTCCGCAGTTGCTTTACCACTGGAAACAATTAAGATAATTTACTGCTAACTGAAAACAACAGAGCTATCAGCCCCTTCTGTACTGTGCAATCTAACCTACGTTTATGGAATTTGCAAACTGATGTGTTTACTGCTGAGTTTCCTGGAAATTAATAATGAGGTAAGAATCACAGCCTGTGAGAGGGGCAGGAGCCATAGGGCAGGAGCCAGCCAGAGTGATACTCGTAGCATTGTTGGGAAAGATGAGTAATGCAATTAAGAGTGACATTGCAGTTTGAAATGTTATTAAGTATTTACATTAATATTCCATACAGCCAGCACAGCCAAGAGGGAATGCATTGTAACCAGGTTCGCATACATGTTTAAGAACTGTGGGGCATATTTACAAGCCCCTATCGCCACTGGAACATCACTTTTTCTCAGAATCCTGTGGCGATAAACCCTTCGCCTTATTACAAGGTGGCGTTAAGCCACTTGGCATTAAGCCACTTAACAGGGCTTAACCCTGCCTTGTAAATAAGGACCCCTTTCACCCTACACTTAGCATGAAAGGGGTGGGCAATGGGTGTTGCGGTGGGCGCAACACCCATTGATTTTGATGCTGCCCCCTATTTACAAGGGTGGTGTAAATAGGAGCTAGCACCTAAATTAAGACCTGGAGAAATAATTAATTTCTCCTAGTTTTTGCTGTTTCTATGTGTGCTGCATTGTGCAGCACACATAGAAACAGCAAAACGCCATTGATTGTTTATGTGCAGGAAGGTGTCCCTTCCTGCACATAAACAGTCATTTAAAGAATGGCGATTTGCAACTTCTATGTGTGCTGCACAATGCAGCACACATAGAAGTTACAAATCGCCATTTGTGATTGTTTATGTGTGATTGTAATTCACTCAACACAGGCATCCTTGCACTATGGTGCAATGTTGCTTGCATTGGCACTAGGCAGCTTAATTTAGCGCCAGTGCTAGGGACAATGCAGGGGTGCGCCATATCTTTGTAAAGAAAGTGCATTTCTGCGTTTTCGGAATGGTGGGGCACGGCGTTAGCATTTTGTGGTAAGGCCACGCTCAGCTATTCACTTGTAAATATGCCGCTGTGTGCTACATTTCTGTAAAACTTCATAAAGTCCCCATGGGTAAGATCGTGGAACCTGCACATCACTTGCAGTCAGGTCCCACAGCAGTTGGTCACAAGTAGGGCTGTGCAAAGGTTCTGTTACTCGAGAGTAGTCTTGTGGTGTTACTGTTTATTGGCCTACCCTTATGTCACAGAGCTTTCAGCTTAACTTGCAAGCATTTTATTTGTAAGCACATTCTTTGCTTAGCTTTTTTCGTTAGTCCTGTGAAACCATGTCACACTAGTAATTTGAAAGCACTTTGTAGGATACAGCATATTCTGCTTAGATTTTTCTTGCAAGTGATATAAAAAGGCTGATAACTCTCGAGCATTTCATATGTGAGTGGATGTTATGTTATGTTATGGTATGTTATATGTATTTCACCTGGGAGGGTATGCTGGCACTGTAGCAGGAGCTGTATGGGCTAATCCATGGTCAGGGCTAGATGAAGAACCAGACTTTCAGTTTCTTGCAGAATTCAAGAACTGAGGAGGAGTCTCTGATGTGCAGGGGCAGGTCGTTCCAGGCTTTAGGAGCTCGGTAAGGGAAGGCACGCCCGCCGGATCTGGTTCTGGATATGTGGTCGGGAGGGGGGTGTATGTGTGAGTGGAAGTTCAGCTGAGTGGAGGTGACTAGTATCTTTGTGGAAGTCCATGCAGTCCTTGACTTGTATGTTGTTTATGTTTTTGTCATGAGTAGTCTAAAACAATGTTAGGATGGTAATTTGTGAGCATTTTATTTGCGTTTCTTACTTAGCTTTTTCTTGTGACTACTTGGAAAACAAGTCCCTCCAGTATCTTGTGAGCATTTTGTATGAGACACCGTTATCTTCCTTAAATTTTTCGTTCAAGTAATATGTGTATGCGACCCGTTCGCGCATGCAAAAATACCTAAGGGCCATGTACAAACCCTAATTAGCGAGTCGCAATTTATTTGCGACTTGCTAATTAGGATTTGCGACTCACAATTAGGAAGGGGCGTTTCAAGGACGTCCCTTCCTAATCGCGAGTCTGAGCCCTATGTATGACTGTTTTGCGACTGCAATTGCGGTCGCATAACAGGGGTGGTGGTCTGCTGACCCCAGCAGGCCACCATCCCTGGGAGGGCCAGTCATTCCCAATGGGGTCGCAAATTGCGAGTGGCTCATTAATATTCATGAGCCTCTCTTTTTGCGACCCCATTGGGAATCGCTAACAGTGTCTCTGACACTGTTGTACATTTGCTTTTACAACTCGCAATTTTTCGCAGTTTGCGAGTCGCAAAATCAAATGGTCGTACATCTGGCCCAGAGAGCCCACAGGAAGGATCATGATAAGACAGAGGAACAATCAGACAGAACGAAGCAAAGACAGGTGTAAGAATTTAGGTTTCAAGTCCACTTAATAAGTACACCCTGTGCTCACAAAATCACGTTTAAGGAAGAGGAAACCTTTTTATCAATGCTTAATCCTGGGCCATTCCATAGAGGAATCAGGTCTGCAGACTGACCAACTCTTCAGTCTCTGAACACAGAACATGGCCATCCTCTGTGGAATGATCACCTTTCTATAACAACTCAGTGCTCTTTGCATGCCCATTCCATCTTTAGCCTTCTTACTATAAGTACACATCTGTAGAGCAGCAATTCTGTATCTCAATTACTTCCATATTAACATCGGAAACGCAAACATTCACAAGGGGGTTACTTTACATCAAATGTGCATCAAGTTCTGGGCTTTTATTTTACACATCTTTATAAAACTCATTGGTTAGTTGTGACAAGTGAACACTACAGTCCCAGAATGTGCTGGTTCGTTAAATGAAACACCAGGACTCATTGTCTCGAATGTTTTTACTGTGATAAATTTGAACTTGGTAGGCCTGTTTTCAGTCTTAGGTGTAATTTTCTCCTGAATATTTAAGTCTCATTTGCAAAGCATTTTCTATGAATTTCCAGAAATAAGACAGCCCTACCTATCAGGAGTCTATCGGTGCCTTTAACAGGATGGAAGCTTTTCCAGCTTATCGGTGTCTGATCTTGCCATAAATGTTGCTACAATTGTGCATTCATACATAATTACACTATCGTTTGGTCAAAGAGTATTTTGGGAGATGTATTGGACTGATTCATGAAGATTTATTCATCCATAAGAGTAAATTCTGCCTGTAAAAGTCATACTGCCTGCATTCGCAAATATGTCCAATTGGTAAAGGGTGAGCAAATGTAAGAATTTTATGTAAGCAATATCTATATGTGTGATAGGAAGGAACTCATTAATACACTATGCAGATGTAGTTACACATTTACACTATACCAATGGACATCCCCAGGGCAGTGTCAGAGCAGCGGTCAGGAAAAATCAATGTAAATGCATTGATAACTCTTATAATCAAACCTATTTGACTCTCTGCTGCATTGTCTGGTTCCTTTATTTTTGTTTCATTATGCGGTACACTTACTAACTCTTCTACCACTCAGGGAACCATAAATCCCTCTACAATTATATTAAAATTATGGAGGACAACCAAATGAAAATTAATCCTTCCTTTTTTAAATTTTTATATGTATGTCATCCTAGGGTTCAATTTCATTATCAGTTAATTCTATTTCAGTAGCATAATTCAACCTTAATGTATTTTGGAATAGTAATAACCCTTTTATGGCATCATACTCAACAACAAAACATACTTAACATCACTATTGCAAGCAAATATAATTCTGTGTCTAAATTATTACCAATACTCCTTGCCATTTTGAACTTACTACATGCATCTTTGTCTTACAACACTGTTTATCCTAATATCTTTCTACTGTTGTGAATGTTTATCAAGCCATCAAGTCAAAGGTACAAAGACTGATTCCTATTCGTCAGATGCTACGGTGTATTATGACTGTCCATAAGGACTTTTGCCAACAATATAAAATAAGCGTTAAGGGTTGTGTTTGCATCTGACATTGTTTTTCATGTGCACAATCCCAGTTATTCACCAGATTCCTACAAAAGTCATTATTTCAAATGTGGTTGAGGTAATAGTTTAAGGTTGCATCAAAAAGATGTTCATACTACTATCTTTCCATGATCACAATAGAACCTTCATTATCTGAATGATTCCGAATTACAGGTTTATTCTTTTTTCAGTTCCACAGTGTATGTGTGTTTTTAGATTAAAATTTATTTTAGTTTATCCACCTCACTGGACGCTGTCTTCTTAAATATTTGTATTGCCTTATTCAGAATCATAGGATCCCACTTGCTCTTAAGGTTTAAACAATATAATTAGTTCCCCTGTTTTTTCTACAGTAGATTGTTGTAGAATTTTTTTTTTTTTAAATGTACTAAATAGCAAGTTACTACTTTTGCATCATATCTAGTAATTACTTGTTGGTGCAAATGACAAGCCCATTTGTAAGGCATTCATAATTGATTTAGGAGGCAGCATGATTAATCATGTTTAATCAATTTCTTACTGTTTTTTTGTTGACAACTTATACATTTTTCCTTCTCCCCACCATGTTCTGCTATGGTGGCTATATCTGAAACTGAAAGTTTTGAAATACTTTCCCCTGAATCTGTTACTGATCTTGGTACAAACTGTCATGATCGGAGCTTCTCTTACCAACTTTGGTGTGCTGGGATGTTTCTTGGATTCAGCTCTTGAAGGTTCTGGTCTGCTCGAGGTAAGGGCGATCCTTTCTGGTAGCCACGGTGCTGCCGACAATGTAACATCAGAGCAGACTGTGCCTTCCAGAAGGAGTCCCAAAGAGGAAAAACCCAAAGGGAAAAAACCTCTAACTGTAGGCTGAGACTCCAGAAAAGAAAAGGAGGTGATAGAAGAAAGCCACGGGTGAGACCAGAATATACCAGCGAGGGAGAATCAGACCAGAAAACAAGAGAACCAGCCAATGGAATCCAAATAGAAACAGGAAGCGCCAACAGGAATGAAGATACGTCAGTCAGGAGCTAGATGCACCAACAGGAGTGAGGACACACCAGGAGGAGCATGAATTGTTGCAGCACAGAGAGATGAAAGATTCCACCCATTATGTATCCAGAAACAGGAAGCGATGCAACAGTAAGTGAACAACCACCAGCTTGGATAGGAAAGTGGTAATGGAAAAGATAAGAGAAGTCACCATCTTACAATGATGTCAGAAAACCATTCCCAAGGGCTGCTGAGAACATGGCTGTGGGATTATGGGATGAAGACTGCAGGAAAAATGGCTCCCCAACATATAATGGCTGCTAGAGTTTATTATTCTTATTTCCTAAGTGTAAGGTAAGTGTAATATTGCCCCAGCAGTGCGCTACACAGGGAGCTGCAGCTCCAAACCCGGAACTGCGGCATCTCTGAAATATCAGAGGAACAGCAACAGGCCACCTAATGGATCTGGGGCGTGCCTGACATTTGGGGAGATGAGCCCCGGGTTGAACTGCTGCCCACGTTTGATTATGTCTAAATGTTGCATGACACACCCGTGATGCCAAGACCGCAACAGTGGGCCACAGAATAGAATCAGGGCGTGCCCGAGAAGAGGAGGGAGGAGCGGCAGGCTGAACCACAGCCCGGGGCGGTGAAGACAGAGGCGTCGCAGGCTGTGGTCTGAGCCACGGCGTAACACAAACATTTTTACATTCTCTCAAAACTCCACCAAACTGGATGAGGTATTGCTTGTTTCTTCTTTGGAAATTCCTATTTAAATATATCTCAGCCCTATTGTAAACTGTATTGTTTTTGTAGGCATATTTGTCCTTTTTACCCTTTCTTTAAATCACAAGGGCTTCAATAAAGTTTTCAAGCCTCAAGAAATTTGTTGGAAATGGCCCTTTTGGCAGGGTTACCCCAAACCTTTTGCCTTCCTCCTTGTCTTTTCCTGACCTTAATTTTGTTGGCTCTAGGACTCTAAGCACGTTACCACTGCTAATCAGTGCTAAACTGCATGTGCTTCTTCCCAAAACAAGTGTGTAATTGGTGTATATCTGATTGACATATTTAGTTTACTTTCAAGTCCCTTGTAAAGTGGTGTACCATATACCAAGGGACCGTAATCTAAATGCTACTAGTGGGCCTGTAGCACTGGTTGTGCCACCCACCCAAGTAACCTTTCAAACCTGTTTCAGGCCTGTCACTGCCTGTGTGTGCAGTTTACTGCCACATCGAGTTGGCATTTAAAACCTCTTGTCAAGCCTTAAACTTCCCTTTTAGTACACATAAGTCACCCCTGAGGTAGGCCCTAAGTGACCCCAAGGGCATGGTGCTGTGTAACTCAAAGGCAGGACATGCACTTTTAAGTTTTAGATGTCCTGGCAGTGACAAACAGGTACATTTGTTTTTCACTGCTGTAAGGCCTACTCCTACCACAGGCTAGCATTGGTAATTCCCTTATATACTTTTAAGTGGCAATTCCTGACCAGAAAAGAGTAGCTTTGTCATGTTTGGTATAGTTGAAATAGTAATGATAAATTCTCTTTACGGGTAGAGTTGGATTTAACACAACTATTTTAGAAATGCCACTTTAAGAAAGTGGACATCTCTCTGTTCCTTACTTATCTGTGTGTGCTTGCAATCCACATCTGGCCAGGGTGAAAGCTACACTTTGTGCATATTTTCTAGACAGTCACCTCACAGGAAGGGCTGGGTGTGACAGGGGATACATCTGCATTCATCTACATACTGATAGCCTTCCTGGGCTGAGAGGGGGAGAGGTGGTTCACACTTTCATCTGAATAGGCTGTGTCCTGCTCTCACACAAAGGCCCTATTTACCTCCTACTGGTAGTCTGGAGCCAGGGCTATGCTGAAGGGGATCCTTGTGCACTTCTGAAGGCTCTTTTGAAGTCACCCCTAAATCAAAGGCATTTTAGGCTATAGGAATGAGGGTTCTGTCCCTAACAAATTAGTACACTACTGGACCGAAAAAATCTCTGCTGGAGTAAATGCTGCTGTACTGGAAGGATAACCACTTTGCTGTGCCTGATAGTTCCCAGGAACTGCTGCCCTGCTTTGTTGAGCTCCTCTGATTCCTGCTGACCTCTGCCCTTCAAAAAGGACCTAGGGATTGACCCCAGAGTAGCTCCAAAGGCTGGCTGGCTTGCCCCCTGTTCTCCCCCGAGGTCTCACAGATATCAAAGACCTTCTCCATGACAAGATCTACATTTCTATCTTTGTTTACAGAGCTGCCCGAGTGCAAAGGGATTAGCACACTGAAGGTTTTGCAGCAGAAACATCTGTAATTCCAGCACTGCCCCCTGCTACTGAAAAGCAGCATTCTGGACTTTGTGAGCATTTTTATTCATTTTCCTACAAAACGCGCTTCCCACACAAGGAGTGTCCGGGGAGCAGTGCATCCCGACTGGTGAGCCTCACAGAGCCCGCACTCTCGGTACGAGTCTTGCGGGCAGCTCTGGGCGTTGCTCATCCAAAGCCCCACCTGCTGCTGTGTGCCATTTGGCAGCGTGACTATCTTGCCTGCATCAGATCCACAACGGGACCCCACCGACGACCAAGACAACCTTGATGCACTGCACGCACCGGACCGGTGAGCTGCATCCCAGCCCAACTCAGCTCCTCACACGCCAGGTACTCCCCTGTCCCGGCACGTGGCCGCTGCTGTGTTTGTAATCATTTTACTCGGTCCCAGGCGGTCCCAACTTGGTTGCACAGTGCTCCTCATCATTAGGAGTGATACTATATTAACCCCAAAAAGACCATCCTGGCGTTGCCATATTTGGCCGTACTTCCTTGTCCAAGCTCGTGCCCATGATTTTAGTTGCAGGGCTGGCACCAGAGCAGTCCCAACTTGGGTAGATGGCGCTCCTCGTCGTTAGGAGTTATAATGCATTATTACTAACAAGGCCGCCCCAGTGAGGCTATATTTGATTCATCAGAAGTCAAATAGAACAACAATACAAAGTGTATTCCCCAAATTTACAGTAAAGGCTCTAAACCAAGCCCCGTTGATTTTAAAGCATTGCTTGATTGATTCAAGAGTGAATGTCTCTGGACTTATTGATTTAACTTTTATCGTTTCGGTCTCAGATATTTCTAAAACTGTGTGGGGTCCACTTTCAAGCATCTTCAGTAATTTGCTTTATGGGTGTGTTGCACAAATACTTTACACACTGACTCTGACGGTAAGCCTGCCTGATCTGCACCAAGCTACCAGAGGGTGAGCACAGGTTGTGTAACTTACTCACCCTGTCTAGAATGGTGAGTTCTGCCTGGCTTAAGTGCATATCCTAGCCAACCAGAAGCCCCATTTCTAATAGAATTCTATTAACTTTGTGACTTGCACTCAGTATTACTGTAAGCAGTTTCTGTCACACTCATCACCAAAGTTTATATCCCAAATTCTTTAAGTTTGTTTTAGAAAGGTTATTGAACCATGAGTGGAATTTTTTACTTTTGTGAGAATTAAGAATAGGCAAGAACCTTTGCTATTTTTGAGGTGATGTTACCTCTTCAAATTATATTTTTGCATCCCATTTATTTTCATTTCTGTTGCAAAATGTAATTGTATCTTTTAGTTTCAATCAAATTTATAAGACTGTCTGACAGTTTTCAGTCACGGCTGGTGCAGTTAAGAGCGGTGCGGCAGTGGGCAGGGTGGAGGCGAGGCGGAGCGGGGGAAAGTCAACAGACGACTGAATAGTGAAAATAAAATTAAAAAAATAAATAAAACAATTACCTTGCTCTCACGTATCACCGAGTCGGCGATGCGGCAAGTGCAAGATAGGTGGTTTTCTTTTTTTTTCATTTTATTTTCCCTATTATGTCATCTGTCGACTCTCCCCCCCGCTCCGCCCCACCGTCCCACCACCACACACTGCTCTTACCTGCACCGGCTGCGACTGCCACTTTTTCTGATTCCATTAACATGTTTGCATTTTATAGTGAACTTATTGACTCTTTAACCAATCAGGGATTTATTAAGCCTCCATAAATGATTTGGAAAACGTTTTTGCGATTAAAGAAGGCAGTCAAATGTAAAGTATTCCTTGTTTTAAGAATTTGTTATGTATATTATATACAATAATGTTTGATTTCATCAGTAATGTGTTCTTTCGCAGTACAATAATTTAACCTTAATGCAGTTTTGGATTGTAATTACTCTTCTTCAATTGCCAATTTGTTAAACAAAACATATTTAAATCAACAATATATCCAAATAAAATATTTTGTACAAACATGCTTACCTCACAACAGAAATAGATACTCCTGGGTTGTCAATAGACCAGGAGTTGTATAATCGCTCATCTCAAGATTTCCCGTTAGTCCTTTATCACAGTTTTTATATCTTTCTTCAAATTCTATTAGAAAATTAGGTCTTATTCTCAGCAATTGCTTTCCTGTTTCTATAGTATTACCATGGGTCGTAGAGTATCAGTCTACTGTCTATTTTTTATGATCATTTAATGGTTTCAATCAGGTTTATACTAAAGATGAACTGTAAAATATAGATTTTAATTCATTCTTTCTAAGTCCATTGGGTTTAAAAAAAAAAAAATCCATCATACTTCCCTCCAGTTGTCTTTTAAATTCTACCTCTTATTTGATATTTTGTTTTAAAATGTTGTGTCACACATCAATTTATATTACTCCTTCTGATATCCACTTCATGTTAATTTGACATTTTGTGACCCTCATTTGAAATCCAGAATGCAGTCACATAACATTGAATACCAATCACCTGTTGCCATTGGCACTTCAACATTCATAAGAGGTTTCTATACATTTTTAGAATCTGAAGTGTTCCATGTGCCAAAGATGAGACCCCAACTTCTCTATCTATAACTTTTCAACTTTCCTTTTCCGTTTTAATCCTCCAAGCCACACTTGTCTTGGTCCAGCATCCTTCCCTGTAAGCAAACTGTGATTATTTTCGTTTTTTAATTTTAATTTTAGTTTCATTTTAATGTCCACACAGATTTTTTACATTTCATTATTTGGGGCACATTTATAATTTTTTGTGCAGAGTGGTGCAGCACCCAAAGTTGCTGCACAGCATTGCGCTGGAGGAAGAGGGAGGGAGCGGGAAAATCATCACTGCTGCTCTCCTCCTGAGTGCTGGGGCACCCATGCACAAAGGTGTGTGCTCCATGCACACACCTTTGCACCAAAGTGCAAATGTCTTTCTGATATGTAGCATAAGTTTTATACTGGAGGGTTACCGTTACAGTATAAAATACAATGCTTATACATACTTCAGTGTTTTACAATATTGTGTGTGTGCTTTACAAAAACCACACATACAATGTGTGAACAGCTTGAAATAAAAACTTTTTTCCTTGTCAGCATCTGCATCATCTATTATTGTTAAAAGATAGGGGGGATATGTACAATAGAAGTGGCGGAGCGTGTCGTTAGCATCCTGGGCTTAACGACAAGCTCCGCCACTTCGGAAACGCAAGGCTGCACCATATTTACAAGAATGTGGTGCAGCCTTGCGTTTCCCCCTGCGATGGCACTAAGTTTAACAACTTAGCACCAACGCAGGCACCCTTGCACCAGAGTGCAAGGGTGTCTGTCTGCAGGGGAGGTTTGTTTATGTGTAGGAAGGTGTCCCTTCCTACACATAAATAATCCTAAAATGCCATTTTGTAACTTTCATGTGTGCTGCTTCATGCATGTACATAGGGGGCAGCGTCAAATACAATGGGTGTTGCGGTGGAACGCCAACCACAACAACCACTGCACGCCCCTTTCACGCTAAACATAGCGTGAAAGGGTGCCTTATGTACAAGGCAGCGTTAAGCTACGTTAAGTGGCTTAACGCTGCCTTGTACATAAGGCAAGGCCCCTATCGCCACAGGAACGTCACAAAAAGTGACGCTCCCGTGGCGATAGGGGCTTGTACATGTGCCCCAGGGTTTTGTATCAAAACCCATTGATGGTAGGATGGGAATGCCCATGTAGCACTCAGAGGATGCCCTCTTGATGCAAATTATTGCAAAGTTGCACCAAGTACTATTTGTGTTACATTTAGTTTGACCTTTTCTCTTTGAATACTTTATGAAATAGTTGCACCTGTGTGTGCCACTCTCTGTGAATGTTCACAGTTGAACAATGTAGGTGTATTTTCCTCTTCATGTCTAATAATATCCACATGCCAGTGTAGTATTTACAAACTGTTAAATGTATTAAAAAGAAATATCTCTGATTATCAAAATATGTCAAGACAATGCTTAAACCTTCAATGTTAATATTTACTTTACAAACATGAGTAAAGATGGTCAGTCTTTAGTGGCCTCTGCTTATATGTGTGGAGTAATTTGACATATGACTGAAGTACATATATATATAATTAGTCTATTAATCCTGCTAGATAAATCTTCCTATTAAGTCCTTGGGGGCTAATGGTGTACAATGTATCCTCCCGCCAATCTTTTCTTCCAAACAATTGTTTTTCCTTTTTCACTCATTATTTTAACATGGCCTCTTCCAAAATTCGAAATTTATTTGGATTATTATTGTGTCTGTTTAAAAAGAAATCGCTGACAAAAGGCAATCATACTGGTTGTGCACAGGTGCTCCCTTTTGGTTCTGCCATCGCAACTTTAATTGCATTGGTGTAGACAGCATTGTCAGAGTGGGGTGGCCAAATAATATAAAATGTCCAGGTGTTTGTACACGTGTTAGTTTTTCAGGTGCATGGCAGGAGTAAACATGTTCCAATATGGTGACAAATTACATTTGAGTAAACACTATTTGTTGCTAAAAATGGCGTAGAATATAATGGTTAACTTACAAGAGGGCTGTGTATTTTAATAACAGTATGCTAATAGGATAAAAATACCATTTAACCTGGGGGCTCAGAGCATTCTAAAGCCTGTTATTACAAAATGACTCTCATGAGAGCAAAGTACACAAACAGTTCTCTTTAAATAAATAAACGTCTCTCAAATGTCTTATGATGATAATAATAATAATAATAATCTTTATTCGTCATGAATCACAGCCAAAAAAGAGACAACATTAACTGCTTCGAATGTTCCGCGCCAGTGCGGAACGTTCTATTAAGCGGGCGGGGCCGCGTCGGCCAACGGACGTGCGCAGCACTACCGAGGTAGTGCTCGCGACGGCCGTTGGCCGACAGAAGCACTTAAGGGGTTAAAAAGACTAAAAACATAGACAACAGGATCAATTGTTAGCAGCATAATACCAATGTGCAAAATTCACAAATTAACAATGTAAACATTGATCACTTCCGCCATCAAGTGAGGATCCAGATACAGTTCAGATACACCCACTGATCTAATTGTTGACACAGAAGAGAACCCATGATTAAAGACCTGGACCAATTCGTTGGGACCAACTTATCACATAGGGTGTGCGAAATCACCAATCACCAGCCCTTTTTAATCAACTCTAGACTGTCTAGACTTAAGTGCAACTCTTAAAAAAATGACAACACAAAATAGCGTATGGGCATTTGGCAGAAGCTGTAGATACTGTAAAGCTACACGGGCATGCCTGAAACTCATTTCCTTTAGGAGCGGCTTAAGAAACAGTTGCCTAGGGTATGTGAAATATTTGCATTAAAAAACAAAATGTAGGGTATCCTGTGGAGACCTATTGTCGCAGCCACAGGGACCTCTGTTTTCTACATGCGTAACAAAGCCAAAAGGTGATGCTAATAAATGATGCAACAAGTTCAATCTAAAACGGTAATTAAAAATCTATCATAGGCATTTGTTAAAATCAATAAATAAGGCTCCATTCACAACACTGATTTCACTAGGACGTGTCCTCTTACCCTGGGTTTTCTAAGCTCCATTTCCTCCCTAGAGGCCATAGCATGTTTAAAAAATAATTCTTTCACTACATGCTTGTCCTGTCTTATTATTAATGGTCACTTTTCAAATATTTCAGATAAATAATTAGAACAAATTCATGCATACAATCAGTTGGCTTATCCAAAGTCCAATGCCTCTACTTTTGTTTGGTTCATACTTTCACCCACTGGCCTGTTCATTTCTGAAAAACACCAGTGTTTATCTGCACAAGTCCCAAATTGGCATATTCACAAGGGAATGGTGAAGCGTGGCTTTAGGCAAACATTGCTAATGCCACACTCTGCCATTCTGAAAAGTCAGGGATGCACCGTATTCCCAAGAATGCGGTGCACCCCTGTGTTTCCCCTAGCGCTGGCGCTAAATCTAGCTGCCTAGCGCCAACACAGGCCTGCGTTGGGGGGAATGATTGTTTATGTGCAGGAAGGTGTTCTTTCCTGCACAGAAGTAATCCAGAATGATGATTTGTAACACCTATGTGTGCTGCATGGTGCAGCACACATAAAGATGTAAATCGTAAATTTTTAAATGATTGTTTATGTGCAGGAACACCTTCCTGCACATGAACAATCATTCATGGCGATTTGCTGTTTCTACTGTGCTGCACAATGCAGCACACAAAGAAACAGCAAAAACGAGGAGAAATTATGCATTTCTCATCTTTTTGCCATGTTAAGACCAGGTTCTCCCTGGTCTTAATTTTGGTGCTGCCTCCTATTTACGCCACTCTTGTAAATAGGGGGCAGCTTCAAAACCAATGGGTGTTGCAGAGAAACGCCCTCTGCAATACCCATTGCACGCCCCTTTCACGCTAAATGTAGTTTGAAAGGGGGCCTTATTTGCAAGGCGGCGTTAAGCTTAACGTCGCTTTGTAAATAAGGCGAAGGGTTTATCGTCACAGCAACATCATAAAAAGTGACATTCCTGCGGCGATAGGGGCTTGTTAAATATGCCCCTAAGCCTCTTCGTTGAAATGCTCTGTTGTATTTTATCTTTCAATACACCTTTGCCAATCAACCTAGCTTTGGATTGAATTATGAATATATACCTCCTCTTTCTTTACCGTAACTTTGATACACCTGTGTGCCACAAATCTGTCTGACAGTTCAGTTAAAATAGGTCCAGATTGGGGCGTCGCTTGGCCGAGCAGCAAGTTGGCCGCTTGCTAAAGGGGCTCTGCCGGCCGGGCACATAATCCTTGCGAATACGGGGCACCTGTGAACCCTGCTACAGCGAGTCAAATCCAGCACACCACGGGGAACACGAATATCCCTTCCCTGTATCGGCCTGCGGCTCGGAACGGCTGATACAGCCTGTGAAACAGTGACGAGGCATGGGGCGAAGCCGATCCGCTGCTGTGGCACCCTTAGCGGCGATCTCCGCCCTAGCGCTCGCCGCACCCCGCGTGCTGCATTGTATCGCTGCTGCCTCTCGAGCACACCTATCTCTGGACGACCATTAGCGGTGAGCCGGGAATTCTCAGTGCGGGCTGGCGGCACTGCGCAGTGTACAAATAAAAAGCCGCTCGACATGACGGAAGCCTCGAGGAGTTGAGGCCTACGATTCGCCGTGTCAGTCCCCTGCAGCTGCCCGGAGCCGGAAGATCACGCTAAGTGCATACGGTGGCTGCCTTTACTGGCGAGAATCCATCCACCTACCTGGTTACAGCAGATTCCAGCCGCTGCAGAGGGGTGTGCCACGTGGGTGGCCGCGGAGGTGGTTGGCCGCTGCCGTAGAGGTGCCCCGTGGAGAGACGCAGGCACTTCCTAATTGTGCATGATCCTGCGAGCTTGGAAGGCAGGCCCAACGGAGACGAACTCCAGCCATGTGAGTAGGCCTTGGGCCCAAATGTGCCTCTGATTTGGGTGCGGGCGGGCGGTGCCTCCAATGTGCCGGGGTGTCGCACTACGGCGCTCCCCTGGTGATACGAGACACCCGTTAGCTGCGGGCTTGATCGGGACTTTGTGGGCCCTGGGACACGACGCTGGGGGTTGCGTGCAGGCGCTGTAGGAACGCCGGGATGGTGCGGGGTGTCATAGTCCCAAGTAGCTTTGCTCTCTGGTAGCACTGGGGCTGCTGCGCATCCGTGAGCCCTCCCCTGGCTAGACTGCAGTCGCCGTGCCTCGCTCCCTCTGGTGACCTTGGGCCCTCAGCAAGCCAGCTGTGGCGCAGGGCCCGCAGTTGAAAATGCGCAACTTCCTGAGAAGCAACCTGAGGCAGCGATAGCGCAACAGAGCAGGCAGACTACTTCGTCCTGTTCCCAGTCACCTCTACCAGCTTCTACCATGGGGAAAAACGACCCCAAGCAGACCAAACTACCATTTGAAAATAAACGGCACACCCGCACTGGAGATACTAACTCGGAGCCCGAAACTGAACTTGTCCAAGGTGGCGACAAACAAGAAGAAGACCTGCGAACCATTATGTTGGAGGTCCGAACTAATCTTAGAGCTATGGACACCAAACTAGACGTGCTTGCCTCAGGGCTAGACACGGTAAAGAGTCAAGTGAACACCCATGAGAGCAGGTTGGACGCGCTTGAGAACCGTGCGACGGAGGCACACGAGTACCAAGTGGTCTCCAAAGAGCATTTCCTCAGCATGGAAAGAGTCCTCACGGTGATCAAAGCGAAACACAAGGATTTGGAAGCACGCTCCAGGCGCAACAACCTGCGCATCATGGGAATTCCGGAAGCCACAGCCATACCAAAAATGGAAACATATGTTTAAGCTTTGTTACGTGATCTCTTCCCGAATGCACTCTCTGCAGTATTTGTGGTAGAACATGCGCATAGATCTCTAGGACCTAAACCACCCGTTGGTGGCACGCCCAGACCCATAATAGCGCGATTATTAAACTACCGCGATAGAGACTCGATATTAAAAGCAGCCAGAGATCACGGCCCTATCAATCACCAAGGCAATACCATATCTATCTTCCCGGACTTCACTCCTTTGGTCCAAGCCGCACGGAAAGAATTTCTCCCCGCAAAATGCCTGCTACAACGTGCTGAAATCCCGTACGCAATGCTCTACCCAGCAAAACTGAAAATCTCGCACGAAAGCCAAGTCCACTTTCTCACCGACGCCAAGTCAGCGCTCAAGTTCGCCAAACATGTCTGCTCTAGACAGCCGCCACCCCGCGTGTCTCAACAGGTCAAAGCGGCGGACAGACTTAGTGACCAATGATTGATAATGTGAACACTCATGTAGAATGTATGTCGTTGCACCTAGACCAAGCCGTCCCAACCACTACTTGTCTGTTATGTGATTGATGCCCAAGCCAAATGGACTTGCACACCTATGGCTCTCTGCCACCTGTCAAAATATGCTCCCTGTGATGATTAGTCAACCCGGCCACCCTGCCTCCTGTGCAGGGTAGTTCGCCGGTAACCCATGCCCCCACAAGGAGATCTCCCATGGTTGAAACTGTATGTTTCTTTTCCTGGTTTGTTTGGGAGGGGGGTGGTAAGGAAATCTCAACCTAATTGGGGTGTTGGAGTGGGTGGAGGGATGGGCAGGGTAAGTTGTAAGTTGAGTTACAAGTTCGAGGTCACTGCACTACCACTAAGTTTATTTGCTTCAACATGTACAGGGAGACACAGCTCACATTGCTCGAAGCGACAGATCAGCTTCCATAAGGGCGCCACACACTGGCCAACTAATACACAAACAACGGCACGGCTGGGGCTTACACGCTACACCGCCGACCATACCAAATGACAGCGGTTTCGTTTTTAACTTGGAACATACGTGGCTTGAACAATTACAGAAAGGCGAGACTGACCCACACCTATCTGATCAGGCACAAGATTGATATATGCTTTCTGCAGGAGACGCACCTCCTTTCCGCCTCCGACCCTAAGTTGCATAACAGATACTGGGGGGAGGTTCACTCAGCAGTGTATTCCAATTATGCCCGTGGGACAGCAATCCTTATCTGACGCATAGTGGGCTGGACCACTATCGACTCGGTTTTCGACCCCAAAGGCCGCTATATTCTTCTGAAAGGTACACTGCACACGACTCCAATGACCTTAGCTGCTGTGTACGGCCCTAATACAGACGACCCAGCTCTGTTTGAAACTATATGGTCTAAGATAACATTACTGGGGGAGAACACAATTGTCTGGGGGGGAGACTTCAATGCCATCATGCAGGACTCCTTGGATCGAGTAGAGATCTCCCGACAACTACACCCTAAAGCTACCCACATGCTCAACTCCATAGCTCTGGGGTACGGGCTGATAGATATATGGTGCTCCTGGCACCCAGGCGTTAGGGAGGGCACGTGCATTTCCTCCGGTCACAGTGCATGGTCCAGGCTTGACTACAGGTTAGTTTCAAGGGATATTGCATCCTGGACCACTAGCATCAAACACATGCCGCGTACCTTGTTCGATCATGCCCCGGTTTCGCTCACCTGGACCATACCACTGACTGCACCGCGTGCTTTCAGCTGGCGCTTGCCACCGCACGCACTATGCGACACTGCATTGAGGGAGGAGGTGCGCGAGGAGCTCCTGCAATACTTCGCAATAAACGAAAAGTCAGTAGATTCCCCTTCCACGCTATGGGAAGCCTTCAAGACAGTCATACGGGGCACTTGCATAGCTAAACAATCTGGGGTATTCAAATCTATTAGGTCCACCTTAGAGAGAATGGAGAAGGAGATAAACGAAGCGGAGATACTATACTTTCAAACTGGCCTGACGACTCATTTAGCCACTATCCGTGAAAACATTTGCGAATACGATGACGAAGCAATTCGCAAAAACAATTTCCTAGGTAAATATGCCAGAGTTCGCAGATACGGGGAAGGCGACCACTCTGGTAGAGCCTTAGCTTATACACACAATAACGCACTTCCTCCTATATCACTGAGCTACTAGACGAGGATTCAAGTCCGATCCGTGGGCAGTCTGCCACCCTAGACAGATTAAGGACGTTTTACACTGCAACACAGGGCAGCCCAAACCCGGAGTTGCAAACCTACTTAGACTCCATTGAGTTAGTCTGGCTGAGCAACTATCACCGCAAGTATCTAGACGTGCCATTTACAGCAGAAGACATTGCCCAGGTTATTAACGGCCTGCCCGGGGACAAAGCACCTGGTCTGGACGGACTGCCAGCATCATTTTACAAAGCATATGCAGCAGCACTCGCTCCCTACTTGCTGGCGGTGTATCAGGAATCCCTTGAGAGTGGCCACCTCCCCCCAACGATGCGCTAGGCCATGATAATCACAATTTTAAAGCCGGATATCGCCCGCTCTCCCTTATTAATATAGACGCTAAGATACTGGCCAAACGGATTGCCAACAGATTACAGCCGCTTCTCCCGATCGTCGCCAGACCAGACCAATCCGATTTCATACTGGGCAGGTCCACCTTGCACAATTTGCGCACCTTCTTCTCAATCCTCCATCAACTGGACCCAAACCTCCCTGCGCTATCTGCGTTTTTAGACTCGACTAAGGCATTTGACTCCCTTGAGTGGCCGTTCCTCTTTACCATACTTCCCAGGATTGGCATAAGCCCCAATTTCTTAAAGCTCATTCAACTGCTTTACACTAGCCCGACTGCCAGGCTCAAAGTCAACGACCTGATATCAGAACCGTTTCACATATCGCGCAGCACAAGACAGGGCTGCCCCCTTTCCCCCCTGCTATTCGCGATAGCAATGGAACCCCTTGCCGCCAGACTGCGCCAGCATCACACAGCTAGGGGACTGAGCTTCTCGGACAGAGGGCTGATAATATCAACATATGCCGACGATATTACACTATACGTACGTGAGCCCGAAACAAACCTCAATCCAGTGCTACACGAAATTCTTCTATTTGGAGGCATGTCCGGCATACAGGTTAACTGGGCTAAATCGACGCTTCTCGCCTTAACACCGGCCCCAATCGAGCTTGAGTTGGACTTTCCGCTCACCTGGGCAAATTGAGTGGTCAAATATTTGGGGATATGGCTCAGCAGAGAGATACAGGAGATCTGGCGAATGAACTACGGTCGGATCATCGCCTGGCTTTAGTGTAAAATTGCCATCTGGGCTAAACTGCCGCAATCTTTAGCTGGCAGGATAGCAATTGCAAAAATGATAATTCTGCCCAAATTCTTGTACCTGTTCGCCAATCTTCCCCTCCCTCTTACACAGGCCTTTTTCAAACAACTGCGCTCCCTACTTGTATCCCACGTCTGGGTGGGTAAACAACCACGCATATCATGGAAGGTGCTGACGCTGCCACTGGGGCAGGGAGGTCTTGGGGCACCAGATTCAAGCTCTACGCGTTGAGTGCACAGGCTCAATATCTCCATTATTGGACCCACCCCATTCCATTCCAACCCCATGTTGCGGTTGAAAAAGATATCGCTTTTCCAGCACCGCTCCCGGCAGCCATTTACTACACCTACAAAAGGACAAACGCAGAAATAAACACAGTATAGGTGTTGCGCTGGGCATGGGAGGGTCTTAGACGGCACGCGAATATCCCATTACTATACGCTCCATCAATGCCACTAGCGTACCACCCCCCACTTCCCCCCCTACACGACGCCAGCTCTTTCCAGCGTGCCCGACAGATGGGACTGACTATCCTTGCTGACCTTTATCCAGACAACGAGTTCCTAGCCAGGCCGCAAAACTCAGACGGCACACAAACTCCCATCCTAGAACTCCTACTCTACTACCAACTCAGGGCCAACTGCAGGCAAACACACGCCTCTTTCCCCTCCCCACCTCCACCGTTGGCTACACTGGAGAACATATTGATAAATCCATCGCCCAAGAAACTGATCACACGTATCTATAACACTACACAACGTACTTCCCCGATCACAAGACTGAGGGCACTGGAACAATGGACAGCAGAACTAGACCCACCACCCACTGTGGAACAATGGGCTTTCTGCTGCGCTCAACTTAAATACCTCTCTCCCAATTACAAGCTTAGGCTCATTCATTTTAAATATTTGCATAGGCTATACCGTACGCCTCTACAGCTACATAAAATGGGCCTGAAACCAGATGCTACATGCTGGCGCTGCGCTGCCCCACAGGCCTCCATCCTACACCTATCATGGCTTTGCCGCCCTATCTTACAATTCTAGGCCAGTGTATTCGATACTATTAACAAAGTGACTGGCTTCCGACTGGCCCATACTCCACTGACAGCTCTGCTAGGCCACATGGCTGAAGCTCCACCGGGCACTGGCCTTCTGCAGCCATGATGCTCCTCCTAGCCAAACGCCGCATTGCAATACACTGGGGATCACCAAGAGCACCCAAAGTGCACACGTGGATACAGGACATTACGTATTGCCAGGAGATGCTCACTGCATACTGGGACTTGATGCCTATGGCATCAAGGCCCAAGGACATATGGGCTCCGTTCGTGACATGGGCCAATGCACGTAAAGAAGAAACAGCTCATGCACCTCCAGAGACAATACATTCACAATCTTAAGACACCATATAGCCTGCCCACGGTACTGCACTGCATTGTCAAGATCACAGTAGACATGTAAACACTTCCAACACTGCACATTGCGTCTGTTCACAGGTGCAACCTATATAATACCTAACATACAGAGGGGGTGGCGAGAAGATGCGCCCTTCTATGCACTATTGCCTACAGGTCACCGTCTTGTGGTACCCAGACGCTGCAATTAACCGCCTACCTCTTATAGTTAAGAATGATATGTACCGTCGCCTCTATTAGAACGCAAATGTATCTGCCCTATCTCAATAGCTGCCTCTGCAGTGGCTGTGGAGTGACTTGTTTGTTAATTACTAATATATGTTTGAAATGATAAATAAAATATATTTAAAAAAAAAATAGGTCCAGATTGATTTTTGGTTAAGCCATGGCTGCTTCATTACAATTTCAGCCATGAATATACAACACAAAGGAGCACATGTACAAGCCCCTATCGCCACCACAACGTCACTTTTATGGACGTTGTGGTGGCGATTGGGGCTGCGCCTTATGTACAAGCCACTTAACGTGGCTTAACGCTGCCTTGTACATAAGGCACCCTTTCACGCTATTGTTTGCGTGAAAGGGGCGTGCAGTGGGTGTTGTGGTGGGCGTTCCACCGCAACACCCATTGTATTTGACGCTGCCCCCTATGTATAAGGGTGGCGTACATAGGAGGCAACGCCAAAATTAAAACCAGAAAAAACCTGGTCTTAAGTTGGCAAAATGAGGAGAAATGCATTATTTCTCCTCTTTTTTGCTTTTTCCATGTGTGCTGCCTTGTGCAGCACACATGGAAAAAACAAAATGCCATGGTTTGTTTATGTACAAGGTGTCCCTTCCTGTACATAAACAAACCTTTTAGAAAAATGCCATTTTGTAACTTTCATGTGTGCTGCATGAAGCAGCACACATGAAAGTTACAAAATGGCATTTTAGGATTGTTTATGTGCAGGAAGGGACACCTTCCTACACATAACCAATCCTCCCCTGCACACAGACACCCTTGCACTCTGGTGCAAGGGTGCCTGCGTTGGCGCTAAGTTGTTAAACTTAGCGCCATTGCAGCGGGAAATGCAAGGCTGCACCAATTTCTTGTAAATATGGTGCAGCCTTGCATTTCAGAAGTGGCGGAGCGTGTCGTTAAGCCAAGGAGGCTAACGACACGCTCCACCACTTCCTAGTACATATCCCCCTGAGAATCTAAAGACCTGTGAAAAAGGTATACAGTGTTGTTAATATACCAAAGCTGGACAAAACATTTGACGGCAAAACCAATGGCTTTAACAGGAGCTCAACAATGACTTACCTGACTCTGAGATATGCTTGCTGTCAACAGCCTTGGACCTTTGCCTGCTCGATGATTTTTGCTTCAATTTCAGAGACAAAGTCTAAATGTAACAACTTTGACCAGAACGACCTGCTAGGTGTAGCTGACCTCTCCTTCTTTGCAGTCAGCCTGAAATCATGCCTTAGTCTCATTCGACATTGAGCTGTTTTTTTCCATGGTGCTTTACATTTTATAGGCACTTTTTGCCTTAAAACATTAAAACTTTATATTTCTGCTTCCCCACATCCTATTTTAATTATATTAGTGCCTTTCTGCTCATTGAAGGTTTCTCTATTTTCCTATATTTTATGGAAATATTATTGTGTTGTGTTCTTTACTTTAAAATTGATCGCACTCCTTGAACTTAAAACACATTTCTCTGGGAATTGCCTGCTGCTTGTGCCATAACTACCAAGGGTTGAGGAGAGGTTCTCTCAGAACTGTGTTTTGACCGAACTGGACTATGTTAAGTTGGAAGGTGTCATCTCCTAGCAAAGTAATAACTCAATTTATGACACTGTTTGGCTCGGTTGCTGACATCAATGCTGTCTGTGGTCCTCCAGGAGGCGATTGGTGATGTGTTGATGTTGTTCTGGGCCTGCACTAAACACTTTTCCATATGGGTGAAGTAGATCTTTTATGTGGAGTATTCACTGATGCTGCAGTACTAGGATTGCTTAGATTTGCTCCTTTGTCTAGGGACTAACTACTCATTCCTTTTCCTCCTATTGCACTGTACCATCTATTGGACAATTTAGTGCTTAGTTTTATATTAGGCGGGCATGAAATTATTACATGTTTGTGTGTAATCTGTGGAGTTCTTCCATTTGGCTAGGCACACCTCCGTTATCTTAGTAGCAATGTATGTCATCCCTAAACATTGGCAAACTAGCCTTGATTTTTTAACATATGGGCCATATAAACACACATTTGAAAATGAAATTTCCAAGCATAATGTAGGGAAGGACTAGATTCACCAGTTACGGTATGAGGAGTGTGATGAATGGGAGAGTCTTGGCTATATATTAATCAAGGCCTTGATGTGACTATGGTGACCCAACTTTCCAAGCTGGTTTTGGAATTGGGGTGGCTGTCATAGACTAAGTCATGATGTTTGTTTAGACCATCTCCTCCAGGGGGTTTGAAGGTTGTATGGTGGGTGGCGCTCCTCGAGCGCCAGAAACTTCTCCTCCCCTAGTGGCTAGTTTCTTCTTTGTATATAGTCTGAGGTCATAGCAGCCCGTTCTAATCTCTTCAATACTGTGCTGTGTTATCCCTACTGCATTTATTTTCTCCTTAATGACTTGCTAATTTTTTTTAATCGCTCAGGAACTGATAGTGATTTTTCCAAACAATTTAGTGTCGTTTGTGGCACATTCTTTCATCAGGATTTCAATATCATGTAAAAATGCCTGTTTTATCTACTTTTTATAAACATATTTTTGTGAGTTTTGGCTTTATATCATGTAATTTACTAACACTGCTTCTCTAATCCTCCTCTCAGCGATCTCTTTGCAAGCAATGTGGTCATTAGTTGTGATGACATTTGCCGCCTATGTAACGTTTGCAATAAACCACAATTGGGGCATATTAGCAAGGGCTGGCGATATAATTATCGCCGCTTTAGCGTCCGTTTTCGGGCGATAAGCGGCGATAATTATATTGCAATATCATCAAGGACACGCTAGCGCGTGTTCCTTTGATGTAGAGCCCGTTTTTTCACAGCCTCGCCTCGCATCGCTAATGAGATGCAAAGAAGGCGTGGCTGTGAAAACAACACATGATAATATCGCGAAGGCAGCTTCGCGATATTAACAAGGAGGTGCAGCGATAAAAAAAATCGTGCTACCTCGGCCTTAACGCTGGAATTTAACGTCTGTTAAATTCCAGACTAAGGCATACTAATAATGGTAGGTGGATTATGCTGATACGACCACAGGGTCGTATCAGCAATGTTATCGCTGTTTTCCATGGAACATCGCTGGAAAACCAGCGATGTTCCATGGTAAACACCGCTATCGCTGAAATATTATCGCCATAGCGCTATGCATTGTAAATATAGCGTTATCATGGCGAAAACTTTCAGCGATAGCCGGCGATAATATTTCTATCGCTATGTGGGGCCAGCGATAATTATCGCTGGCCCTTGTTAATATGCCCCAATTGATTCGCAATTTGTGATAAAGAATTTGTGATTTGGTAATTTTCGGTATTTCCAAATTGCTATTTAATACATTTATACCATCCTAGGTATTTTGTAGCATTGGAAAACAGTTATTAATAAATGCTTTATGCAACATATTTAGTAGAATATTTTGATGCATATGTCATAAACTTGAAATAATTTTCTCCCTTTCTAATAGCTTCTGTCTCTTGATTTTGTTCACTGTCTTTGTAGGTTCGTCCATTATGTTCTCGGAATAACCCCTTTCTCAAAATTTCCCAGTCTGGCATCTCAATATATTCAATGTAAATATGTTTATTCTAAATTGTATTTTCTGTTTCACCTGACCCACATATGGGATTTGTGTCAGCCATAAACCAATACCATTGGGAGGATGCAACAACATTTTGCACATTATTTATCACACTTATCTATGCTTCTAGTTCTAACTTAGCACACAAGGGGTGTATACATTGTGGGAAAGAGCCCTACATTGTGCAGTTTTCTTGGATGTCCTTATGAAAGGGAAATCTTTTTTTACATTGTGAACGACACGTGGAGTTATTATAAAGGTATAATTACAATTTTCACTATGCATACTCCACTCCTTGCATAATGTAGGAACATGTGAGATTAGGGAAATAAGTGCAAGTCAATAATATACATTACATCATGTTGAGATAATACACGTGTAGGATGGGAATGTATGTCAAAATAAAAAACAGTGCTTAATAATGGGGAATACCTTCAAATTATGGGGAGAATCACAATTAAAGACTTTGGCATGAATATACTGGAAGTATTTGTGGTTTACTAGCTAAAGCTATGACATCCTGTCACAGGGCAACCCTACCACGGAGATCCTGCGTCACTTCTTAGAAATTCTACTTTCATCCCTACTCATCTCACGCGCCCCTCTCATTCATCCCTGATTCTCTCTGTAAATCGAACAATCATCTGTTCTCTACTGTATGCCTTCCACTTTCCCCTTTCTTCTGCTGTAACAACAATAAAACCCCATCCTGTAGAGCGTTCCTCTACTTTCTCGGTAGGCCCACACTACATCAGTCACATAATTATGCTGCTAGTTTAGGCGTGGAATAAACAGAATGTAACTCACATCGAAATGTGTGATCCTAAAACGCCATGTAGCCTATTACCAATATCCTTTTGGAGTATGTCAAGTAGTACCCCTGTAGTACTCTCTTCCCTACTCTTACAAGTCTTGGTGAATTGACCCCAAAACATCTAAAATCGGAATAAAATTGGATCTTTCAGTGAATAGTCACTTGCAGATAGTGCAAATAGAAAAGACTGTGCTCTCATTGCACTTTTATTAATAGGCGAGATTCACAAAGGCATGTAAGATAAGAGTAACATATAGCATTATTTCCTGTTCTCATAAATGTTTTTGTGATTCTTCCCCTTTATCTCAAAATGCCACAGCTCTCTGATTTGCCAAAACTAGCAGCACCCATAAACAGGCTAAATTCAAAAGGTAAGCAATATTTAAAACTGTTCAATGGCAATCGAAATGCTTTGTACAGACTCCTGAACACAGAAACAAAAGTGCATGCAGACAAATGCATCTAAAGTTAAAGTCGAAACATAAACACACAGACATACAAAATCAAAAAAGCAAACACTGGCACACAAACACACACCACTCTCATGCACGCAGGTCCCATGTGACTCCCCCAGGAAGCCGAATGTAACTGCTGCTGCAGTGCTGGAACTAACTGGGTTTCCGAAAGGTCATCAATCTTGCAGCCACTTTCAGAACAGCAAGTGCTATGTCAGTGCTGACTGCTGGAAATCTTCAGCTCGAAGCACAAAGAGAGAGAGAGGAAGGGGGAGGAGAGGGCTCTAGGCATATACAACGAGACAGTACCTTTATTTTAACTTTCCACTCATTCTGCATGGACGCCCCCAAGCACCCAGCTCAGCTGAAACCAACGTGTCACAGTCCCAGCAGCACTGGGGTAGTGAGCTGCTTATATCGTCTACTCTGAGGACTCCAACCTTGCTGCTGAGGTTTGTCCTACATTGTAGCCAGAGCTTAAAATAGAAGAGTTGCAGGTTCCCACTAGGGAAGCATCAGAAAAGAAGTCTCAGTCATTCACACGTAAGCGTCTCTGCATTACTTCATGGTGCTGGTCACTCTATGACTGTGCATACTTTCGTGGGAACCAGGATGCTAGAAAAAAAATCACTATTCCTAACCACATCTTTGTACACATCAGTTATAAGACATCCTACATATTTTTGGGCTTGGCCCTCTCTGCAGGGTCATACCCATTTTCCCTTGACCTTCCTGTTTACTGAACCCATTTTTGTTGGCTTTTAGGACTCTGTGAACTTTATCACTGTTAATCAGTGCTAAATTGCATGTGCTCTCTCCTTTAAACATGGTGAAATTGTCTTACACTTAATTGGCATATTTTAATATAGTTAAACGTCCCCAATAAAGTGGTGCTACAGGTACCCCAGGCCTGTAATTTAAATACTACTAGTGGGTCTGCTGCACTGATTGTGCCATCCACTTATGTAGTCTTTTAAAACATATCACAGGCATGCCGCTGCACACTTTGTGCACAGCTTTAAACTGCCATTTGGCCTGGCAAAATACACCCTTTTGCCCGGCCTGAACCTTCCTTTTTTAATACATATAAGTCACCTCTAGGGTAGGCAGTAATTAGCCCTTAGGGCAGGGTGCATTGTATTTAAAAAGTTGGACATGTACTTTTAAGTTTTACATGTCTTGGTAGTGAAAAACTCATAAATTAATGTTTCATTACTGCAAGGCCTACCTCTTCCATAGGATAACATTTAGTTACCTTATTACATTTAAAAAAGTGATAACGTTTGTGTGCAAGTCGGAATGTCATGTTTGGTGTCTGAGGAGTGGCAATTTAAAACCCTCTTTAATGGTAAATTTGGATTTTAAGTCACAGTTCTGAAAGTACAAGACTATCCAAAGAAACATGAAATGTGCAACCATCATGATCACTGGCACACTCTTATCTGAGCAAAGGTTTGTTCACAACTTTATCATTTTATATTGCAGGTCTTCAGGATGCCTATTGGCACTTCTTTTCCTTGGACTATATTTGAAGCTTTCTTGGAACCATGGGCCAACACCTCTTAATTTATGATGGGGCTGCGCACACCACATGCTAACATCATAGCATCTACTTGTCAATTATAATACCTACATTATCGTCCGATATAAGATTAGATAATGTGGGACTATCCCAACTTGATAGATGTAAGGAGAACTTCTTAGCTCTGATTCATTAAGAACAGCTGTGTCATCCATTCTCACCATACTTGCACTTGCGAGGCAGACTATGATCAAGTTAAATTTACCCTAAATTCACAGACCCACATTGTAGCTACCTGCTGTTTCTATTGATCTGTTCTTACTGACCTGGCTAAACACTTACTAGGCCAATGGGTTGAGCCTGGTCATCTTCATAGTAATCTGAGGCTCAGAATTTTTATTTTTATATTTACTTCAATACATAATTTTCCTATGCAAACAAATATGTTTAACTTCAAATTTAGTCATGCAAGTTCACATCTCAAATGAAAACAATCAGGAACACTGCTCTAAGATCTCAAGCATAACCTTGTATACTTCCAGATGAAAGATAATTGTCAGTCCCAAAACACTACCATAACTAAGGTGATGATTATAGGAACCCATGACATTGATATACTTCCATTTGACTGCCTCCTCAGCTGGCAATGGTGATCTCCTTGAACACCAGTATAGAGAGAAAGCAAAAAATATATGGGTGTTTATTCACCACAAATTGCATTTCAACCAACAATTTCTTCAGTTGTGAGGAAGACCAATTCCCAGCTAATGAGGCAAAAGAGGGAACTCATTTTACCTCAATTGGATTGCGAGATCAAAAATACAATAAACCTAAGGTTTGTATGCCTTGTCTAGATTAATTAGCATACATTGGTGCTCCATGAAGGGGACTAATAACTTCCATTGACTACAGAAGGAACTAGTGCACTGCTTAAATCTAATGGAATGCAACCTCACTTTCACAGCCCTGAACAGATTTCATAGACTCCTAAGTAAACAAAGAATTTCAATAACAAGTGCTTTGCATTGCATTCATCTACTTTTGAGACGATTGCCCTAAATATCTTATTAAATTGATCATACCCCAGACACACCCTCAGATCTAAAAGCTTCTGTATGATCAGCATATACAGATTCCTAAAAAAAAAACATGGTGGAACACATGAAAATTCAGATAATCCTTCTTTCTTTCTAAACTTGAATTGTTTTCTGTGAGCCCTTCCAGTCACATTTTCTATCAAACAAGAACTGAAGACAAATATTTTCAGATAAAACTATAATTCATAATCAGTCTGTGGTATGGTACCAGAATATAATGGACAAAGAACCCTCTAACTAAATTTAGTCTACTAAATGTCATTTCAAAATATCACCACATAGGTGTTAATAATAGAAAATCTACAGTCCATGGGATGATACTTTTGTGAATGATATTTAAAATAAAATATTGAACCCCTTAGCTTCTGAGACTTTTTTTCCGGGTGCTGTATTCTTTTTGGATGTTTTGGGCACTATGTTATTAAGACTTCAGAGCTTTTTTCCGCAGAAGATATCCAGGCCAAATATGCATCCTTCATTGCCCACATGTTGGGGACTCTACACAGGTACACAGGGTTATGGATTTCCCTTGATGCAACCAAGAAAAGAGTCAAAATATAGCAAAAGTTTATTTGGGGAAAAGTGCTGTACAAGAAGATGTATGCATTTTGTCTAAAAATGGCATCTAGAACACACTTGTTTTTATCACAGTTTTTTAACTTTTCAAAGTGAAAGTCAATTTCTTCTATTTTTTGTGGTTTCAACCAGTTTGTGGTGGAACCAGGTCAGCAATCCATGGGTAAACCTGGGAAGCAATACAGCTCAAAAAACTAGACAAAATTCCCAATTTAGATAGGGATAATTTGTGCAGATAGTTCATGGTTTCACCAAAAAAACCAATCATCTAAATAAAAAAAAATGTAAAAAAGTAGGAAAAAATAGAAATAGTGAACAACATTTTCATCTTTAACTTTGTACACTGATGGCTGATTCACAAAGTAATATCCTATTATGGACATCAGACCCTTCTGATCAAAGAGATATATGGATGTCCAAAAATACTGGAAACCAATGTGTAATGATTTTTCATTGTGGATTGACATGCTCCAATCCATGTGGTAAAATGTAAAGAATGAACAATTGATATCAGGGAAAGCTTTGCATTTCTGAAATACGCCCAAATTCTGAGTTGAGAAATAGTGGTGATTTGTACAACTCCGAATTTGGAAAGAACCAGGCCTCTGCTTGCCCACATGTTCAGTACTTTTGCAAGTAGAAGCGGGTGTACTGGGGCAATCACCAGCAGATGAAAATCATGAGCTTAGTTCCTCAGAATTACGCTTTTGTTTGTTGGCTCCCATGGTGAATCGCAGCATAATCCTGTGCTATTTTGAAATCTTGCATCCTTCTTTTACAGATTGAGGACCTAGTCTCTGCCTCCAAAACCCATGGATAAATAAGAAAATGATCCTCAGCTTCAGGGGAGCCCTCAAACCTCTCAGAAGTGGCCTCGCCCTTGCATGTACTCCCAGGGTACCAAAAGTATCTGTGCCACTACTCGAGTACAATTATGTGATTCAGAAGGCATTTTGCATAATGTGTTCTTTCTTCTACTTAGGCTTACATTTAGAGATCAAAAATGGAGACAAAATTAATTGATCATTACAAACGTTCTACTATTCTGTGTTGCCACACTTCCCTTGATAGAAACATTGTGTGGATGGGCCTAGTAGCCACAACAGGAAAGGTCCCAAAACGCAGGATGAAAACATCAAATTCCACCATCAAAATTGACCCATTTTGGCTATGTGAGAAGCAACGGTGTTATGGCCCAGGGATCAGGCGCTACCCAGGGAAACATCCTAAACCCAGACATTTCTGAAAGATAGATATCAATGTCAGTTCAAGGTTGTGTGACTTGTGTGGCACTCATTAGGTATTCTTGGCCTGAATGCCCTGCAAACCTTAAACTTTGGCTGAAATAAGTAATTTCTCAATTTTCTGTGAGGAGCACTTCTGTACAGGTTTTCAGAAGCATCGCAGTGGACAAACTGTTCATGTCAATCACAGTGAGAAAGCGTTGTGGTGGATGTGAACAGTTCATTCATTGCAATAAAGCAGTTATAAGTCATATGATATTTTTGTCAACTATATCTGGACATGCAATTACAGATTACATCAGGACCTGCAACATTTTTGGGGGATGAATCTCTAGTAATCTGGATTCTACCCATTAAAACACATAGGGGGATATTCTCAAGAACGTGCGATAATCATCGGCAAAATAGGTTAACGCAATTTTTCACATCGCCATCTATCGCGGGAAAATAACTCTGTGTTAACGTCTTATTCTCAACACGCCGGTAACATGCGATAGTTTCCAGATAACGCGTCAAATGTCCGCGATAAAATTTCCGGGACGGCGATGAAAATCTAAAGCCTAACGTGAAAAAAGTTGCGATGGGCCCAACTGTGATAAAAAATCCAGTGATAAGCAGCGCCAGGCCTGCAAGTCCCACAAGTCAGGCAGGAAAAACCACTATAAAAGCGGCAACAAAAAACACAAACAAAACACAAACAACTGCGAAGCACCATGGAGGTAGCCGGAGCAAGTACAGAGGACAACCAGAACCCCACAAGCCCCACGGAGGACCAGCCTGGGACCTCGGCGTCAGGGAAGGGCAAGGAGAAAAAGAAGAGGAACCCGCCTTTCAGTACACAGGAAAACCAGATCCTCATTGCGGAGGTGATGGAACACCACCACCAACTGTTCATCACCTCCACTGTGTCATTGGCAACTAAAAATACTATATGGCAGTCCATCTTGGCCAAGGTGAATGCAGTCGGAGTGAAGAAAAGGGAAGTGGACGACTGCAAGAAGCGCTGGACTGATGTGAAGCGCAAAACCAAGCTGAAACTCGCAGCCAACCTGAAAGCAGCAATACAGACTGGAGGTGGGAGTCCAGCGACACACCAGGAGCTGGATGAGATGGAGGAAATGGTGACCCAAATCATCATTGGGGAGACGGTGGCAGGAGTTGGGGGACCGGACACTGCACAACATGACCTGAGCCAACAGCAACAGGGTGAGTAACAACCAGGGACTGGGGGGACGGGGGAGATGGGCACAATGGCACACATGCACAATTAAGTATAGCACATCTGCGGACACACCATGCCCAAGAGTCACAACTCCAACCAAGAGCCCAATTTACCCAAGTCTGCAATATCTCAGCACTGTATAAGCACAGAAGTGAAAGGCACACCGCCTGAAAGGGATAAGGGCCAGCAAAATCAGAGCTGAAGGGGCAACACACCCACAATACAGCACACACACATAAGAATCAGAGCACCTCAACATTGACAACAATGTGGCACAAACTGCAACACCTTCACAACAGAACAGAGGACACAACTGCTGCCGCTTGTGTGTAGAAAATGGCCATTCCCATTTGGCATAGCAGGAAACTGTGAGATGATAATGTACAAGTACAACCTCACATCCCTGATGGTGTAGAAATGTCAACTGTCCCGCATCAAATAGGCATCCCCTCACAAACAGTCCCAATGTACATTGTCATGCACTCTGTAAGTAAACTTGTACAATGCGTGAACATACATGTGAACACAATGTCAATCTGCATCTCCCCTTCACATTGCAGAGGGAGAATCAACACCTCATGCAGAGCAGACCCAACAACTCAGCACTGATGATGAAGAGGACCTCCCCAACATCGACACCGACACCGACGCCCGTCAACAGCTCACGGACAGCTTTGGCACCCCACCTCCAGGAGCAGGGCAGCCCAGCTGCATCGAGGAGACCCCACCCCCTGCACAGTCCACACAGCAGGAAGCACCCACCACCACGGCTGTCTCCCAGGACCCCCACGACCAACACATGGCATTCCAAATCTGTGTGTTAGGGTGCCTGGAGAAGATGGCTGATCAGCTGCGGGTGGGGTTCGACCTCATGGCAGCCAAACTAGATGCCATACGTGGGTGTCTAAGTCCCATCAGGGACCACTTACAGTCCCTAACGGACACCCACTGTCCACTCCATGCTCTCCAACAATCCATGGCTGACATCGCTGGAGTCATGACTCAGAGCCAAGAACAACTGTCTAGTCAGAGTGGCTCCTGCGATGTGAGCCGGGAGTTGGGACGCATAAGGAGAATGATGGAGAGCTTGGAGCGGATGCAGGCGGAAAGAATGTTTGCCATGGCTGCACACCAGCGAGATGTAGCTGTGATCTTCCATGCCCTGCAGATCCTCGTCATGGCATTGCTGCCACAAGGCCTGGCGCGGATGAATGCTGTTGCTACTACTCCATCCACATCTCCGCCCCCTGAAGTGTCAGTGCCACACAGTGTGGCAGACATTCCACCTCCGGCCCCTGATGTGTCAGTGCCACACAGTGATGCAGACTAAACACCACCACCCACATGTGAGGAACCTGACACATCAGAGGACGAAGATGATGATGAATCTGGCTTTGTGGTAAGAATGAAGTGGTAGCATTCATCTCCGCCATATGGCCTGTTTCAGCTTGGTTCTGCCCTCTGCATCATGCCCTGGAAAAACACCTTCCACTGTCCCCTGATACACTCAGCGACACTCACCTTGGACCTCGACATGGACTGCCATTTTTTGTTTGGTTACCAATGACACAGCAATCACACTGCGGACTGAAGTCTTCCTCTTCCGATGAACTTGTCAATCCCTAAAGGACTCTGGCTGGCCCTCCACAGGGCAACAATGTAAAGTGGGGTTTGCATGGCCCTGTACTGGTCCAGCTTCAACACTCCACTAAATGTGAATAAAACATTCTAATTCACAAAGATGTGTCATGGCTATGATCAATCAAGAATGAAAGTATGGGTGAATGTAGGGACAGTGATTCCACAAAAAGGTACTCCCTGGGTAATGCTATCAATGCGCATGTATGGCAGTGACCCAGACCGGCAGTGAGACACACATTGTCATTCAAATCAACACTCATCACAGTTGAATACAAGTGAAGGTGCGTAGACTCTATTAGCATATGCGTGTCAGTACGGGTAAGATAAGTGCCACAACATGCAGACCAATGCAGCAGTATGTCAGAATTTTGGAACGTTGCCAAGCGCCGCAGTCCACTCCGGGGGAGTGCCTCACTTTTCACAGGTGTGTGTTAGCCCGAGTTGTTGTCCGCTCATGTATTCGGAGTCCAGGCGAATGCAGCCATGTCCACTGTTGTCGTTGGATATGTGACCAGATCTCCAAGATGCAACAAGGTGTTTGGACATGTGCAATGGGTTCCAATCTGTTGTGGCTGCAGGTACGTAGTTACTCGTCCATGAAAGCAATTGCAGCTTCGTAGGCTATCATTTCCAACATGAGGTCGTTGTCGACTTCATCAAACAGGACGGCGAGGCAATCCATTAGCAGGTCCGGACAGATGTGCTGTGTCCACCCCCTTTCACCAATTAGCACTACAGCCCAATAGGGGAGCGGTTCAATGTGGTCACTGCACACGAGGAGTTGTGCAATCTCCCAGGTCCAGCTGCCAGCATGTATGCCAAGTATCAAGGCATCCCATAAACGGGTATCACAGTGACACTCCTGGTCGTGGGCCAACAGGGGGCGCACACACATGTCAAAATCCAGTTCAGCTACCGTCCTGTTGGATAGGCAGACATCCATGAACCTGAAAAACTACCGGCCCATCTCTCTCCTCCCCTTCGCGGCCAAAGTCACTGAGAGGCTCGTAAACGCTCAGCTGACCGCCTTCATAGAAGAGAACTCCATCCTAGACGCCTCCCAGTCGGGATTCCGCAGCAATCACAGCACCGAGACCGCCCTCCTCGCTGCCACTGACGACATCCGCATGCTACTAGACCAGGGACACACTGCGGCCCTCATCCTTCTAGACCTTTCCGCAGCCTTCGACATCGTTTCACATCGCACGCTAGCAGCCAGACTTCATGACGCGGGGATACAGGGAGCCGCCCTCGACTGGATCCAATCTTTCCTCTCTGGCAGAACACAGAGGATCAGACTCCCTCCCTTCCTCTCCGAACCCACCGATATCAACTGTGGAGTACCCCAAGGATCATCGCTCAGCCCAACGCTTTTCAACATCTACATGGCCCCCCTCGCCGCCATCGTCAGACAGCATGGACTCAGCATAGTATCCTATGCCGACGACACCCAGCTCATCCTCTCACTCACGAAGAATCCCGAAGGTACCAGACTCTGCTTCCAGGAAGGAATGAAGGACATCACAGCCTGGATGAAAGACAGCTGCTTGAAGCTCAACTCAGAGAAAACCGAGGTCCTCATCCTCGGACCCTGCACCTCCGCCTGGGACAACACCTGGTGGCGCTCTGCCCTTGGGAATCCACCCAACCCTACAGACCACGCATGAAACCTCGGCATCATCCTCGACTCCTCCCTCTCCATGAACCGCCAGATCAACGCCATCGCTTCCGCCAGTTTCAACTGCCTGCGCATCCTCCGCAAGACCTTCAAATGGATCCCCCTCGACTGCAGGAGGACCGTCACCCATGCACTGATAACCAGCAGACTGGACTACGGCAACGCCCTCTACGCCGGAATCAACAGAACTCTTCTACACAAACTCCAAACCATCCAGAACTCCGCAGCCAGACTCGTCCTCGGGACACCGCGCCACAAACACATGACCCAACACCTACGAGACCTCCACTGGCTCCCCGTCGAGAAGAGGGTCACCTTCAAACTCCTCACCCATGCCTACAAATCCCTCAACAACATCGGAACCAAATACCTCAACGTACCCAATAGGAATCTCCGCTCTGCCAACCTCGCCTTGGCAGAGGTCCCCCGCATCCGCAGAAACAGAGCAGGCGGGAGAGCCTTCTCCTACATCGCGGCCAAGACCTGGAACGAGCTCCCGGTGAACATCCGATGCTCCCCTAATCTGCAAACATTCAGAAAGGAACTCAAGACCTGGCTCTTCGACTGATCCGGAGCTGCACCCCCTCCCCCCCAGCGTCTTGAGACCCTCACGGGTGATTAGCAAGTTTTATAAACCCCTGATTGATGGACCACTCGAATATGCACGATCGACAATGCAACACAGGCTGAACGCAGGTGACGTTGGCAAGGCGGAAGCTTAGCCAGTAACTGATCCGCAGCACTGCAAATGGCAGTGCCCCCAGTAAATGCAGCATACGTGCACGGTACAGTTCCACGTGACAGGGGTTGTGCATGTGTCCGGGATGTTCTGCCATTGCGTTAGTGGCTCTGGTTGAAGCGGCACTGTTCTGACCTGCGCCAGTTCTGTGGATGAAATGCCACAGCTCGGATCAATGAGTTGTTTTAGTGTGCAACGGTTGTACGCCTGGTGTGGGAGTAAGTGTGAAGGCCATTCCATGCAAGATAACTTCGAGCAAGGACTTCTGTGTGTGGGGTGTGTATACGTTGGTCTTTCGTCGGGCTGTGCGTAGTGTGGGAGTCGTCATCAGCTGCTATAGTATCTGTCTGGGGGTGCCGGGCACTTGCAATTCTGAGGTCGGAGGTGCAGATGTGCTTCCGCCTGATAGCTCAGACAAAGGAGCTTTCATCCCTAATGTTAGTTTGTCATCTGCTTGCATTCAGGAAATGTGATGTGGCTTGTTGGGGGTGGGGTGGGATGTGTGCGACTTTGGGATTCATGTTTGACATGTCTTGCATGTGGCAAATGAGCGGCATCACTGTGTGTTATGTTGCCTCACAGCTGCTCCTCCCTCCCCCGAGCCTATTTACTTGTGTGCGCTGCGCGGTTGCATCACTTGCACTCCTACAGCACACCATTGTCATGCCTGGCTGCGCATGTCCACAAGCCTGACAACGACACTGTGATGTTGGCCGTTGAAGGTGGGCAGCCACGTGAGTGTAGGCCTATGGTAAGGATAGGGCAGACACAGATGTAGAGTTCGTGCCTGGTTGTACTTGCGCCACGATTAAGGCTAGGCATTTGGCTCATGCTGCGGCAATACAGATACACACAACACTTGGTATGTATGAGCCAAGACCCCGAGCGGTCCTGCGCTCCTTCATTTCTCCGTTCATGCGAGCCCGCCCTCTGGGTGCATGCTACATTGCAACATTGTCGATTGGGGGCCGGGTGGCGCCGACACTACAACAGAGACACACGCATTAGTCACTTCCTTGTCCAGGCCAGCACTGAACCACGCCCAGAGCCCCGGGCAAATTCTTCACACCCCTACGCTGGACTGGCGTACGCCAGCCCAGCCCACTCCGCTTATGCTTACAGGGGGGGGGAACAAAGCTACGTGTCCAAGGTCTTACCCACTGCCTGAGGTGACATGGTTGCGTCCGCTGTCCACAGCACAATGTAATGTGGTAGGGCCCTGGGCCATCATG
Source organism: Calotriton arnoldi (assembly GCA_963921515.1). Taxonomy (NCBI): domain Eukaryota; kingdom Metazoa; phylum Chordata; class Amphibia; order Caudata; family Salamandridae; genus Calotriton; species Calotriton arnoldi. Next base: position 105,653 of record CAWUFW010015283.1, read on the forward strand.
CATACATAATGACCACACGGATACACTAAGATAGATAGTGGAACTGGCTACGGGCACGTGCGCCCGGCCCATTTTATTATCAGGGTCACATGTCCAGTGACGCCTGTGCTGGATGGGTGTGAGGTGAGTGTAAGCCAGCCCTCAGGGAGTGGTTGGTGCTGGCAACAACTAGAACAGTGATCATCGGTTCACACACACAAGACTCAATCATGAAGGGTCCATGAATTGCAGTGCACCGAGGTAGGGGCACCAGATCTGACATCACACACACAAGATTCAAACATAAAGGGTCCATGACTTGTGGTGCACTGAGTTAGTGGTACCTGAAGCGCTCAGCGGGTGTGCAGCCTGCGATGATGCGTCGTCCGGGCGGGCCGCACTGGAAGCAATGTCTGTTGCCTACTGGACTGCGCCATAAATAAATCAAGACTCAATTTGAATTGGGGGACCTGCTGACCGCAGTGTAGGCCGGAGGCAGCGGTCAGCAAGGGCCCACAGCCACGTGGCGATGACTTGAGCTGCACAGAGTTAGTGGCACCTGAAGCGCTCAGCGGGTGTGCAGCCAGCGATGATGGCATGTCCTTGCAGGTCAGGATTGGATTCGATATGTGTGAGCCCTGCTGACCGTAGTGTAGGCCGGAGGCAGCGGTCAGCAAGGGCCCACAGCCTCGTGGCGATGACTTGTGGTGCACTAAGTTAGTGGCACCTGTAGCGCTCAGTGGGTGTGCAGCCAGCGATGATGGCGTGTCCTTGCAGGTCAGGATTGGATTCGCCGATCTGGCTGGTCGTTGGGAATATCGTGAAGTGGTGTTTTCGTGTGTTTTTGCACGGGAACGCCTACTCTGCATATCATTAGCGTTAGTTGTCGCTCTCATCCGTGGCGATGTTTTTTGCGGCAGCTATCGCTGGAAAACTGGCGATATCGGCAGTTTGCACCAGCTTGAGAATAGGGCGATAAATCTATCGCCACTTTTGCGGCGCTAAAGTGCCGATAAATCGGCGATGAGTCCTTGAGAATATGCCCCATAGTTTTTCTGCTTTAGGAACTCTGCTTTTGAACTTCTATTGTAAGAAAAGGCAATCTGTGCAGGTTGTGCATGACACATGTATATACACACATTTGCACATATTAACTGCTTAACTGCTTCGAACGTTCCGCGCCAGTGCGGAACGTTCTATTAAGCGGGCGGGGCCGCATCGGCCAACGGACATGCGCAGCACTACCGAGGTAGTGCTAGCGACGGCCGTTGGCCGACAGAAGCACTTAAGGGGTTTAGGCTCAGCAAGGAAAACTGTTGTCTGATTCAGTCTGGCATGGGCATACAGTTGGCACTGTTGCAGAAAGGGCCCTATCTAAATTGTTATGATTCAATTTGGAAATGAAAAGAACCACATCATTCTGTTTTATAAAGTTTATAATATGTAATATTTTCTAGTCGCGGGCAAAATTTCTTTGACGCTGGCATAAACTTGTGTAATTCTGGTAATTTTGCATTATGCTTGCTACGTGAAATTGCCAACATTATGCTATTATGCCACACCATGTGATTGCATGCTGTTAGTGGCAAAAGTTTGCATGAGTGCACATGAACAACGCAAACAACCAGCACTCCTGTTCTTTTTTACTATGTTATAGCTCGAAACGCATTGTCGTGTCCATAATGGAGACAAGGACACATTTCATGATGAAATACAGTGCCAAATGCCAGTTTTGCATTTTGCATAATTGCGTGTAATGTGCATAATTTTTCTGAAATTTCACGTTATGGCCCAAATGTAAACTATGCAAATTTTGACATCCTTAGCTTTGGGGACATTACACTTAAACAATAACTTTGGAATTTGATGTGGAACAAGGATCAGTGAAGATGCATTACATACGTGTTCCTGTGACTGGAATACAGGTCTGTTTGCCATAAATTCTTTTCCAATAGATGCCAAATACAGTTTGCTTTAGAGCAGTCAAGCCTAATGAAATTTTCCCTTTGTGCTACCTTACTGCATGAGTTAATTATTTGACTGCAGCACCTAGAGCATCAAAGGTCCCAGTCCACAATAGGCTTGTTTCAGACAGCTAATGAATCTCCAAATGGAGGATGGTGGCTGGGTTGGAATTCAGCCTTGATGAAACTTGCATAATTTCTGTTTGAAAAATTATGCAAAAAAAGCAAATTATGTGAAATTACATAGAATAGCACAAAAATGCATCAGATGTAAATAGCCACTCACATTCAGCTTGTTCGTATTGTTCACATGCTCCTGCAATGTTATTAGCTGAACAAAATCTTGTTAAATGCCACTTCAGGAAATTGTGTCTCAAATGAACATGAGGATGTATGTTGTGCTAAGAAATAGCACAAACGTACGTGTGACTCTGTTGGAAAGTGGATTATTAGTAGTGGTAAATATGCATCTACCACTGCAATAATGCCACTAACACCATATAGGGCTTAGAATAGGTCTCAGAAAATTATTCCCATGCTCAACCCTTGGTAGCTTGTCTGCGAGCAGGCAGGCTTAACTTCAAAGACAGGTATGTAAAACATTTAAAAACACCAATTCAGTAAATAATTAAGACACAACTCACAATAAAAATCCAACGCCAATTTATGAATATAGGAAATATTTTTAACTTTAAAATGACACCAAAACGAATACATTCTAATATAGGGAACCAGACCTATACATTTTGTTAAGATTTAGCACTATATAGCACATAGAAACCTATAGCGCTTATTGGGATATCTGGTCGCCATAGACCGGGCCAAAGTAAAAGTTTCAGGCTGACTGCGATGGAGCCCTGTGTAGTAGGCCTTGTTCAAAGCTTTTTCTGCCTGGGTCCCTCAATGCTCTCCACCAGTGCGGATTCGGTGAGGGTTCACCGGCTTGCCTTTCAACGAGCTCCTGGTCACACTATGGAAGTCAGACCTCCAGAGCTTTTCAGCGGGACGAAACAGGGATCCAGGCTGGCTTGCAGTTGAAGGTGGGTGGCTTGACTCTCGCAGTTGGAGTCGGTCAAGTCTGTTACCTTCGGACTTAGTAACATATACAGAGCATTTTGTCCCGGGGTCCCTCAATGCTCTTCACCAGGTTGGATTCAATGAGAGTTCGCCGGCTTGGCTTTCGACCAGTTCCCGGTCAGGGTCTGGAAGTCGGACCTCGGGAGCTTTTCAGCGGAATGAACCTGGAGGGCAGGCCGGCTCACGGTTGAGGGTCGCCTGCTTGGCTGGCCAGGTCGATTCGGTCTGCTTATGGAGATTTATTCCAAAGTTGCTCCAAACTTCTGGAACTTCTTCCTGAAGTTCCTTTGGGGGTCCCAAAGTGTCCAAAACTTACTCCAAGTGTCTGGAAGCTCCAAGATGGTCCTTGACAGTTTGGGACTTCAATACCAATAATACACTTGGACAAAACCCTTACAAATCCACTGATTGAACTCCAGGCGGGAGTTTCTTGGTGGTGATAGTCCAGGTGAGCTCTGTTAACCTGTTACGTGCAGGGAGTCCACACTTTAGTCCTTCTGAAGCAGGTTTGATCTACAGGGCTGTAGTTCCAGATTGTGCAGCAGGAGCAGTCAGTCAGAGTACAGGGCCTGGTTGGTGCAAATCAAACTTCCAGCAAGGACCCTACTTCTTCTGTAGATTCAAGTAGCAGATCTGAGAGGCACTGCCCCTCTCAGATACTTATTCAGTGTTCTCTGGGGTCACACAGGGGGCACTCCTGTCAACTGAGGTGCAGGATGCCACCCCAGAGCATGACCATTTCCTCCAAAGTGTGGCACAATGATCTCCCAGAAAGCACTATTTCTCCAAAATGTAATATGGCTGAAGTCCCAGCAGAGAGCTGGCTAAACCAACCTCCAGAATGGCTCATTTCCATATTCTCTCCCCCCTGGCATCTGCACAGTCCTTCCTTGAGCCTGCCATCTGGCTGGGTTCAAAGAGTGGGAGTGTAAATGAAACTGGTTTCCTCTGCCTATCTCCTTCTTCTATTGAAGATTATTGTTTATGACCCCTCCCCCTTGCTCTGGCATTCCTATGTAACAGAACCGTCTCCTCCTAGAATGGCTCCTTCATCCCAGGGCTACTTATCACCTCATCAAAGCAGCCTGACTAATCCACTTAACTCTGACTAATCAGTACATAGCACTGGAAGGCTGAATTTTAGCTTACAGACAAGAAAGTCTTATAACTTCTTGTCTGTACATTTTAGGATACATTCAACAATAGCATATTGTTTGATTTATCAATACCATTCTAGTTAGTCCTTGAATGACATTTTTATGATTCTCCTGGCAGGAATTATTAGTTAATAACTTCTTGCCATGTTAACCTATGTGGCTGGGGATCTGCAATGGGGAAAATTAACTGGGCAGTTTCTCCAACACCAGGGCTTATAAAACATCTTTTATAAGGACTCTGCCTATATCTACAGAACCCCTCATCCCTGGAACACCTAGGGAGATTTTAGTGGTTATGAATATGTAAAAATATTGCAGTTCCTCACTCCACAGTGCTCCTAGCACAAAAGTCGATTTTGGGAAGCACTTTATACAATGTGGGAAGTGAAATGTGCAATTTCACTAAACCCAAGGCATATACAAACCTATTTTATAAGGGTCCTTCTTACAGATACCTGACCCCCCACCACTGGAACACCTAGGGAGACCCTGGGGGCACCTAATATGCCAAAACATTGTAATTTATTAGTTTTTAAGTGCCACAAACATCAAGGTCGAATTTGGGCACAATTTGTATTTTCAAAACAGTCCTGCAACACAGGGCTGTTTTTAAACTTACCTCAGGCCTCAGCAGGGCCTTATAGGTGAGGTCTGCCAATCATAGGGGTACCATGACCCATAGTGTACCCTGGTGTATGTACGTGTTTTCATTGTATTCTAAGGGCCCGGTTCCGATCTCATAAGGAAAGCCCTCCATACGACTTGGATCTGGAGGGCTTTCCGAGCGAGACGTGCTCCGGGAGTCCGAACGAGCGAGTACGATGCTGCCGTATGCTTACGGACTCGACTCGTTTGGACTCCCATTGAATTCTATGGGAGCCCGTGTACAGACGTGTACACAGGCTCCCATAGCAAAAAAGGGGTGGGCGGGGAAAAGCGTACACCCTGTGGCGGGCACCCCATGTGGCCCACCACACGGTGCATGCTTGGATCGGGGGGACCCATGCGCACCCCCCGTGACCAAATCGGAGGGCTCCGGGAAAAGGGGGGGCCTGCTATGGCCCCCCGAAGTCCGAATCCGACAGCCCTTTCGTCTCAATGAGACCGAGACGATACAGCTGTCCGATTCGTGCATCGTACTCGCTTGGTCGGAAACCGGCTCCATTGCGTGGCACGATTCGGCTACGAACGTGTCAGACGGACAGGTTCGGGTTCGTAAACGATTCGCACGGCGCGTACTGGATACTCGCATTGTACTTGCTCGTTAGGAACGGGGGACGATTCGGGCGGAACGATAGGCTCTGAATCGGATTTGGTCTTTACAAATCCCGTTTGTAGGCCTTCTTTACGAGATCGGAATAGGGCCCTAAGTGTGTTTTCAGCCTAGCACTGGCCCTGGACCTGGTTAGGCAGAGTCCAGGGACAGTCAGAGTCCGCTAAAACCTGTACCAGTAGGCAAACAAATGGGGGTGCCCAGGGCCCAGGATAACTTTGTAACAGACTCAAATGACAGTTGCTCGTGCTCAGTTAATTTGCATCGTTCCTATTCTCCTGTAATCTGAACAAAATCTTGTTAAATGTCGGTTCAGCACCTCGCTTCAAAAATGGAAGACAGGGCACTTTATGCTCTAGAAAATAGAATGAAATTGTATGCGATGCAAGCACCAGTAACTCGAATTTAGGGGCATATTTACCAGAACCTAATGCCGACGTAGCGTCTGTTTTTTGACGTCATGGCGGCTTTTTTTTATCGTCGTATTTAAAAGTTGCCGCTAACTCCAGTTAGCATCAATTTTCCAGCGTAAACGTGAATTTTCAAGATCGCCACTTCTGTTAGTGGGACTTAACGAAAATGAAATGCAAGGTAGGCATTATCGTCAAAAAACTGCTGCTAAACACACAATGCGGTCCCTGTAAGGATCTCATTTGAGGTTCAAGTCCGTAGGCTTAGTTTGCCAAATGTGATAAGTATTGTCAAAGTCAGTAGGACTTTTTATGACCTGTGAAACAACTGACAGAGCCTGTAGGTTTACCTGTTTCGATTGTTAAAAGACGTATATTGTTGCAATAGAGTTAAATGAGGGTATTGGTGGTTTTCTAAGTCTGCACCCCTGAGTTTCTCCCTGCGCTGGAGCTAAATTCAGCTGCCTATGGGGCAAGAGTGCCTGCATTGGCGCTAAGCTGCCGAAACGGCACCAACGCAGGGCGAAAGGACAGGAATGCACCGTATTGGATAAATACAGTGCATTCCTGCCCTTTCCCTGTGATGCAGGGCAGTGCAGCAAGGTGACCTGCTTGGCTGTCTTGCGCTTCAATTCTGGTTAATATAACCCTCAGTCTTTATAGCACATAATGTGGAAATGTTCCAGGGTTTCGGCAAACCTCGATGGCAAGGAGATCGACCATCTTGTTCGAAACCCTTTGGTTTTTGACTGAAGATACAGTAAGTATCACATTTCTTACTAAAATATTCAGACAGCAGTCCCTTGGTGATGTAAAATATAAAATGTATGGTTGGTGACTTCGATGGTGTAGGAATGCCTCCATCCAGGGAATCAATTTGAAATTATTCATCTTGGCTGTATTACTTCTAGATGGCTCAGCCTGTTGAGATTTTTTAGGTTTGAATGAAAGTTATGACCGAAAATATCCATCTAGAATATATTAATGATGCTATTTTCACTTGAGCTGTATCATTTATTTGCGTTCCTATCAGTTTAAGCTCTACTTTGTTTGTGATTGAGGTGCATCCACAATTATCCCTGATGGTCAATATTTTTGCCTGTGTTAAATAGCAAATCTCTTTCCTATAGTAAATTATCCCTCCAATGGTGGATTCAAGGGTTTTAAATAGGAGGCCCAGATGATAGGCAGAGTCGAGTGAGTAACACTACTTGCCCGCCTTGGGTTCTTGGAAGGCCAGTAATTGAAGGGTCGGGGAGCACTATGCCATAGCCATTCTGCCTTCCAGGGTGTGGTCCTGGAAGCCTCCCTGTGTCAGGCTAGGTGGGGGAGCAGCACTGCCTGCCAGGCTTGGATTGCCATCAGGTGCACAATTAATGAACCAAATGTTGTGCCTTCTTTCCACTCCAAGTTATGCTTTGGAACTGGTCATCAGTTGCAGTCCATAATGAAAAAAACTACATTTGACATTTAGAGATAAGATAGGATAGAATATGTCCTAGAGGAAATCCCTAGTAACTCACATGTCCATACCTCAAAAAATATTTGATTTCACTTGCAGCAGAGTCAGAGCTTGCAAGTCAGCTCAGGGCCAACAGCTTGAGAAGAGAGGTGCTGGAGATGCATAGCAAGGTCAAGTGGTACCCGGTGCTGAAAATTTCTTGTCACCCCCGGCTTGACAAAATGGCAAAAATATGTGTTATGTGTTTAAAACACATATTTTTGCCATTTTGTCACCCCCCTAGTGATTTCTTGTCACCCCGGCTTGCCAAAATGGCAAACATATGTGTTTAAAACACATATTTTTGCCATTTTGTCACCCCCCTCAGTGATGACACCCGGGGCGGCACGCACCCACCGCACCCCCCTTCCTACGCCACTGGATGAAGAACAAACAGATGCCTTAATATTCACTACTGGTAAGTTAATTACGTGCTTGAGGACATCCCTAGTGCCCCACAAGGCCACACTGCACCAAACATTACATTTTGTCTTCACGCCTGCAGTTCTATGTTGGCATTTCTGCATAATATACAGCTCAGCCACTTTCTAAGATTTTTTTTTGTCCCTGTAGGCACTGGTACATAATGCCCGCAGAGCTACGAGTGCAGAGAATTATGCATGAGAACATGAAGGTTTTGTAGTGGAGGAAGTGAATGTTAAACAATTGCTAATCTACAAGTTTTGCAGAGTCACCATCCCCATAGCAACTGGAAAGACAGAACATCTTGCATCCAACACCAAACATTAAACATCCTCATAGATTTTAGAGGGCAATGTGCCGAATTTCCTATTAAGAGACAATGATTCACTTTGAAAGGAAAGTGATAAGGCAAAAGATGTTGCTCATATGTTACCTCATGCTTTAGTGCAGTCTGGAGCCAGTTTGACAGAGGCGAATAGCCCTAATGGGGAATTGGTTTTGTAAATGTGCACCAGTAGTGAAAATATTCCAATGATCCACATAAATGTATGCTAAAAACCTACAAGATTTATTCCAGACTGATATCAAACATATTACAGCATTACTCCATGCTGATGTAAAGATTTCTACCACATGAATAAAACCCCAGAGACACCCGGGGGTTAATCAGAGGCAGTAATTATCACATTCCGTTCTTCAGAAAGTGAGTTGGTCCAGCTTACTATCATGTTCGATCTGTAAGCCTTGGGAACCTGCAATGCAGCTTCATTGACATCATTGCACCAGAACATGCTTGATAAGGTTAGTAAGACCTGGAATGATATGTACATCTACACAGAATTTGAGAACATGAGAAACTTGTATGTGGATCTAACACAGGAAATATTGAGTTCAAGTCCTTTCCAACCAGAGACACATGCAATTTATTAGGCAGTGTTTAAAAAGCTGCCTTAAAATCCTCAGTCCTAATGAAGAAATGACTTAGGGGCCGATTCCGATCTCGGCCGGAAGCTCACCGAACGGGATTCGCCCGGAGAAAATAGGAGCCGGGCGCGTTTTTTCCGACCAACTCGTACAGCTGTCCGAACGAGCTAGTACGATGCGAGTGTACGCGTTGTTTCCGACCGACTCGTTTCCGGATCCCAACCGCTCCGACCGACTCGTACGGACACGAATCGCACCACGCAATGGAGACGTTCTCCGACCGAGCGAGTACGATGGACGCGTCGGACAGCCGGATCGAGTCAGAGCGTCCGGCTCGAAAAAGCTCCCGGAGCCGGACTTGGGGGGTCCGTGCCGGACCCCCCTGCACCCGTAGCCGTACGAGTCGAACACAGGGGGGACCCAAGGGTCCCCCCTAAACATGCACGTACGGTGCGAGTTGCACCGACGCGTACACACTGTAGGGGGCGCACTTGTTTGCAACGTACCCATTCAGTGGATGGGAGCCCATGTACGCGTTGTACGACCGGCTCCCATTGACTTCAATGGGAGTCCGACCGAATCGAGTCCGGCAGCATGCGGCCTCTTCGTACTCGCTCGGTCGGACTGTAGGAGTCCGGCTCGGTCGGAAATCTCTCCGGATCCGGCTCGGTCGGAGAGTTTTCCGACCCAGATCGGAATCGGCCCCTTAGTAGTACATTGTGGCACACTAGTTAGGTGCCGGAGCGGCCTGTGCAGGTAAGAGCGGTGGGGCAGTGTGGCGGGGGACTCGACAGACGACAACGACGGAACATTTATTATTTATTTATTTTTCCCTCGTCATCATCTGTCGAGTCCCCTCCCACTGCTCTTGCCTGCATGTGCCGCTCCTGGTTAGGTGTGCATGTAAACTCAAAAGGAAATATTTTCCTTCAGCAACTTCTCTGGCATGAGAGAAAGTGATCCCAACAGTGTCCTTTAGCAGGTAGTATTATCACCTTAAGGGAGTAAACACCATTTTCTCCATGTGGTGACCACTCATAAATTTCTCCTCTGCACTGATGTAGTAGGCAAGGAGTGTGATGACCTTAGAGCATACGTTGATAGTGAAATCTAACAGAATATTGTACTGCACCCTTCGCTTTGTACAGGTGAACTTGACTGCAGTGTTTTCTGCTTATATGCTCCATTGCATTTTGTATTTTATAAATTATATTCATATATTTAATATATTGAGTTATTTGAGTGCATACCTATTCTTTATGAGCACTTGCTAAATTTAGTATTGTTTGCACATACACAGCGTAAAACATTTGCTTTATTATAATTTGTTAGCTCATCAACTATTTATATAAATAGCAATTATTTTCTGTATACACATTCAGACGAATTATAAAGCCTTAAAGAATTAGTTGAAGGCACAACAAGATTAATATGTTAATTCTTGTTTTTGACATCTTTCATTGTAAGGCCTGCCCTTTTCAAAATAATCAGAAAATTTTATTTAACCCCTTAACTGCTTAGCCTGACCCGTGCTGAATCCTTTCTGGCTACTTGGGGTAGTTCGTGCTTAGGGCTGCATAACATTTTTCCCGTATAAGGTGTCCATGCCAAAATTGCATCCTTTTCTTTCCAGCATCCTGGGAATTCTAAAGGTACGCAGGGATTGTGGATTCCCCCGGGAGGGACTGAGAAAGTAGGCAACATTTTGAGTTTTTGGTAAAAATGGGGAAAAAGTACTTAGGGAAAAAGTGTCTGCATTTTTTCCTAAAAAGGGCATCAACGAACAGTTTGCTGGGCTAAAGTCACCATCTTCCCAGCTTTCAGGAACAGGTAGAACTGAATTAAAAAGCCAAATTCTTTACCTACAGGTTTAGATTTTTTTTCAAGCAAGCAGCTAATTTTTCCTATTTGTAGTGCTTTAAACCTAATTCCAGTTTGTGGTGGAAAATTCAGAATTCAGCAAGGAGTTATATGTGAATTAAACAAATATTGAAAAAACAGCCATTTGTGACAATGTTTTCATCTATACATTTTTGTCACAATGGTCGATTTACAAAAGCAATATGCCATTATGTCCACTAGACCATTTTGGTTGTGGGGATATATAGGGATCGTAGGCTCTCCAAGAACTGACGGTACCTAGAGCCAACAACTCAGCTGCACTATACAATGGTTTTTCTTTGTGTACTGAGTATTGACCAATTCCTATGGTGAAATATGTAAAGTGACCAAATGGGTACCAAGGAAACCCATGAATTTCTGAAATGGGCATAAGACCTGAAATTTAGAAGCAGTGATTATTTGACAATTTCTGAATTTGTGTGGGTACCTGTTCTAGCATATGATTTAAAGTGTATTTTTGAAAAAGTCTACTTTCTTAAAATCTGGCTTATATTTGGAATGCACAAATCCAAGTGACAACAAGTTCCAAGCTCCTGCATGTCTTTCGATACAAATGGTGCCTTACCTGTGTGGGTAGGCCTAGTTAAAGTGACAGGAAATGGCCCAAAACGTAACATGGACACATCACATTTTTCCACTGACCCTTTTTATTGCAAGGTGGGTAGCTGTGGATTTTGGGCCCTAGCTAAGCCGACACATAGGAAAAACTAGCAAACTTGCATGTTTTTTAAAACTAGACACCTAGGGAAGTTCAGGGTGTGATGACTTGCATGTCTCTCATCAGGTTTTTTTACCCAGAATCCCTTGCATACCTCAAACTTTGATTAAAAAAACATTTTCCTCACATTTCTGTAATGGAAAGTTCTGGAATCTGCTCGGAGCCACAAACTTCCTTCCACCCAGCATTCCCTAAAATTGCCTGATAAAAATGGTGCCTCACTTGTGTAGTTAGGCGTAGAGTCCATGACAGGAAACGGCCAAAAACACAACATGGCTACATCACATTTTTCCACTCAAAACTTACCCTTTTTTTGCAAAGTGGTAGCTCTGGATTTTGAGCCCTAGCTCAGCCGGCACCTAGGAAAACCTAGCAAACTTGCACAATTTTTTTTAACTAGACACATAGGGGAATACAGGGTGGCATGGCTCTCACCAGGTTTTTTTTAAATCAAGAATTACTTGCAAACCACAAACTTTAACAAAAAAACATACATTTTCCTCCCAATTCAATGATGGAAAGTTCTGGACATCTGTGGGGAACTGCCACAAACTTCCTTCCACCATTCATTCCCCTAAGTCTCCTGACAAGGATGGTACCTCACTTCTGTGGGAATGCCTAGTGCCCGCGATAGGAAACGGCCCGAAAAGCAACATTGATACATCACATTTTTCCACTGAAAACTGATCCTTTTCTTCCCATGTCGGTAGCTGTGGGTTTTGGGCCCTAGCTCAGGCGAAATTCAGGGAAACTTTGCAAACCTGCGCATTTCTGATAACCAGTCAACTAGAGGAGTCTAGTGTGGTGTGCCTTGCATGGATCCCATTAGCTTTTCTTGCCTACAAAGCCCTGCAATCCTCAAACTTTGCCTGAAATCATACATTTTCCTTACATTTCTGTGATGGACACTTCAGGAAGCCGCAAGAATCCACAAATTTCTACCACTGTGCACTACCCCACTTGTACCAATAAAAACTCTGCACCACTTGTGTGGCTGGGCCTAGTGGCCACAACAGGAGTGGGTCAAACTAAGGTCAATGAGAGCCCTTGCAAGAGGACTGTCTGAAGCCCAGTGGGTGGATCCCTGCTTGGGGATCGTGCTCCTGTGGTGATACCCAAGCAGGGATTCACTGGGCAGAGGTACCATTAACTAGGCGAGGTTCTCCCCGTTCCAGCAATACCTCTCCTGAGAGAACCAGCGCTGGGGGGGGATGAGATATGCCCCTGAGGGCGCTGAGACAGAATATCGAGTTGGAAATGTCGACTTACACAAATATCGAGTTGGAAATATCGTGATTCAGAAATATCGACAGCAAGAATATCGTGGTTAAGAATATCGAATTTAAGGTAAGAAATTTTGTTTTTAAAAATATAGAAGTCATTAATATTGTTTGCAAAAATATAGATGTTTAAAATATCGATTTTTTAATTAGTGTTATGTATTTTAGTTTATATTTTAAATGTATGTGATGTATTTTTTTTGTATAAGTATTGTTTATGTTTAGTTAATATATGTGTTAAAGTTTTAGTAGTTATGAATTTTATTTTAATTAAATTTTGCATTTTTTAGTTCTGTAGCGGGTTGTGGGTTTATAGGGGAATAAGGTGGGAAAAATGTATTTATAATAAATTAATGATTATTTTTTATTTATTTAATTTAGATTTTATAGCGTTAATTGTGGGAAGTAATTTATTTGTAATTAATTATTCATTGGTTGTTAATTAATATTAATTAATTAATTGATAATTAATTATGGTAATTGTGTAATTCTTTTAGGTGCGAGTTGTGGGGTGTATAGGGGTAAAGGGTAGGAAGTAATTTATTTTTGATTAATTAATAATTAGTTGTTAATTTATATTAATTAATTGATTGAAAATTAATTAAGGAAATTGTGTTATTAATTTTAGGTGCGGGCTGTGGGGTTTATAGGGGTAAAGGGTGGAAAGTCATTTATGTTTAATTAATTAATAATTAGTTGTTAATTTATATTAACTAATTAATTGATCATTAATTATGGTAATTGTGTGATTTTATTTAGGTGTGGGTTGTGGGATTTATGGGGTAAAGGGTGGGAGGTAATTTATTTTTAATTAATTAATAATTAGTTCTTAATTAATATTAATTAATTGATAGAAAATTAATTACGGAAATTGTATAATTAATTTTAGGTGCGGGTTGTGGGGTTTTTAGGGGTAAAGGGTGGGAAGTAATTTATGTTTAATTAATTAATAATTAGTTGTTAATTTATATTAACTAATTAATTGATAATTAATTATGGTAACTGTGACATTTTTAGGTGTGGGTTGTGGGGTTTATAGGGTAAATGGTGGGAAGTAATTTATGTTTAATGAATTATTAATTAGCTGATCATTAATATTAATTAATTAATTTATATTTACTTAGGGTATTTTATTTTTTTGTGTGCGGGTTCTATTGTTATGGGGGTACAGTGTGGGGAGTAAATTAATTTTACTTACTTTATAATTAGTTGTTAAATACTATTAGTTTTTTAATTGAAAATAAGTTTTAATTGTGTAATTCATTTTTTTACAGTTTATTTTTATCTGTGCGTTGTGGGGATTATAGGGGTAAAGTTTGGGAAGTTAAATAATTTTTATGAGAGTTAATTTGTTTTTTAATTAACAATATTTCTTTAATTGGTAATTAATTATGTTAGTTGAGGAAGTAAATTTTTTAAAATATACATGTGGGTTGTGAATTGTGTGGTGTTATAGGGTAGGAAATAAAAAAAGTAAATTTATGTAATAATTAATGGTTTTCTTTCGTAAATAACTATTAATTACAAATATTTATTTGTTTGGAAATTATTTTTTATTTTATTTAATATAATATCTGTAGTTATTTGTTATATGTATTTAACATTATAATATGTTTTTTAATTTTAATATTAAATACATTTGTATTTGAATTTTTAACATATTTATATATTTTTTAATTTATTTTCTTTTTTAAATATTTTTATTTTTGTTAAAATTTTGTTTGTTTTCAATTTTGAACTGACTGGAGTGAGAATATTAATTGTTACTCCTCTGCAATCCAACACTTTCCCTAGTGTTGAACTCACTGGAGTGGGAACAGTAATTTTTACCCCTCCGCTATCCAACACTTTCCCTCCTTTTACAATTATTGGAGTGGGAATAGTAAATTTTATCCCGCCACTATCCAACACTTTTCCTACTGTTGCACTCACTGGAGTGGTAATAGTAATTTTTACCCCTCCGCCATCCAACACTTTCCCTACTGTTGCACTCACTGGAGTGGGAATAGTAATTTTTACCCCTCCCCTATCCAACACTTTCCCTACTGTTGCACTCACTGTAGTGGGAATAGTAATTTTTACCCCTCCGCTATCCAACACTTTCCCCACTGTTGCACTCACTGGAGTGGGAATAGTAATTTTTACCCCTCCGCTATCCAACACTTTCCCTACTGTTGCACTCACTGGAGTTGGGATAGCAATTGTTACCCCTCTGCTATCCAACACTTTCCCTACTGTTGCACTCACTGGAGTGGGAATAGTAATTTTTACCCCTCCGCTATCCAACACTTTCCCTACTGTTACACTCGCTGGAGTGGGAATGGTAATTGTTACCCCTCCGCTATCCAACACTTTCCCTACTGTTGCACTCACTGGAGTGGGAATAGTACTTTTTACCCCTTTGCTATCCATCACTTTCCCTACTGTTGCACTCGCTGGAGTGGGAAATTTTAGTTTGAAGATTTTTAAATAGTTTAATATTTTAATTTATAATAGAATATTTTTTTAATGAGATTTTATGTTATTGGTATACACACACACACATATATATATATATATATATATATATATATATATACACACATATATATATATATATGTATGTATACATTTTTATATAATGTTATAATTATAAAATAAATTAAAATTAATAGTTTATTAATTGTTTGAAAGTAAATATATATGAATTATTATGTATGTGTGTTTAACTTTTTTCATTAAGTTTATTTATTACATTTTTTTAAATTTATATTAAATCTACTTTATTTTTTATAATAATTTTATTATTTAACATATTTAATATTTGTTATTTTATATTATATATATATATATATAATTTGATAAGTTGATCAACTATATTATTTACATCAATATTTTTTTCCTATATTTTTGTACTTACCTGTTTAAGTATACGAAGTCGATATTTTTGCATTCTATATTTTTGCATCAATATTTTTTACTTCTATATTTTTAACATAATATTTTGTCAGTGAACCCCCCTGAGCACTGATTCAGTGAAAGTAAAACAAGCCCCATGGCTCATTTTACTTTCATTTTCAGGAGTAATGACATCAGGCCGCCCTGCGCGCTGATTGTCATCACAAATTTAAAAAAATGCACTAAGGCAGCCAAGCAGCCTGAGCTGCAGAAAAAAGTCCTTTCTAACCCTCCCCAGTGTCAGCCAATGGTCGACAGACTCACTGGGAGGGAGTGCGACTGTCTGCCGCATTTAAAGGGTTAAGGTGGCTGCAGACAGAGAGGAGAATTTTCAACTTCCTGGGAGACTTGATTAGAGCAAGCAGAGATGTAAAGATCCCCATTAAATCCACAGGCAGACTTCCAGCTTGGCCTGTTTGACTTTACGGAAATGAAGAGACAAAGAATGACCTTCTCAATAGAGAACAACACAACTGTTATTCAGCTAAATTGTGCAACTGAGAGGCCACCTTAGAAACTCATACAGGGCCTTTTGGTGCTAAAACAGCTTATCTAGGAGCAAGTAGGAAGGAGTTAGAGAACATAGGGGCCCATTACGATAACCGGCGGTAAAAAAACCGCCATCCACCATAGCCTGAAAAGACCGCCCGCCTGCACCATGGGAATACCGACCGAGCAATTATGATGACGCGAAGCAACCACCGCCCGCGGCGGAAAAAACACACAGAACACCGCCCGTCCATGTCAGAGTCGAAGATAATCCGTCCGCCACGGACGCAATACCGCCCGAAAACCCCAAATATGACCGCGCTGACGAAATAGACACCGGCAGTCAAATTATGATCCCCCTGACATGAGCGCGGTAAACCAACATATTTCCCGCCCGCAACGGTGAACAACAGAAATGAATAACTGACAAGGCGGAAGGCCTGGCGGCCACGTCCGTGCACGGAAATCATTGGCGGTCCAAACAAATACACACAACACGGCCAACAAGTCCACACAGCAAACAACGCCAAAATACCCAGACACAGAACCCATCCCAAAGACACATCCCCCAGGCAAAACAAAAAAAACACAAATCCCAGGACACCACGCCCAACACACCTGAAAACGACAGACCATCATGACACACCCACATAGGTGAGTACAAAAGCAGCCCCCTCACAGACCACAAACCCTTGCACCACTACAAAGCCAAGACCACAGCAGAGAACACAGAGAGCCACAGAGGAAAGCAGTATACCACATGCACGTACACATCACACTCATCACCACCACCACCACCAGCTAAACACCGGCACCACTAACCCCCTGCACATCACACACCAAACACACCACACCAGCACCACAAAAACCAAACCACGCACCATGGCAACACAACGAATGCCCAAGTTCACTGCCACAGAGTTGACGGTCATGGTCGACGAGGTCATCAAGGTGCACCCACAAATCTATGGGAACCAGGTCCAAAAGACACCAGTAGCCACCAGAAACAGGATGTGGAGCAGGATCGTAGACCAGGTGAATGCAGTTGGGAACGTGCCACGCAACCGGGGGGGAAATAACCAAGAGGTGGCAGGACCTGAAAAGCGTGGTCAGGAAGAAGGAGGCCAAGAACCGTGAGCTGGCTGACAGGACTTGCGGCGGAAATCCCGCGCCATTCAAGACCTTCAAGGCGTGGGAGGAGAAGGTGCGAGGCATTCTACATCCGGAGAGTCTCACCGGAATACCAGGGGGAGTGGAGGCTGGTAAGTACAAACAAATGTATACCAGCACACCGCTATGTACTGTCATGCACTACCACAATGCCATTGCTCCGAGGGCCGAACACCCCCATGTCCAGTACACAATCCACAAGACATCCCTCACACATGCAACAGACACTCACACACACTCAGCCCATAGGCACCAACAAACAAAACCATGGGGGCATGTGTACAGTCAGCCAGCACCACACTCCCACCAGCTCCCTTTGTAGGCCAGATGCGCCGGAAGGAGCGCACCCCACACCCACACCCATGTGGCAGCCATAGCTGCACAAACCAACAAGTAACAGGTAAGTAGCCTTACCACAAGGCCCGTGTATCGGAGGGGGGACTGCAGAAGTACACCCCCTATCAGGCCCCCAGTCCTACAGCGCAGCAAGATGGAGCACTCCCCACACCCATGTGTCAGCCATCGCAGTGCACACCGTCATCACACAGGTAGATATGTTACCTGACATGGAGGGGTGTCTGTGGATGGTAAACCATCACCACAACTCACAACAGGGCCCCCACACCCACAGACCAGCAAGATGGAGCACCCCTCCCTCTCATAACCATGTGGTAACCATTGCATTGCTCCCTCCAAACCAACAAGTAGGTAGACTACTGTACAGGGCGGGGTGTCTGTAGGCATGAGGACTGTACTACGACTAACATGTGGGACATGTCACGTAGCAGAGGAACAGGTAGCACTGCTCCCTGTCAGAATCATGTGACCAATGTGCACACGGACATCAATTACAGAGTCATAGCCCACATGAGCCATCTCAAATACAGTAACACGTAAGGAGTCACGTCTGCATGCACAAGTCTCACTGGAGTACTGACCCACATGGCGTGCACTGTGCCAGTCATCACAGACATCAGCAACACCATCCAAGTCTTGTCCATGTAGTCGTGTCTGCTTGTTCCCTTGACATTGTACAATATCACCCATGTAAGTCTATCTTGTCTAAATGTAACAGAGTGGAACCCCAGTAATGTCACATACACCACTGAACACATGAACCACACAGCTACACAATGCACATTCAAAATCTCATCCATCTCATCTTCCAGCCCCAGTGTCATGAAAGGTATATCATCTAAACAGTTGCCCCATATACAGTAGTTCAGCAAAGATTCCTGCCGATGACTAATAATGTGTCTGCTGTGTCTGAAGCGCACGTCACACTGTGAGTTACAACATACAAAATATAGTCAACACCCCAAGAGCACTGCATTGCTGCACATGGCTGAGAGTAGCACGCACACCAAGGAATTGTCCCATCTGCAATACGTTGTGTGGCACACAACCATTACTCACTCACTACAATGCTTGCAGTGTAATGTCCTTAAATGACAACAGTGAGCAGATATGCTGGGTAAGTCAGACATACACAAACCTTTGTCTCTGTAGTGTCGTGTGGCCAAAACACATGTCCCCTTCTGCACCCATATGTCACAGTATGTACCACAGTACCATATTTCATCTCTAAAACGTTCATGGGGCTGTACCCCTTTTGCCATCTGCGTGCCTAAGCGTTGCATTTGAACCCCAAAAACATATATCATCTCAAAAGCGTTCATGGGGCTGTACCCCTTTTGCCATCTGCTTTACTAAGCGTTGCATTTGAACCCCAAAAACATATATCATCTCAAAAGCGTTCATGGGGCTGTACCCCTTCTGCCATCTGCGTTTCCAAGCGTTTCATGTGAACCCCAAAAACATATATCAACACTAAAGCGTCCATGGGGCTGTACCCCGTTCCCACCAAAGCCACAAAATGTAGGGGTACTGCAACACACACCAATTGGCATTTCAAATCCGTCCCATGCCATATGCACCCATCACACTATTCCATTGCCTTGATCACGCACACACATTGTAGAGCCATACACACGCATCCGGGAAATCAGTGCACAACTGTGCACAAACTGTGCATGTCAGACATCTAACACAAACCTTGCAAGGTGCAACACAATAACCTTTCGTCTCCACCCCACAGGTGACAAACAGCATGATGCTGCGGATGGAGACAGCAGCCATCACAGCCAGTCCACAAGCCCCCCACCCGGACTCACGGATGAGGACTCCCGACCTGGCACATCTGGTGTGGCAGGGCGCAACAGCTCCCCAGGACCCCTCCTACCCACCAACCCATCTCCCAGGGCTGGTGACCAGTCCCAGGCCCCTGCTGCCACGGTCATTGCGGCCACCACCACCGCCGCAACCACCACCACCATCACCACCACGAGGGCCTCCCTGACCACCAACCCTGCGCAAGAGGTGGCACGCACCCCCACATCTACCCTGGGAGCCAGAAGGAGGCCCCGGGTGACCAATGTGGCGAGTGGGCAGGTCGGTGGCAGCAGTCCAGGTGGGAGGAGCAGGGTCAGGCCAACACCAACAGAGCCTGGGAGCCAAGCCCTGCCGCAAATAGCCAGAGTCCTTGGGGCCTATGAAGAGGCCCAGGGACAATGGGCCAGGTCAGCTTCCGACACGAGGGAAGCCCTTGGGGTGTTGAGGTCCATGGACGCCCACATGGGGCAACTTGTGGACCTCATGGGCCAGCTAGTGGGGGAGGTGAGGGCCCACTCAAGGCCAACCACACCACCTCCGCCACCACCTGCTGGGGCGCAGGGACGTGCAACATCCAGTTCCCCTGTGTCCACAGCGAGTGGGCAATCCTCACCCACCACCAGCAGCCCACACACACAACCCCCCCCCTCCCAAACGTGGAAGGGGCCGTCCGAAGAGGAAACAGATGTCCAGGGAGGACTTTGCACGCTCCAAACGCCAGTGAGTCAGCCAGCCACGGTGGCCATCCCCTGCATTCACTTGGACTACCATCCTACCCCACACTGCCAGGTGAATGGCATGTGTCTATTAGACTGCGGACCCAGGACAACATGGGTACACCTTGACCATCACGCGGACATGACCGTCAACTCATTGTACAGCATGCACCACTTTCTTGATCACCTTTCCCACAAACACGTCACCTTTAAAATAAATACACCTGTATCACATTCTATGTTATCTGCTCTGTTTATTATCAAGGATGCACAACCGTCAGCATGATCAGAAATGCATCTGTAGTGTGGTATGTCGATAGGCCAGGAGAGGCTGTAGGGACCTAGGGGTGAAAACAGAACAAGAGTCCATTGAATGTGTGTGTCACACACTCATCACACAGTACTTGTCATCAGGTCTAAGCAATGTACACACATCTCACAGAGCAACAGGGCACAATGTCACAGCCACTGTCAGTGGCATACTACCCTGGACATGGACCATTCCCTCACAGCACTCAGTGAACAATAGGCCGCCGTGACAATGCACACATACACCTACACAACTACAGCGACATCAGCCGTCGTACATGGTCACTCACCGTCAAGTGAAGTAGCGGGCGATGAGCTGCTGACGCTCATTCACTGCTTCCTCCTCTCCACTGTCCTCGTCACTGGACATGGCTTGGCCTGCAGGCGGGGGCCCTGGCTGATCACCGTCATCCACTATCAGGGGGGTCTGCCTGCGAATCGCAAGATTGTGCAGCATGCAGCATGCCACAACTATCTGGCACACCTTCTGTGGGGAGTATGCCAGTGCACCCCCGGTGCGGTCCAGGCATCTGAATCTGGACTTCAGGAGTCCAAAAGTCCGCTCTACCACACGTCTGGTCCTCCCATGTGCCTCATTGTATCTGACATCAGCTGGTGTCCGAGGATTGCGTAGTGGGCTCAGCAGCCAAGGCCCATTAGGATATGCAGAGTCACCTGGGTGTGAGAAACACGGAGAAACGTTGCATTCCCAACAGGATACAAGGCAGCATGTCACACCCAGCACGCTACACGAGTATGCATACTCACCAACAATCCATGCACGTTCCGGTTGCAGATTGGTCATCATACGTGGGAGGATGCTGTGGCGCATGATGTGCGAGTCATGGGTGGATCCGGGAAACTTCGCACACACGTGTGTGATGATCATGTCCGCCAGGCACACCACTTGCACATTCAGGGAGTGGAAATGTTTCCGGTTCCTGTAGATGTGCTCCATGGCCTGTGGTGCAACAAGGCCAACATGGGTGCAATCAATTGCACCAACAACCTGGGGGATGCGTCCAAGGGCATAGAAAGCACCCTTCACCGCCGCCAAATCACGAGCCCTGGGGAATCGGATGTACCGGTTCCTGTAGAGCATCATAGCTGACAGGACATCCCGTAGCACCATGCTGAACATGGGCTGGGACATCCCACCTCCACTGCCCACCGTGTGTTGAAAGGATCCGGTAGCGAAAAATGCAGTGCAGCCATCACCTTAGCCGTGGGGGTGAATGCTGTAGGATACACCCTGCGAGGACGGAGGTGGGGTTCCAACATTGCACATAGGTGACGCAGGGTGGGTCGGTCCAGACGGAACTTCCTTATGACCTCCACATCCTCCATGTCTGCCAGCAATTGGTAGGGGCGATGTATGTTTGGTCTCCTCCTAGGACAGATGGAAGTGGACACATGTCAATGCAACACACCACATGGTATTTTCACATACACAAAACATAGATCACTGACAAAGCAATAGAATCACAGAACAGCTGACAAGTAGGGACAGCACAGCAACATTACTCTTACACAGGTCCCCTTACCAATAGCAAGGACCACTGACACATACCATTGCTATGAGCATGCACATGGGGATTTAGGCCATATTAGCTTGAAAGGCATGATGATGGTTTCAGACTGCATATGTGGGAAGCGGCAACACCACGGCAATATACCTAGCTGCTGTGCCTGACACCGCTTCCGAGGCTGGGTGAGTATGGCACACACCAACAACACAACGTACACAGGCTGAGCGGTACACCAATCGCAGCAGCTTGGACACGCAGAAACAGCCCCAGGGGGCTATATCAGTGTGGGAGGGTGACAGGCATTACCACAGCTTCCAGGGACTGCTGACTGGCATCCCTCAACAACACCTGCTGCTGCTGCCACCTGTCCACCTTCATGTCGACGACTCTGATGATATGTCCAGGTCCACTCACCAGCGAGGAGCTGGAGTTCCTGGATTCCGAGCTCCACGCACACTGCCCAAGGCGAATACCTGCAAAAGTCAGGTGTGTGTAAGACAACTACTGTGTGTGTGGGAGTGCATGTGGGGGACACACATGTCGTTGATCCGCAGCACTATGAGTCAGAGCCTGTGGGGTTCCAACATGCACCGCTTACCATGCTAACTACAGGTGGAAGGGGTATGTAGGCTCTCTGGCGTTTTCCCATGCATGTCCCTCCCGAGTGGTGGTACATGGCATTTTCATGTCAGACATCCAGTGACGCAGCCACTTGGCAATGCATGATTCTGGGCAGCTATTGCTTGTGTGAATGGCTGGCTGGGTCCCTGCTGGCCTTCTCAGTCTCGGCAGACCTGGGCTGCACATTGACCGCCCAATCCTAGAAGGAAACTACACTGACTGTACAGTGGGTTACATGTGTCATCAGTTCACAACTGTCAGGAAATGCGCAAACTCAGCCCTGACGATTGAACACTACAGGCCATGTGATGGTGATGTGTGTGAGAGATAGTGGCACTGAATGTGACCTCCATTGCGGGGTGAGCCATTCACAGGGCGAGTACGTTGAGGGCTGCGCAGTGTTGGACACAGTGAGTCCACCCACAAAGATGTGTTGCCTTGTGATCTATGTGTTGGACTACCTGACACTGGACAGTAGATGTGGGCAGACTACACATTGCTCAAAGTGCTGGCATCCTGCATGTGAATGGGATGGACAGGTACTGTGTACACACTCCCACCAGCATGCATTCACGTGTGGTGTACACATGCTGTTATGCCATGTCCGATACCGTCTTGGCTCTGTTACACGTCTCTGAGCATTTAGGATGGGTCAGCATCATGCCACTGTGATTGGTGGATGTGGGTGATGATGAGAATTGTATGAGTGATATTTCAACACTCTTGTGTACCATCCCTGCAGTTGAAAGTCCTCCGGCCCAAGGCCTTGTGATGAGCAATTGCATCCAAGTTGATGCCTCTGTGTATGTGTAACCGACAGTGCAGCAAATCCCACAAAGGGTGTGACGTCATCTGCCGGATGTGCGACTATGTTGCGGGGACTAATCGGGGGATGCCCCCTCGTATTGTCAGGTTGGCACGGCGCAGCATTTCACCACTAATGGTCTGCTTCTTGACAGTCACACAGCCTGTGCCGGATGCACATTTGTAGGGGCATCAGCAGCAAGCAGGTGTACAGTATTGTGGGATGGTGTCTTCTGCTGCGAGAGGCAGCATGTGTCCACAGCCTACCCATTATCTGGGTGAATTGTGATGTTTGTTGTGTGATGCAGTGGGTTGTAAGTGTACTCTGTGCTGGGTGCATCTGACATGCATATGCGATTCCTGAGGGTTAAGATGTAATTTGAGCACTCTGCATTGTCAATGCGTTCAGAGTCGTAGGCCTCAGGAACAGCCTCTAGTCTGCTGGAGTGGCAATTCACATGTATGTTTGAGGCACTGTGCCTACTCTGATTTCGTTCTGACATATGTGTGCGATGCCTCACCTCATATTCCTGATACTCACACATCCGGCACACTGTGCAACAGTAGTTGTGCTCGTGCGATAGACAGGTGTATGGCATGGGCTCATGACCATTGTGGACTGTCATGTTGCAGTCTGTGTGTGTGGTGACCCATTCTGCTCCATGCAGGTATGTCCTTGGCCTAATTACGTAGTGGTCATCCTTGCCACCATCAGGACAGTGGGTGTGCACACAGCGATTAGTGGCTATGGCCGCAGGGTGACACAGTCCGGGTGTTGTGCCATGTGCACAACACATGTGCCACTTATTAGCGGCTTCATTTCCTGTACGCCAGCCATTACGTGTTGATTGTGGTAGCTGTATACAATTGCACAGGTATCGTGCAACATGCGCATTT
Organism: Calotriton arnoldi; assembly: GCA_963921515.1. NCBI lineage: Eukaryota > Metazoa > Chordata > Amphibia > Caudata > Salamandridae > Calotriton > Calotriton arnoldi. Next base: position 129,905 of record CAWUFW010015283.1, read on the forward strand.
GGGAATGTTCTGTGCTGGCTCCCTTGCACATGTCTGTTTATTTGATGCCAAATGAGTGAGGCCACCTCGCTCTCCCTCATGTAGCATCTCCCGTGTGTGCTGAGGGACAGGGGACGGTCAACAGTGGTGAGGCATTGGATGGAGCAGCTGCACAGGAGCTGGGTGAGACAAATGTGACCGGCGCCTCGGGGGGGGGCAGACGTGTGCTGGATGAATCACAGGCCAAGACGACAATTGCTGCGTCATCTGAGGACAGAGGTCATGCATCCATGTTTGCTAGCACAGGGGACGTGTACTCTAGCTCCTCTGCAGCCACGCGGAGGCCAATGCCCGCCCTCCCAACTACTTCCACTGGTGCAACACGTGTCGGCACAAGGATGAAGGATAGAGTGTCCTTCACACCAGGCACAGCTGCCCCTGCGACCCCTGCTGCCCTCAGTGCCGGGTCTGTTGAGCATGTGCAGCATCTCTGCGTGGGTCAGACAGCTCTCCTCAATAACTTCATTGCCCATGGCATCACCTTGCCGCAGGTGACATAGTTCATGGAGGGCCTACATGTACGCGTGGGTGGGCTACACCAGTCTGTCCAATGGTTGTCCCCCCAGTCAAGGTGGGCCTTCAACTGGGCCACTCTCAGGCTGACATTCCTGACCTTCCTCCACCCCCCTGGAAAGTGGCACATCTGACAACAGCAGGGCACGAGTCCTGACAAAAGAGGTGGTGGGACGCTGACGTCATGACAGGAAGTGACGTCACGAAAGGTGGCTTGCACCATCAGACTCATTGCCTCCCCTCGCTCACCCCTTAGATGCGATTGCATCATAGAAGCACGCGCGTGAGCAGCAGCTCCAATCTCGCCCCAGAGAGGCCAAAGAGTGAATGTGTGGCTCCATTAGCTCCATTTATCGGGCTCATGGTAATATCAGTGGGGGGACGCCGTTCAGCCACGTGGTACCCCGACTCGTGCCCTGGACAGCAGTGACAATGCATGGCTGTCTCCGGAGTCCGGATACACCACATGCAACACACAGAAGCTGTAGCTGCCCTAGCGGGCCATGCCGCAAACACCATCCCAGACGACAGGTAGACACACCCCGGCGCGCATAGTCATTACATCCGCTGCCATTGACAAGGGACCCATAGAGTGAGATATGGGCCTCAGGGTGACGAGCCTCCGAGCCATCCCCCGCCAACGAGTGTCATGCAACTCACACATTTCGCAAAGCCAATAGGACACTTTGCCTGCACACCAGGGCTCGAGTCGGGGTACCATGCGGGTGGACGGCGTCCCCCACTTATTTTACCGTGAGCTCGATGACCGGAGCGAATGGAGCCACACATTCACTCTTTGGCCTCTCTGGGGCGAGATTGGAGCTGCTGCTCACGCGCGTGCTTCTCTGATGCAATCGCATCTAAGGGGTGAGCGAGGGGAGGCAATGAGTCTGATGGTGCAAGCCACCTTTCGTGACGTCACTTCCTGTCATGACGTCAGCGTCCCCCACTTCTTATTTAGGACTTGTGCCCTGCTGCACACTGAGAATGTGTTGCCTGCGAGATGTGACCAGGAGCAGGGTGCCATGACCTCCCACCCACCAAGCTCCACTGCCATCCCGTGCCCTGGGTAGCCTGTGCAGGTGGACAATGTAGGGGGTACACCTGGAGGACAGGGGATGTAAGTGCCTCGGCAAGGGCCTGGCAGACGCACAGCAATATCCAGCATGTCTCCAGAGGGAGGGCTAACGTCTACACCTGAGGCAGCATTGATCGTGTGCCCACCTGTTGTGCCCACACAAGTTCACATTCATCCCCAGACAGGTAGGCTTTCAAAATACCCAACACAGTGGAAATCTACCCCTTCGGGATCCTCCCCACACTGTCTGTTTCAACACTGCATGTGTGCACCCACCCGTGCCACCCACCCACCTGTGCCAAGCAGCCCTCCCGCATCACATGGCACATGTGTGTCTTCCACAGTTGTGCTTCTCTCTCAGGGGCGGAGCTCCAAATGTCCCGTTGCATACAGACAGCACCAAGTCGGACTGGCATCCTGTTTAAATGGTAGGCACCCTCACACAACTACCTGTGACACAGTGGTGGCTGTGGTGGCTATTGTGACTGCCATGGCAGTGTTGCTGTCCATGGCAGGGTACACTCACACACAATGCATACGTAGCTTTTCGTATCAGTACTCTGCACATCGGACTGCCCACTGTCCCTGGTGTTGTACAATGTTGCCGCCTGTCTATGTATTCTGTGACTGAATGCTGTTGTTCCTGTAGTGGGTTGTGTCTGTGTAGTTGCTGATTGCAGTTGTTACTGTGTGTACATAGTTAAGTGAGGCACATGCCGTGTATGGTACATCAACAATTGCAATGTCTGGTCTCACATTCCTATGTGTATTATACATGGCTGGGACTTCACTTCTTTCAGACTCTGCTACTTGTGTGTGTGATGAAGACGTATGTCTGTGACACGGATTGTCTGCATGTATTTGGTGGTATTTCTGGGTAAATGTATACGTGTCATGTTTGCGTGCAAGCAAAGCACAAGGTGTGAGTCTAGCCACAGGATGACAGGTAGCATGTGCGGAGTGTGCGGGTATGTGTGAGCTTACTTTCTGGCTGGCCAGCAGTGTAGGTGTATGTGTATCTTGTGATGAACATAGAGCCTGGGCACATGGCTTACTTTCAATGTGTGCATTTGGGAGGTGTAGGTGTGTGTGGTGTGAAGGGTGTGACTTTGGGGTAGTGTTGGTGTGTGTGTGTGCGCTCTGGCAATGTCGACTACACACATGTGTTACCCAGGGGCATGGTGGGTGTTTGTATCCTTGTTCAGGTCTGTGAATGTGAGCACATGTGTGTATTGTCTGTTGCACAGTGTGCAGTGTGTGGGTGTGTCCTTGCAGTTCAGGATGACTCCTACTTGATATGTATTGGCCATTGTGGGTCTGCAGGGTGTGTGAATGTCAAGATTGTGCCTTGTTTAATTGAGCATGTATGTGAATTTCGGCGGTTCGTACTCACTGTGCAGCCCTGCCCACCCACACTGATATCGTGTGTGTTTTGTCATGCATTGATGTGGCATGCTTCTTGCGTGGCTCCTATATTTGCTTGATGAGTGTGATGTCAGACTGTGAAGGTAATTGTACACATATGTAGGACTGTGCTTTGTACTGACCAGGCCGTCAGTGTTGATGTGATGATCTGTTGGGCCACGTCAGACTCTGACATGCCAAGGCCCACGACCTGTGGTGTTTCACTGGGTCCACTGTGGCAGCAACTCATATGCATTGACATCCAATGACACTTGACTACATGGTAATCTCATGAGTCCCGTGTACTTCACACACTCTCATCCTCTCTCATTCGTACTTGTCTACGATCAATAATTCTCCAGAGTCACATATTTGCTTTAAGGCATGTATTTGAACTTACTTCCTCTGTGATGCAGGATGTGGACACTACTGGCAGCAAAATGCATGTGGAGGATATACTTAGCATGATTACACATACAAAAGAGGGTACAGGTAGATGTGATTAGTTGTTGATTGTGGAATGAAGGCTTCAGAGTTACGAATGCCCTGCCCTTGCTATGCTACAGTACATTTGCTCATTACTGAAGAGCTCTAGGCTTTGACACAGACAGTATTAATTTTGCCTACCAGACAGCTTGACATCATAGGCACAATACATCTCAGTCCCATGGTACAGGATTACGACAATAGTGACTCCGACACACCTGCGTCAGAGGTGACATCAGAGCATGAGCCTACATGCATGCAGCATCGTCTCACATGTTGTTGCGATATGGTGGCTACTGAACATGACACAATGACTGGGGACATGTTGTAGGGTGTTGCATTTGTTGTCCATGCAAATGTCCTGGCACGGAAGTACAGACGAAGGTGAGGTGACAGTTCTCACGTAATACAGCAGACAGATAAGCGTGCACTGACAGGAGCATGTGTTCAGGTGCGCAGAATACATATTGTAGCATAGTTGTTCGTGCAGTATTGGCCATGTGGTCACTGTACACAGGTCCCATACCTCAGCCTCCCCTGTTCATGCAGGGACACGGGATATGGTGATGAACAGGGTGCATGTCCCGGAAATGTCAGGTGTCATGGCAGTGGAGTTGATGGTAAGGTGTTTGTTGCCGATTGCATGGTATAGTTGTTGCACAGCTAACTGCCCACTGCGTGCGGAAGCCAAGCATAGGTACGGTGTTGAACATGAATGTTCAATTGTGGGTATTGATTTGGGGACCCATGAATTGACAAGTTGTCAGGTATGCGATACCTTCCAGCAGAGCATCCCTCGCATTGGTGGTATTTATGGATGACATCCAATGAAGCGGATGGTGGGTTGCAACGTGTTCATCGTAGGTTGTCCCTTGTAGAAGCCTGATGGGACATGTCGGATGACATTCGATGAAACTGTAATCCAGCATACGTTGTGCGGAGGCACACTGGTCCCATTGCAGTGTGTGTCCGATTGCAGCCACAAACGCCATGCCTCCATACACTGAACAGTTCCTGTTGTGGGCGTCCAGGGGCGCAAACAGGTGTACCAAGTCCGCATTTGGACATGCCGGGTTGGAGAGACATAAATCCACAGGCCAGTGGTACGGGCACCTCCGACAGTAGAACACGGGGATGACGCAGCTGAACATTTCAATGCGGTAAGTTACTCTGTAACTTACATTCAGCATAGCCAGATTTGCACAGCCCACTATCTGTAGCAAGCTATTACTGTACAGCTGCATCTGTCTGGCGTAGGTGTGAAGCACTGGTGCAACAGGCATTTAGCTGCAGGGTGATGTGATGGCGTGCTCCGGCTGCCTGAGCTGTCTGATGAGTGCAACCTCCGACGATGCTGGGTATTCTAGAATGGATGTTAGGCGGCAGGACTTTGGGTATGGCTTGGGAGGAGGACACAGGCTCTCATCCCACATGCTCCTATGAATGGTCAAGGCCAGTGGTGTCTGTCTCTTTCCTGATTACTTGCATTTGAGCCACAAGGGGCAGTGGTATAATTGTATTTAGTGGTATTATCTTTCTTTCATGTTCGGCGTTATCTGCCAGTGGAAGGTTTACTCAGCATGGCTATGTTTGGGTTTTGGTTGTTACAATGGCTCCATTCTCCTGCAGAATTTGTTGCAATGTGATTTGAGTGTGGGAATGGAAGGACATTCACTGCTATCTGCTCTCCCGTGTGTGGGCGGGACACTTCGTTTCCGCTGTACATTGAGACTTGTGTGTGGGCGTAGTGATTGTGAACACCTGTTCTCAGGCAGCAGGGTTTATCTCTTTTGTACATTGCATGGCTTGTTATTGCGTGCAGGATGGTATAGGTATTTTTTGATGAGACTGGCGTGCCTTTTGCGGCCAATGTCCATTGTTTGCGCTGTTATGTAGCAGCCGCCGTGTGCTTCTCCATGTTTTGCACACAGGTGTGTGTCCTATTTCGACGTCACTTTACTCCCCTGTTCGGGACACTTGTGTGACTACTGGTTGACAACTGTGAGTTGTCGGTTGTGGACATGATTGATGCAGGAGGACCACGTGACATGTGCCTTCAGGGTGGGGCTGGTGTGTGTGGTGTGTAGTTGTGACCCTGTGGTGTTTGTGTGCAGCCCATGCGTGGCGCTGTCGTTGGCCTCTGCGTTGTGCGCATGTGTACGTGCGTCATCGCCGGTGCGCTGCGGTGCCGTGACGGGGACGTCACCTCCTGGTCCCGGGTAGTGGGTGCCCAGGATGTTGCGAGTTGTTTTTATTTTACAGGTGGTACATGTGTGGGTACAGTGTTGGATGTGTCCTGTCCCCACAGGGGTGTCTGGGTGGGCCATGTACAGTTTTTCCGCCCTTGCATTGTGTGTGGTGTTTGCGTGCCCTTGTTGTGTGTCTGCCTACCTGCGTCGTCGTTGCGCGTTCACTCCTAGGTGCTGCATCAGGTACAGCATTGGGATGGCCTGGAGAGCAGGATTCATGTCGGAGTACTCCGGATTTGTGTTTGTGTAGTCAGAGTTCTGGTTTCCGCCTCCTTTTCTCGTGCGGTGTCTCTTTGCCGGTGAGGCTGTTTGGTTGTGTCATCGTAATTTGTACGCCGGGCGGTACGTCATTTCGTCGGACGGTGTGTCTCCGTTAGCTCGTGCCGCTACGTAGACGGGCGCAGTTTGATGGCGGGCGGCGTCGCAGGCTTACGGGCGGTATTTGCCTGACTTTTCACATCCTAATTTGGCGAGCGTGTGGGCAGTTGCTGGCGGACGGTAACTAGCGGTTTTTGCCTCCGACAGCACGGCGGTAGTGTTTCCGCCCGCCATCGTAATGGACCCCATAGACTGGTTCCAATATTTGATGGAATGAAATACTGAAACATTGTTACAATGTTGCTATTCTTTTCAATATTTTGTTGATTAATTATTTCATTGCCAATAAATTGTTTATTTTTATAGTTAAAACTTTACATAATATTTGCACTACAATGGAACATCAATTTTAATAAAATCTTAAATCATTTTCATTTTGTGTACTCTTGGGTGTGTCTAATCGAGATGAAAATAGTTTTAGAACCCATGAGCAGCAAATACTCCTGTTACTCTTACAGGACCAATCGGTGCCCAAAACGCAACCATCCTCATAGAATGCTCAAGTGGTTAGTGGGTTACAGTCCACTAGGATTCCTCCCTTAGGTTGGTAAGTCGGCACTTAGCCTGCACTTTGCCAGAGGGTTTAGAAAGCATAATCCTAGGCTGTATTTTATTTAAAATTGCAAAATCTGTACCAGATATAGTCTAAATCATACAAAAGTTAGAATCAGAAAACACATACCTCTCCTTGGCTTGGAAGTAAAATTTCTGCTTGAAAAAACATTGGGATCCTTGCAATGTCTTTAGCACTGCAACATGCTCACTGCTGGAGTGTTTACTACTTGAGATGCAAAAAACTGTACAGCATAGGTTCTCCATATGGTATTCAACAATGCAAGATATATCGCAACATATGATTTCTTGTAATATCCCCTGAAAATGTCATCTGATGTCAATAAAGTATCTTTTTGGTAATTGGTGCAATCTTTAGCAAAGGAGAACGTGCTCCTCATATTTACATATGTCAGTTTATGTTTTGTCATTTTGATGAGCATGAATGTATATGCAGACAGCTCTGTGTGTATGTTGGAGAGCCAGTACCTGAGAATAGCGAGGATACTCGAGTATTGTCTTGGAAAGCGACAACGGTGGTCTGAGCTGACATCTTGTGCTAGAGTTACCTTGCATTGCGGGTCTGCAGTGGCAACACCGAGAGGTCCTTCTAACATGTCAAAGTGTTCATGGGGAGGCAAGAAAGGGGAAGGATGTGTAATGATTCCCATAAAAAGTGTTGCATGTGTACTACATCTTTTCTGACTTGAAGGAACGTATGCCATTTCCAAGACAAACAGTTGCGTAGGTTAAGCCAGTCAAGCTGTTCAACAAAAATTGCATTCCTTTTTAGTGTCTTTGAGGCTGATTCACAAAGGTGAACTTGCACTTTTGTGTACGTTTACTACTTTTAGGTATTCCCAAACTACTGCAAAGGTTTGCAACTCTGCACTCCCTATACCTATGTGTGCAGAGTTCTCTGCACCCGGAGACTCAGCAATCAGGGCAGAGAACTCCACACACATAAGTATATGGAGTGCGGAGATATACAACTCCACATGTAGTTTATGAATACCAAAACGTAGTAAACTTACATAAAAGTGCTAGGCCCAGATTCTCAAAGGTTTAGCGTCGGGTTTGTGTTACTTTTTTTAACGCTAACCCGATGCAAATAACGATTAGCGTTGGTTTGTATGGTAAAGTAATGTAAAGCATTAGGGGGTGTTACATGGGTGGTACATGGGCATTTCCATGAAACCATCCATGCTTATTGACTCTAAACCCGATTCACGAAATTAGTGCAAAGGGTTAGCGCCAAAAATTAACACAGCTGAAAAGCAGGCATTACATGGAGAAATGTTTACAATTCTCCCTGCCTTACCGACATGTCTAGGCCTAGAATTTTGTACAGGAAGGATACCCTTCCTGGACAAAACCTATGCTAGACTCAGACACGCACCCGAGCGCCAAGGTGTGTGCCTGGCGCACAGCAGCTGAAATCAGCGCCATCGCTAGGGAGAGGGGAGGAGAGTGCCATTTCTCTGTGAATATGGCTCTCTCCTGCTCTCCCTGTCACGCAAAGCAGCGCAGCCTATTTGGAGGCTGCGCTGCATTGAGTGACAGTGTACAGAAATTGGGCCTTATTTTACCTTTATGAATCAGGAGCAACATCTCCTTCAATGGCTCCTTTGAAAGCCATATATATCCTGAAATATAAGTTTTTTCCTGCAAACACTGTAAGAAAGTCTCTGCACCTTTTTGACTTTGTATTTGAATTTGGAATTTATAAGCGCAGACGTGCACCCACAATAGGGTATCTTGGTGCTGAAATCCAAACCTCTAACAAAATACCATTACTAGGACCTAATAAATAGAAATTAATCACTGGGAAATAACCAAGGGCCTGATTATGATGGTGGTGGGACCACCACCATTAGCCGGTCAGTGGCGGTCCCACTGCCATAAGACCGTGGAGGTCCGCCCACCACATTACAATGGCGGGCGGATGGTTGGCGGTCAGAGAGGCCGACCACCACGCATCCGACCGGCTCAAGGAGCCCGTCGGTGCATCGGAGGGACTTGATTCCCTCCAACAGTGGCGGTGCCTGCTCAGGCACCGCCGTAGGAATTACAATGTCCCTTTCCGCCAGCCGTTTCATGGCTATTAACCTGCCATGAAAAGGCAGTCGGAAACGGACTTTGGGGGCCCCTTACATGCCCCCCTTTTCCCCTTGCTCTCGGCCTTGGGTTCTGGGGGGGGTACCTATGGTGCCCCCTACATATCCCTGCATCATGTAGCAGGCACTGCATGGTGCCTGCCACATAGTGCAGGGATATGCAAAATGTGTATTTTTTGTACTGGGGCGTGTGCTTGCAGCCCACAGCACATGCCGCAATACAAAACATACACGTTGCCACCACCTTGAAGGCAGTCGCATCGTAATCCCTATGGCGGGACTGCTGACAGCTAGTTAAGCAGTCCCATTCCCGATAGGATGGCGGTCGGACGAAAGTCCGATCGCCATCATAATCAGGCCCCAAGTCTTCAACAACTTTCAAAATCTCAGCAGGTCAGATTGAGGCCAAAGATGCCCAGGCAACAGGCTCCAAATGTCAGCAGCAGAAAGAGATCAGCCTCCTACTGTCTTAAGTCAAAACTTAGCAACCACTAAGTAATAGGGAGTTACCGACCTTAATAAGCAAGAGAAAACATACCACTTAAATCAATGATGTAAGGGAGATGTTAGAGGGTTATAAATAGCCTTGTAAACCAGGCAGAGAGACTTCAAAACATTCTCTCTGCTCGACAGCAAATGCAAAGTGGCTAAAGCTGTAGAAATATGATCCCTAATTTGAATACTGCAGGTCAACTTTGCTGCAAAATTCTGAATGTGTTGAAGCATGTAAAAAGTTATTAAGGCATACCTTGATAAATGGTTTTGCAGTAGCCTAAACAGGATGTTAAAATTCATTCAAAATTATAATCTTCTGGGCAGGGGTAGATAGATAAAGCACTCACCTAAGGCTTTGCGGGCGAAAGAGGCACAACTTAACCACTGATGAAAGTTGATTGCCTAAGGATGAACATGCATTAATCTTTAGACTAGAATTGTTCATCACCTTAACGGGGAATGAACCCAAGGTATAGGGACAGAAGTTGTATTAGACAGAACATAGTATTTCAGTCTTGATGTTATTTAGTTTTAAATAGTTATTTTCAGCTGGCAATGAATGCTGGATAGACACTTGTGAAATTTTGCTGCTGCCAACTTAGAATCTCCTTTAAGTTTAGCAATGATTTGAGCATCATCTGCATAAAGGAGAAAAACAACCCTAATGCTTTGATGAGATATCAAATGACATCTCAAAGGGTGCCTGTGAAACACAGGAAGATTTGTTGGATAAAAAATCTGCAAGCCATATATAATGTGTAAGCAATGATAATCACTGATTTTGAGAATTTCTGAAAACATTGGAAGATGCCAACTGTAATCCAAAAAAAACTGAAGACAGATGATCCTACTCATTCCAACTGAAGCATATCACAGCAGGTGTGATGTCAGCTGTGCACTACAATCCGAAAATGAAGCAAAGTTCTGAACTCCCTGAAGATTGCCTAAGCGTTTGTGAGTTAGAGTGGCAAATATCCTTTTGTTGCATCCTATTGTTGACACCACCACTGTAAGGACTAGTGCAATCCTTTGAAGCAGAAGAAACAGAGGAAGGAATAACCAGTGAACATATAAGTAGTAGAAAGCATTTTTGAGACTTTGGGCCTCATTATGATGGCGGAGGGTCCGCCACTGCCAGCCGTGCAGTGGCGGTCCCTCCGCCATTGGACAGCACTTTTCCCCCCGCAAATTAGAATGGCGAGGGGAATGGGACCACGACCATGGCGGGCGAAAAGACCGCCCGCCATGGATCCGCCACAGGCAATCGTTCCGATTGCCTGGCAGAGCGGTCAGCATCTGTGAAATGGTGGCGGTGCCTAGCAGGCACCGTCCGCCAAATTACAATACTGCATCCCCGCCAGCCGGTGTATGGTAGTGAAACCGCCATTCACAGGCTGGCGGGGATTGCATTTGGGGGCCCGTTGCGGGCCCCCCTTGTGTGGGGGGTAGAGGGTGCACTGGGGGGGTACCCATGGTACCCCCCTAGATTTCCCTGCACTGAGTGGCAGGCACCGCATGGTGCCTGCCACACAGTGCAGGGAAATGCAAGACATGCATTTTTACTATTGAGGCGGGTGCTGCAGCCAGCAGCACCCGCCGCAATGGTAAACGTGCTGCATGCGACCGCCACGGTGGCAGTCGCATCGTAATTTCACGTGCGGGACCGCCGCATTGCAGGCAGGCGGTCCCAGGCACCGCCATCGTAATGACCCCCATTGTTCTCAAGGAAGATCAGTGTCATGTTAGTATCCAGTATAACAAGGTTACATACATATGATTTTAAAATGGGACTGGTGGGATTCACATAGAAGGAGACAAGGCAATAATGGAGTATGACGATCACCACGTCCTCATTGAAATATTTCAGTTTTGGATGAGCTGAGATAAATGCAGTTCTGGTTTATGCAGTGTTAGATGCTTCTGAAGAGCCATTCCCCTACTTTTAGGTGGGTACCAGGATCATTGGTGATTTTAATGGGAATTTGGGTGTTGCTGACTACATATGGTCTCCTAAGTTGTAGGTCTCAAAAGTAGTACATATGGATGTTGAAGAGTGTGGGAAAGAGATGTGAATTTTGTTTGGCACTGCATGTGATGTTAGTTGTAACACGTAAGATCATAGTGGTGAAACCTGTTGGCTATAAATGAGGAAGTATTTGTTCCAAGTCATGTTGAACACCATAGATACATCAAGAAGGACCAGGGACAGCATACATTTTCAAGGATGCTAATAATGACAGGCTTGGTTCCATTAAACTGGGAAATGTTGTTTGCTAAACTATAAATCATGCAATTTCTTTTTTTTTAGAAGTAACACATAGAAGAGTTGGAGGGATGCTGAGCTAGTCCAGTACTAAATACTGAGTACAGACTGTGGAGAAAACAGGCAGAAAGGACACAAACACAAAATGAAATACCAGCATTTGTAAAGCCACTGCTACCTCCGGAGAGGTGTCCCGGCGCTGGGTGCCGTCGGGAAGAGTAAGCGAGCTATTGCCCAGAGTCACATGGTGCTGGGCTAACCTGCAGCCGGCACCGAACCGTGAACCCCGTGGTCCGGAGTCAGGCACCCTGGCCGCTCCGCCACACCTCTTCCACAAGTTATATAGAAATGTACCACAAGAACCACTGTATTTGTGTGCACATGGGAACCGCTCTCTTTTTGGCCTTGATACATACGAGTTTATCAACTACTTAGTACAGGATTATACTGATGAAGAAGACCTCTTTCAAAAGTCCAGCTCCGTTCTAGAGGTAAAAGTCTGTTAAGATATGAAGTAAGTGGTGCATTAAAGACCGAGACAATTAATCTCATTAGTGGCCACACATAAGACTATATCATACATTAATTCATAATTAAAAGGACCACTTCACCCTCAGTGAAAAAACAAATGGTTGTATAATTGGATAGGAATTTAATGATGTGAAAATTTAAGTTTTATCTGAAGGATTTTGTTGTTATTTTGAAAAGAACTCATGGGAAAGGGATTGGAAATATCACTTGGATGTACTGTTGTTTTAAAGCATTAAAAAGTATGATTCTACATTTAGGGGCTCATTACGATGTCGGCGGAAAGCCTCTGCCCGACAGTCGGAATCTTCGTAACCGCGTCGGAGCCCATCCGACCGAATCGGTCGGTTTATAGTCCGACCGCCCGATTACAATATTCGCGATGGGAACGTAAACCGGCCGGTCATTCCGAATCAGTTCTGAATGACTCGCGGAGTATTCCTGTTGGTCAGAACCGCACCGTAACCCACTATGGACTGCGTTTCCGCCGTTGGGATTACGATGTGGCTTTCCAATAGCCTTTCCACATCGGCCTATCAGACACGGAAAGGCTGTCGGAAAGTGACTCTGGGGGCCCATGGCAGGGCCCCCTCACCCCCACGGCCTATGGTTGGTGGCGTAGGGGGTACCTAAGGTACCCCCCTGTAAAACCATGCACTGTTTGGCAGGCACCATGGGGTGCCTGCGGCAGGATGCAGGGTTTTACACACACACCTCATTTCCCAATAGGTGCCTGTGTTACGGGCTTGTTCTCGGGCGTAACACGAGCTCCCATAGGAAACAATGGGAATCCGACCGAACAGTGTTCGGTCACATCATAATCCGGCAGTCGGAACCACCAACCGCAAGTCGGCCGGTCTCGAATCCGAGCCAGTCTCAGCGGAGGCTTTCCGCCTGACATCGTAATAAGCCCCTTTGTGTTCACATATATAGAGAAGGTGGAATGATTGTTCAAGGATATTATTAAAAATAAGTGAACCACCACTAGAATCAAGTTAAGGTGGTATAGTTTCTTCCTGAAAAAATAAAATGGGAAGATTTATGATTGAGCAAAGTACTTTTCCCAGTTTCATTATTTTGTGGCACCCACCTTTGCGAACTTCAAAGGACCAAGCCCTGAGAAGAATTGATTCCAAGGCCAGCTTAGAAACCAGACTGGAAATCTTACAGGAGGTTGTTCTGCTCCAATTGAGAGTAGATGTTTACTGCATAGTCCAGAATGTGTACTTGGCAGAGGATGCTAAAGATTGATTGACTGTTAGTTTATATTACATTATGTTACGTTATAAAGCATTTATAAAACCACAGAAGAAAGTCTCTCAGCATGAGGCATTGTGTCTGGGTAACCAATGGGTGTTAAGAGCAGTGGAATATTTTCCGCAGATTTGAGTTGTTTTGGCACTTCAACATCCTGGAGAGAAAAACTAAGGGGCATATTCTCAAGAATGTGTGATAACTACCGCAAAAGTTGCTTAACGCAACCCTTCACATCGCAGTCCATCGCGGGAAAATAACACTGTGTCAACGTGGTATTCCCAACTCTGTGGCACCATGCGATAGTAGCAGGATAACGCGCCAAATGACCGCCCAAAAACTAACGCGACGCAGAAACAATGCGAAACATGAACCCGAAAAAACCTGCGATGTCCCAAACCGCGATACAAAAATCAGCGACAACCAGCCACAGGCCCGCAAATCCCACGCGTCATGCATGGAAATGCACTATAAGAGCAACCAAAAAATAAACACCAAAAACAAAACAAACTGCGTAGCACCATGGATGCACCCGGACTGAGTGCGGAGGACAACCCGAACCCCACAAGCCCCACGGAGGACCAGCCAGCCTTCGGGGAAGGGCAAGGAGAAGAGGAAGAGGAAGACGGGGTTCAGTCCGCAGGAAGACTGGATCAACGTCACGGAGGTGATAGAACACTACCAACAACTGTTCGTCACCTCCACTGCATCATTGGCAACACAAACGGAAATATGGCAGTCCATCGTCACCAATGTGAATGCAGTCGGATTGTCGAGGAGGTCAATGGAGGAGGTCAAGAGGCGCTGGCATGAAGTGCACAGCCAAACCAAACAGAAACTCGCTGCCAACATGAAGGTAGCAAAGGCGACTGGAGGTGGGAGTCCTGCGCCAAAGGAGGAGCTGGATGAGCTGGAGGAAATGGTGGCCACAGTCATCAGCGTGGAGACGGTGCAAGGAGTCGGGGGTCTGGACACAGCCCGATATGACCTGACCCAACAGCAACAGGGTGAGTAATGACCAGGGACTGGGGGGACGGGGGCAGATGGGCACAATGCCACACATTCACAATCATGTGCAGCACACTGCACACCCACAATGACTGTGGAACATGTCCCTGATACCCTTGGCACACTGCAGCACACATAGAAACACCAAGTAGTCCCCCGTCCACAATCTGCACAAATGGGCCCCCCTCCATATCACCAATGCCACAACCTACCCATGCACATGTGCTGAATCCCGAAAAGCAGCGGCTCTGTGAGCCACACCGACAATGCAAGTGACACTGCATGACAGATAGCATGGCTAAAGTCACAATACATGACATGGTGCACAAGACGACACTGAGGTGGCTGAGTGTGGACCACATCTGTAAAGGAGCAGGTCACACACGGACATATCCACGTGCATCTACGAACCATGACGTAAAAAACACATCTGCAGACAAACAATGCACAAGAGTACCAAATATCTCCAGTAGCACAAATGACTCAAGTTGCCAACATCCCAGCACCCGAAAAGCACACAAGTCAAATGCACACCAACTCAAAGGGATAAGGGTCAGCCAATGCAGAGCTGCAGGGGCGAATCGCCAACAATGCAGCACACAACATAGCAATCACAGTACATCAACATTGACAATGTGCGACAGAGTGCAACCCCTACACCACAAGTCAGAGGACACAACTGGAGCCGCTCGTGCGTAGAAACTGGCCAATCACAACTGGCAATGCATGACACTGTGAGCTGATAACGTACGAGTACAACCACACATCCGTCATGTAGTCGAAATGTCCACTGACTCCCATCAAATAGCCAGCTTCACCAAAACAGTCACAATGTACATCGTCATGCAGTCTGAATGTAAACATCTACAATGCGTCAACATACATGGAACACACTGTTAACCTGCATCTCCCCTTCACATTGCAGAGGGACAATCAACACCTCCTGCAGAGCAGACCACACATCTCTTCAGTGATGATGAAGAGGACACCCTGCACATTTGCACAGACACCCTCCAACGGCTCGTGGACAGCCTCCGCACCCCACCTCCAGGAGCAGGGCAGCCCAGCTGCATCGCGGTGAGCCCACACCCTGCACAGACCACACCGCAGGAAGCACACACCACCACGGCTGCCTCCCAGGACCCCCACGACCAACACACGGATTTCAAACTCCGTGTGTTAGGGTGCCAGGAGAAGATGGCAGATCAGCAGCGGCTGGGTTTCGAGCTCATGGCAGACAAACTCGATGCCATACGTGGGTGGCTGAGTCCCATCAGGGAGCACCTACAGTCCCTAACGGATACCCACTGTCCGCACCATGCTCACCAACAATCCTTGGCTGACATCGCTGGGTCCATTACTCGGTTACAAGAACTGTCTAGGCAGACAGGCCCAAGCGATGACAGTACAGAGTTGGCACAGATGCGGAGGTCAATGGAGACCATGGAGCCGATGCAGGCTGGAAGTATGGCTGCCACTGCTGAACACCAGCGAGATGTAGCTGCGATCTTCCATGCCTTGCAGATCCTCATCTTGCCATTGCTGCCACTGAGCCTGTTCCAGGTCACTGCTGCAGGAACCTCGATACACACATATCCTCCCCCTGATGTGTCAGTGGCACACAGTGATGCAGCCCAATCACCTTCGCACCCTGATGTGTCAGTGGCACACAGTGACGCAGCCATAACCCCACCACACACACCTGACACACCGGACACAGAAGACGTCTCAGAGGAGTAAGATGTGGAGGGTAATGACTGTGTGAGGAAGGAGGTAGTAGCATCCGTCCCCGCCATATGGCCTGTCCCTGCCTGGTCGTGCTCTCTGCATCATGCCCTGGAACAACACCTCCCACTGTCCCCCGAAACACTCTGCGACCTTCACATGGACCCCGACATGGACTGCCATATCTGCTCTGGTACCAATGACACAGCAACCCGGCGGCGGACTGCACCCTTCCTCTTCAGATCAACTTTGCCTTGCCACAAGAACTCTGGTTGGCCCACCACTGGGCAACCATGTTATGTGGGCTTGAAGTGGCCATGTACTGCTCCAGGTCCGACACCCCCAGAATGTGAATAAAACATTCCAAATCACACAGATGTGTCATGTCTATGTTCACTCACGAATAAATGTTTGGATGAATGTAGGGACATCGATAGCACTAAAAGGTACACCCTGGTAGATGTCATCAATGCGCATGTTTGACCCTGACCCACATGGCCACTTAGATGACTGTGAAGGTGTGAACTAGCTGTGGCCTCATTGCACAGTGACAACAATCCCGTTGCCCCCAAACGTAGCACCACGTCCATGTATCAAATAGGGCTGTGTGTGGTAATGTCACATTCGGTAGCAGTCCTTAAGTGGTGTCCCCCATCACATGTGACAACAGAACGTCTCTTTGCATGCCTACTCACACACATCTGTGTGGACACAGTCTGTTTTGATGGATGACCTTGTTCTACATGGCGAGAAGTTGGACACCATACGCACATTGCTGGGGACACGTAGGAGCACAGGTCTGCCACCAACTATCCCAGCCACAATGTCTGGCTCACAGAGGTGGAGCTGGCAATAGGGACTCACCCCCAATTCACAAGCGTCAGTCAATGCCTCCCTGTGTATGGACAATGCACATGTAGGCACATGATCTGTCATTATAATCAACACTCATCACAGTTGTACACAGGTGAAGTTGCGTAGACTTTATTAGCATGTGCGTGTCAGTACGGGCAAGGCAAGGGCCACAACATGCAGACCAATGTTTAAGACACTTACAGGCAGCTTAGGAACATGTCGAGGTGCAAGTAATGGGGTGGCAAAAGTGCACACAATTCATTACGGATGTCAACGGTCTCAGCCCACCTTGCCTTGCTGGACGAGTCATGTGATGTTTAGCGTCTGCTCATCGGCCCGTGTCAGGGGACACGACTCACAGCCCATGGGATCTGCATAGTGCTGTAGCACCGGACTGCGCTGACTGTGTGCTCTGCTGACAGTGAGCAGGTGAAGGGATCCTACAAAGTCACATGTTGTGCTACATTGCCATGTGTGTACTCTCCCCCCAGCAGTTTCTCCGCTTTTGGAACATTGCCAGGCTACGCTGTGCTGCTCCGCCCATGGGACTGCATCACCTTGCACAGGTGTGTGTACACACGCGTAGGTCCACGCACATGCATTCTGAGTCCAGGCGAAGGCAGACATGTCCACTGTTGTGGTGGGATATGTGGAAATTCCTCCGAGATGCTACAAGGTGTGGGGACCTGTGATGTGGGTGACAATCAATTGTGACTGCAGGAACGTAGTTACTCGCACATGTATGCGAGCGCTGCTTCATGGGCAATCTGTTCCAAGAGTACATCGTTGTCGAGGTCAAGGTACGCGAGGGCGAGCCAATCCATTACCTGGTCCGGGCAGCTGTGTTCCGTCCACGCCGTTTCACCAATCCGCAGCACAGCCCAATAGGGGAGCGCCTCGATGTGGTCACTGCACACGAGGAGTTGTGCAATCTCCCATGCCCAACTGCCTGCACATACGCCAAATATCAAGGCATCCCATGCACGGGTGTCACAGTTACACTCCTGTTCGTGGGCCAATAGGGGCGCACACACGTGTCATAATCCAGTTCAGCTACCGTTGTGTTGGATAGGCAGACATCCATGGGCCACTCGAATGTGCATGATCGACAGTGGAACCAGGGCTGAACGCAGGTGCCGTACGCAAGAGGGAAACTCAGACGGTAACTGATGCGCAACACTGCCAGTGGCAGTGATCCCAACAGATGCAGCATTCGTGCACAGTACAGTTCCACGTGACAGGGGTTGTGCATGTGCCCGGGATTGCCAGCCATTGCCTTTGTTGGTCTCGTAGCACCGGCACACTTCTGACAGGCGACAGTTGTGTGGATGAGATGCCACTGCTCGGAGCAATGAGTTGTGTTTGTGTGCAATGTTTGGGCGTATGGGTTGTTTCTTACTTATGTGTCAGGGGCATCCCAAGCAGGTGTGCCTCAGGCAGGGACAAGTGTGTGTGGGGTGTGGACACGTTGGTCTTTCATTCGCGCAGTTCGTGGTGTGGGAGTCGTCACGATCTGGTTTGGTATCTCTCGCAGGGAGTGCCAGCCTGTTAGAAGGTGGTTCTGACACTCTGAGCCGCCCGGATTTTTCGCTTTTTGAGCACCTATTTGTTGAGCTTTTACTGTGGGAGAGCCTCATAAGTTGGGACTCACCCACAGTGAACTCATGATGAAAGAGACTGCATGTGGATTTTACTGGTGTCCCCATGGCTTGATTAGGCCGCTGCGCAGCAGCTGGAGTAAGGGGCACCGGGCTGGTTACATGCAGACACATGTGTACATGCTTCTGCACACGTATACGGGCTGCGCAGGGGAGATTCCTGGCGTGCGCAGCCCAGGAGTAGCTACAAAGTGGATGGTGTGGCAGGACTTATGCAGAATTGGGTGGTGACATGGAATGGGCTTTATACAGTGGGAAGAAACATGTCAGGGAAAGTCAGTGTGCTTTACAGTGTTTATTCCATTATTCTCTTATGGGGATAGGGAGCACATGGGCTAGTTTTACTTTCCTAGGGCCTACAAATTCCAGGCACGCACCAAAGTCCTCTGTAACCTATGTGAGAAGAAGTATTCTGCAAAGTCCAAAGTCATATTTGTACTGCTTTTGGGTCATCCAGAAATGTTATATTTCTCTGAGTCAGCTCATAACCAGAGCCTGGCTGGGGGCTGACCCCGGCAGCCTGGATTGATGACCTTCCCTCCGAGGAGAGAAGATGGGTGGAGCTACAGGCTAATCCATCAGCAGCTGTCACTGGGTGCCAGGCACCTAGCTGCACAAGAGAGAAAGCAGCTCTGGGGGGAAGGGGCTTTCAGAGACCATGTGGCAGGAGACCCTGGACGACGCCATCTTGAACCAACCCGGAGGCCTGGGCAGGAAGGAGGGAGCAGGGCAGTGAAGTGATGTGTCACAGTTTGATAGGACAAGCAGAGACTTCCTGCCAGCCCCTCCCCATTCTCTTAAAAAGTGTTTGCACAGGAAGAGAAGCTCTCTCTGGGGTGTGGTCTGCTGAGGCAGAGGGTGCTGGAGCCTGGCGCAATGGGCAGTTGGAAGGAGGAACCCCCTGACTGTCCAGGATCTTGAACAGCACCAGGAGAAGAGACTAGGACCAGTGCGCAGAAGCAGGGGCCTCTGCGCAGGGAGAAGAGAGGCCCAGGAGGAGAGCCGGGCGAAAGGCTGGCGCAGGGGGCCATTGAAGACAGCTCCCTGCTGAATCCCCCCTCTGAGAGGCCCAGAGGGCAAAGGAGAGTGCTCCCAGTGGCTGGGGAGCGCCACCAGGAGCAAGAAGAGGCCAAAAGCAGGAAGATCGGACCCCTGGGGGCTGAGATATACCCCCAGAAGGTAGGCGACCTTTAACCTGTGGCCAACCGACGACGAAGCGCGTGGGGCTCCGCCGCCGGTTCAGAGAATGCCCCCGGGGTGGGTCAGGTCCCGGGGGCTGCTCCCCAAAGAAGAAAAGTCGGGGAGCGCCGTCGCGCTCCCCATGAAAAATGTCCCCGCGGGGTGCCAGGAGCCTACCCTGGCCCCCGCCGAAACCGGAGGCAGGGGAGCGCCGTCGCGCCCCTCTGGGAATGGGGAGAGGGGCCCGGGATCCCAACTCTGGGCCCCGTCGAAGCCGGGGAGCAGCGTCGCGCTCCCCGTGAAAATGATGGTCCCGTGTGAGGAGCAGGGGGCGGGGAGCGCCGTCGCGCCCCCTGCGAAGAGGTCTCTAGGGGCTCGGGACCCCATCCCCGGGCCCCGAAGCTAAGCCGGGGAGCGCCGTTGCGCTCCACGTGAAGATTTCCCCCAGGGGGTGCCAGGAGCCCACCCTGGCCCCCGATGAAGAAGTGAAGGACGGGGAGCGCCGTCGCGCTCCCCGCGAAGGTGAGCAGAGGGGCCCGGGACCCCATCTCCGGGCCCCAAAGTGCTGGAAGGAGGGGCCCGGGACCCCATCTCCGGGCCACGAAGTGGAGGAAGGCGGGTGGGGAGTGCCGTTGCACTCCCCCCAGGGCCGGAGGAGCCGGCGAAGGCCTGCGCGTCTGCCCGCCGGAGCGGGCAGACCAGAACTGCGGCACCGGCTCCCGCGTCAGCACGCGAGAGTGCTGGCCGGGCGGGGAGCCGGCGGGGGCAGCCGGGGGTGGGCTCCCCAGGCTGCCCTCCAACAAAGAGGCAGGCAGGGGTCCCGGGTGGGACAGGGCCCCCAAAACCAAAGAGGAGGAGCCAGGGGCCCGGGTTGGACCAGGCCCCCAAAAATCGGAGAGCAGCGGCTGGGGGTGGGCTCCCCGAGCCGAGAACACTTACCTGGGGGTCCGGGTGGGACCGGGCACCCCAACGAGCCTGGCGATGCGGGAGGGCCCGGGTGGGACCGGGCCCCCGCGAAGGGATGCAGGTTGCGCGGCTCTCCCCGGCACAGCGGGAGAGCCGCTGTTCTGATATTCACGAGGGCGGGAGAGAATCGCCCATAATGCCTTGCAGGCCCGGATTGGCCTGCAAGGAAAAACGGATGGTTCTCGGCTCATGGTGGCCCCAGGAGGACGGGGTCACCACCAAGTGAGTGCAGAGGTGCAGGGGGAGCTGTAGGAGATTGTAGCCTCCCCCAGCACGAAGAAGAGAAGTCCCTCCCTAAGTCTCTGGGGACTCGGAAGAAATAACCCCTCAAGGGCTCAGCCAGCATTTAATCACCTCCTGTGCTGGAACTTTTGTTCTACAGCTGGGGGTGTATTGAGGAGTGCACCAAGGGATGAGCGGCTGAGTTGGGGATGTCTAGAGAAGCGCATCCCCTGGAGGTGAAGAGGTGTAATTGCACCAGAAATGCATTTACTAACGTTGTTTCTTTTAGGGGGACTTAAAGTCACATGTGTAATGTGAAGTACCTGTGTAAGGTGATGTCATAAGCAAAGTGGGGTTATGTTGCCAGACATTCCTGCTACGGTGTCTGGCTGTATATGCTTAATCCTGTGATTCATCTGTGATGCCTTTTATAGGTTGTAATTGCAATGCATTATAAATGTTATCATCTATGATAAGTACCTCATTTAAAGTGATGCTTAAACATGTATTCTTGCTGCTGCGCTTAGGTGAAGAACAACCCAGACTGTTAGCCACTAAAGATGTAGGGGTGTATACGGTATGGTCAGTATGACATGTTCAGACAGGGTTATGTGTCACCAGGGCAGGTGTGCATAGTTTAAATGCTTGTTGAGATAATGGGGTGGGTCGCCACTGGGATGGTGCTAGTGCGCAGGGCCCTCGCTCCAGGTTATGTTCAACTAACTGCATTGGGGGGCAAGATGATGTGCATACATGGGAGTGGTGGTACTAGACCCCACCCCCCCTGCGGGAGGGGTGGAGATGTTATGCAATGTCACAAAGTAATTCCAACAGCTTATGTATATTTGTAAATTAGTGCATAGTATTGAGTAGTGTGTGTGTTTAATAAATGTACTCTTACTTTTATAAAGCAAAGTACAGACTGGACAATCAATTATTGAGTGTTATTTCTGCGCACCTGTAATGGCGATTACTAGCCCACACCACCTCCCTTGAGTAAGCCTCAGACTGCTCTGCAACGCTACCCTCTGAGAGTCACGCGCTACAATTGGGTGTTTGGTTCCCAGTGAAGGACAAATGTAGTCATGTTATTTGTGCAGGCCTCACAGATACTGCCTCATTTTCCAACACAGCCGCATTCAGGACCAAGGTCGGGTTTCAGGTGTCCTTCAGCTTTGTGTATTGAGACAATGGAGCTTTCATTCCTGATGTTGGTCTGACTACTGCTTGCATTTTTGAAATGTGATGTGGCCTTCGCGTTGCTATTGATGCCAGGCCTTTGACTTAGTGTGCACCAATAGCGATACACACACAACAGTTGGCATGTATGAGCCAGGAGCCCGATTGGCCTTGCGCTCCTTGTACAATATCTCTATTTCTCTCTCTCACTCCCTCTCCCTCTCTTTCTCTCAATCTCACTCTCTCTTTCTCTCTCTTTCTCTCACTTTCGCTCGCTCTCTCTGTCCTTTGATGAGCGCATGACACACCTTCTTATCTGGAAATTTGTTTTGCGGGCTGTGACTTTCAGATTGTCCTGGGTGGACCCGCCATGACTCTTCAAAATAGTTATTTTGTGTTTATTCTGTATGAAACTAATTATTTGCTGAGTCTAAGATGAACGTATGATTCTCATTTTTCTGACGACACATGTAGGTTAGGTGTTGTTATTGTGCGACATCGGGCACATTGTTTTGTTCATGATTTCGTGAGGTTGATGTGACATATCTTTGTCCGGGTGTGGGTGGAGGGTGCCCGGAGTGGGGGCCCAGGGGGGGGGGGTCCTGGGTGTGGTGGAGGTGGGTGTTGTTGCCCTCTCGGGGCTCCGGGATGCATGGTGAGTGGCTCCATGGCATCTGTTGTTCTTCATGTCTGGCTATGGGCTGTGCTCCCTTGTCTGTTGCAGGATGTCGTCCGACTTTGCACCAGGTAAGAGCAGGTGTTAATTTCCTGCTGCTAATGCGCCTTATCGCATGTTTTGTGATCTTATCCCGGATCGGGCTGGTCGTTGAGAATGTTGTGGAGTGGTGTTGTCGCGGCTTTTTGCACGGGTACGCCTACTCTGCATATCATTAGCGTTAGTTGCCGGGGGCATCTGTGGCGATGTTTTTTGCGATACCAAAGGGGATGATGGACGGAGCGTTTGAGCAAATCAAACACTCACCCCCAGTCAACTGATCTGGGTTTAATCCATCATCATTCTTTAGCTCACTCCACCACCCCAGTTCAGACATGGCCATATGCAAATCAGTCTGACCCTGTGCCTCATGGGAACAGTCCAGCCCGAACTGCCAAGCCATGTCTTCCCTGGACCGGAAACAAGCATCCTGGGACCGGTTTCTGGCTATTCAGCCGTCATCAGCCAGGCTAGCTTGAATCCAGTGTTTTTTGCGACTGCTATCGCAGGTAAACTGGTGTTATGGGCTGTTAGCACCAGCTTGGGAATGGGGAGATAAATTTATCACGGATTTGGCTGTGATAACATGCCGATAACTCGGCGATAGCTCCTTGAGAATATGCCCCTAACAACTTTGATGACCAGCAGCTGATGTCTTCTCCATAGAGGCTAATGTCCTTTGCATGACATGTTTCATTTTATGTGGCAGCTTTAAAGAATTGCTTATGTTGTGTATTTCATTTTCTTGAAGGGAAGTAAAGTCATTGAATGTATATGAAAATAAAGTCACTGCAAGAAAAAGTGTCAGTGGTGATGGGGACTTTGTTTGATTGGAGGGACGCTATTTTTCCATGAAAGTGCATCATCACTTTGTCACAGCAAAATGTAGAAGACACCATTGAGAATGGAGAAGAGGTGGAAGCAATCCATTTTCTGTTGGCTTTGAAAAGCTCATTGATTGAGTTATTGGCATTACTAGTACAGGTTTGGAAATCTGTTTGCCTGGCTTTAAAGAGGTTGCCAGAGGCCGCCGTTGCAACATCTGGCATGGTGTTTGCAGTCCCTGTGGATGACAGCTTGCAACCACTGGGATGTTGCCAGCAGTCCCTTTGTATAACAGTTTGCGACCCCTGGTATGCCCCGTGTATGCCAGTGTATCACCCATGGCATGATGCATGCAGTCCCTGTATATGACAGCACCCACATTATTCTGTGTACTGTCAGCAATGCTGACTAAAGCACCAAGTGAACATGTGTTATGAGCATCCTTGCACTATCAGTTCCAGCATCGAGGTTGGAAAGGCCTTTTCATAGATCAAAGTGTTCATGGGATTTCTTCTGTTTTTCATACATTATTTTAGATTTCTTGATAAAAGGCCTACAATCTCGTGGGCATGGGGGGTGGGAGCCCTGCCCGGGCTCTCTTTGGCATGGCCCTTTCTGGGAAGACGAGATGGTGCAGCACCATGCAGATAGATGCGTGTCTGAGGGGTAGAATAAGAGGTGCCCCTAGTTGGTCTGTTATTCATACTATGGGGCATATTAGCAAGGGCTTTATCGCCGCTTTAGCGGCACTTTTTTCCGCTAAAGCGGCGATTTTTTTATCGCCCTATCAGCAAGCTGTCGCTAACAGGCGTTAGCGACAGCTTTCTGGCGATAGCGGCCGGTTTCCCCATCGCCTTGCATGCCAGCGATAATTATCGCTAATGACATGCAAGGTAGGCGTTCCCAACTAAAAGCGACTGAAAACAGTCGCTAACACAACTTCCCCCTATTAGCAAGACAGGCGAAGCAATAAAATAATTCACTCTAAGCGCGTTTATTGCTAGAATTAAACACCTGCTAAAAACATGACTTACCTGTTTGTTGAATAGGAGGTGGATTGTCAGGCTAAGTCAACATGGCGTTAATGCGTGAATATCGCTGGATTTCCAGCGATATTCACGCATTTCGCCGCTATCGCTGGATATTTTATCGTATTGGAGATAAACCTTGCTAATAGCATGTTATCTCCGCGTTAATATCCAGCGATAGGCGGCGTTAAAAAAATACGCGCTAAGCGCGTTTAGCGATAATTTTCGCCTGTTGTTGCTAATATGCCCCTATGTTCCTAGCTATGCATTACTTTCTAATAACAACCTGTAGGTTTAAGACAGTTCATTCAGAGATGTATAGTTTCCCTTCTCTTGAAGGATTCTATGTGGCTCTTCCTTTACCGTTGCTGTAATTTCTTCTTGTTCAGTTTTTTTGTTTTGCATTTTCCAGTTACATCATTCTGGGTTCCTTCATTGAATTTACTGACTCCAATGTGTCCCTTTCTCAGCTAATTAGTTCTAAGCCAATGTGCGAAGCCTAGCAAATAATGCCATGGATTATTCATTTATACAAATAATGTGCCACATGTTTTTAGTAAGAGTTACAAGTTTTGACAACATTTTTCATTCTTCGAATAGGTTACATTGCTGCCATATCTTATTCTGTCATTGTCTGACATTCTACACTTCAAGCACCCCATTCAGATAAAAATATATACACAGACCTGAACAACATAAGGTTGAGAGCTCAGTTATGGAAACAAAAGCTTCTATAGCATCCATTAGGTTTATTAAATGAGTTTAACTGAGGAAAAGGTCCTAAATATTGCATGATGCAAGCAGTGAACAATAGTGATTAAATGTAGTGCTTTGGAGTGTAGTGTAGTCAAATCATCCTTGTGTTGACAGAGGACTCAAGAAGGGCCTTTGATGAAGGTCATTTGAAAGTCGAACTCGAACATGCTGGTTTGAATTTTGGAACGAAATAATGTAGCATTGTTTCATACGTGCACTGCTAAAATGGTTCTAACTTGCAATGCAGATGGGTTTGAAAGCTATGGCTTTTATTATTAGGCTGCCGCAACAGACTGTCATGCTTTACAGAGTGCAAGATGAAAAGCTGGCACTCTGAGGGGTGCATGTGTGTGTGTTTGTGTGCCTGTGCGTGTTTGCCTGTGTGTTAGTATGCTTTTTGTTGTGTTTGTTTTTATGTGTGGCTAACCCACCTCCTCAGCCTGACTTCCTGGTGTTGGGCCTGACTTTCTTGTGTGGTTTTACCCCAACTTTTGCCTTCAGTCCTCTTGTTTTTGCTGACTTCGTTTTTGCTGGCCGTAGGACTCTGTTCACTTTACCACTGTTAACCAGTGCTAAGTGCTTGTGCTCTCTACCTAAAACATGGTAGCGATGCCTTCACCAAATTGGCACATTCAATTTACTTGCAAATCCCTAGAAAAATGGCACTAACTCTGCCCAGGGTCTGTAAGTTGAATGCTGCTTCTGGGCCATTCCAGCAATGATTGTGCCACCCACTTAAGTAGCCCTTTTTAAATATGTCTCAGGCCTGGCATTGCAGCCTGCATGTGCAGTTTTACACTGCCATTTCGACCTGGCAAAATAAACCTTTTGCTAGGCCTAAACCTTCCTTTTTATTACATAGAGGTCACCCCTAGAATAGGCTCTAAACAGCCCGTAGGACAGGATGCAGTGTATTTTAAAAGTTGGACATGTACTTTTAACTTTTATATGCCCTGGTAATGAAAACTCCAACATTTATTTTTCACTACTGCAAGGCCTGCCTCTCCCATGGGATAACATTGTTTAATTACATTTAATAAGTGATAATTTTCAATTGCGAGCAGGTTGGAATATATAGTTTGGTCTCTAAAGAATTGTAATTTAAAACCCTCTTTAATAGCAAAGTCGGATTCTAAGTCTCAATACTCAGAATGCCACTTTTAGAAAATTTGCATTTTTTTTGTCCTAACCACTTGGTCCATGCAAGCAAAACGGAAACCTAGGCACACATCAATGTTAAAATACCACAGTATGTAAAAGTAAGTGCTACAGTACAAAATACATAAAACGGAAAGGAAATCTCTTCAAAGATGTCGATTAATGTTCAGCCTTTTATTTTTTTCTTTGGTTTCAGTGATAGGTAGAAAAACCAGCCAACACGTGTTTCGTCGCGTGTGGAAATTACTTCCGCGACTTCCTCAGGGCTGGGAAGGGATACAAGGGATATAAGTGATATATGCATCATGGTACTTCATTGTAAAAAAAATTTCTTTAAAAAGGCAATTTCTTGATCTACAAGCTCGTGTGTCAAATAAAAGTGGAAACCCACAACACCCAAAGGTGAGATAATATTATCCTTTGCTTGATTTTAAATAGCATTGTAAAACTTAAGAGGTGATGACAGCCAGTGTTGAGATGGTGAACGTGCATATCAAGAGTGTGGAAGAGTCCTGACTCAATGTAGCGTTTGTTCATCCTAAGAAGTGAGTGTTATGTTAGTGGACGTGCATATCAAAAATGTGAAAGAGTCTTGACTGTGAGTATGAGACTAATCCCACACGAACTAACGAAGATATGTAAAGAAAATACGATCAAAAAAACATAATACGTTATATTGATTAAATTAAACATGGTGTGTATTTAGTACCTGAATACAGATGAAGAGTATTCGGATTGTCTGTGAAGGGAAAAAAGAAAACGGAAAATAGAAAGGAGGGAGTAAGCAAATTGTCAACATGAGAAAAGGTGTGAGCATGAGTATAGAAAAAATAAAAGGAGGGTTATATAGAGGGAGAAAACGCACAAAGTAGTTATGCACTAAGCAAAGAGCTGAGTCGAGGGAGGTCAAAAGACCAAAGGTAAGTGTAAAAAAGAGATGATGCTGAGGTTGTATCAAGGAAAAAAGCACCCTAGAGCTTACCGCTCAGCCGGTGATAATTCCAACCCGGCTGGGCAAAAAAATCAGTCAGGGATAAGTCTGTTCGTTCTGGACGTATCTGGCAGTGTAAAGAAAAGAAAGGAAGTGCTTATGAGACAAGAATGTATGTCACTCACCGCGACACACACTAGGACAACTGCGTAATTAAGGCCAAGACGCTAGTACTAGTCGCCAAGGTTGAAAAAGAGTATATGCTCACCAAAACTGCGGTAGTGTCGAGTATCCCGCATACAAAGGGTAAAATGTTACAGTATTTCTTGAAGATTGAAGATCTTAACATCAGGTCGCGGTGGACCAACTGCG
This sequence comes from Calotriton arnoldi, assembly GCA_963921515.1. Taxonomy (NCBI): domain Eukaryota; kingdom Metazoa; phylum Chordata; class Amphibia; order Caudata; family Salamandridae; genus Calotriton; species Calotriton arnoldi. The sequence goes on from CAWUFW010015283.1 coordinate 157,838, forward strand.
TATCGAGATGCCGTGAGGGGGTGAAAAACTGGAACAAGTACTTCCAGCGATATATTAGATCTGAAAACAGATCAATCGTGTATTAGTTGGAAGGTCGGGATCTTATATGTCTGTTCCAGTAACAACAGGTAGGGGAACCACAAACGCTGTAAAGTCTTACCTCAAGGCGGGTGCGCCCGGGGAGCCCCTCTGGCGGATCACTGAGTTCCGGGTTGTGGACATGTGATTAGGACACCAGAAGTGGTTTTATACTGTCGAAAGGTTGATCCTCCTGAGAAAATGGATGCTAAAACGTCAACCCTCCATTGCTCCAATGCAAGCAATGGAGATTTTTAGAAGAAAGACTAGGGGAATATAGAGTGTTGAAACTGAAAAACACAGGATAGTGTCAAGACGAGGTTCAGAATTAAGTTTAAATTAAAAAGGTGATCAATCGTTTAGTAGAATGCGGACAGGCAGGACTTTTAAACATCATCCTAAATGCCTGCATATCTTTGCTTATGAAGGATGGTAGCATACGTCCTGGACCAATGTAAGGAAGGAGCCCAAAAGCACTAATAGTGCAAAGAACCCTCAAAAAATATATCAAACATGGATTCATGCAAAAATGACAGAGGGAATAGGACAGTTAAAAGTTAAGTGTGAACCACTAAATGGTTCGTGGTTTGATCCATGCTCGTGTGCGCAATGCCGAAATAGTGTATCCCAGGTGAATTTAGCTCGCTCCATTTTGATCTGTATAAAACATTGAAAGCTTGCATTTAACCAGTACATACAAAAGATATGAATACGTAACAAAGTTCTGAGCAGAAACCGAAAGTCGGGTTAGTGTATTCCGTGTGAATAAGCTTAGCTCTATTAAAAAGCTGTCTTAAAATTTAAATGGCGACAATACACATATACATAGATTTATAAAAAAAAACATGACAAAATTTGAAGCAAAATCTGTAAACCTTACATAGAAAACAAAGAATACCATGTAGTTCTGAACTATGTTATAAAATAATTGTTTGTGCATATAAGATGATAAAAACACTGTAATTCTCGAGATACAGATGAAGCACTTGGAGCATGTATTATGACGAATTGTGCACAGTCAGATGGGGCATATGAATCATAATATTCTGATTGATTGTGTCTAGTCTGAGTACATATCACAATATCCACAATTCATATAGTTTATCCTTAATACACACGTACCGGGGCATATTCCATTGTTTAACAAGGCAGAGAAAATGTTTCGCAGACTAGGTTACATAGGTGCCTGTTTCGTGGAAAACACACAAGGGACCTGTTGAATATCTGTGGTGGCCCAGTTAATCGCCTAAAAAGTATTGCATTTCATGATCATAATTAAGGCCGTGTTCTACTGTACGCAAACGTATAATCCACATAGCTTCTGTCCGTCTAAGTCTACATACAGGACACAAAACATATTCTCAGTTTATTGGCTGATCTTCAGTGGCAGCCAGGCACCATCTTGGCTACCTTTGACGTTGTGTCTCTATACACCAGCATTAGACCAGACCTAGGAATGCATGCTATCACTAAACTACTACTAAACAGACCTGCTACCCAGTATCAACACACGAACATGCTAATCACCATGATGGAGTTGATCTTACAGAATAACTTTTTCATGTTTGATAAACATTGGTACAGACAAACAAGGGGAGTGGCCATGGGATCAAAGTTTTCGCCATCCTTTGCGAATCTTTTCATGGGCACTTTGGAGGCAGATCTAATTTGGGGAAAGAAGGGGGCTCAATGGATTGACTCCATTATTTTTTGGGGTCGATACATTGATGACTGTCTCCTCTTATGGTCAGGCACACAGGACCGGTTGAAGGAATTTTTCACACATCTTAACAATAACACATGGGAAATGCAATTTACCATGGAATCAAGCACCACGAGAATCGAATTCTTGGACTTAGAAATATGTGTCAAGAATGACCAACTTCACAGTAAGCTGTTCAGAAAGCAAACTGCATGCAATGCAGTTCTGCATGCAGAAAGTTCGCACCCTCCACATCAGATCCTAGCAATACCGTATGGTGAATTCTTAAGGGCCAAGAGGAATTGCAGTGAAGACACAGAATTCCAATTGTGCCACACTAACATGAAAAAGAGATTTTTAAGAAGGGGCTACTCAACTAAAGTACTAAGGAAAGCCGAGGACAGAATAGCCAAGGTACGAAGAGAGGACACACTACGAACCCAGATTCACACACAGCATCATAAACAACCGGTGAGAATGGTAACCGATTTCAATGATCTACATCACCAAGTAAGGAGAAGCTTCACAAGACACTGGGGCATCTTACAATCAGACAAGTCCATCAAAGAATACATCGCTAACCATCCTGAGATCACATTCAGGAGGGGCAAAACTCTAAAAAATAGACTTAGCCACACCATCCCACATGGAACAACGGGGGCAACCTGGTTGAGACCACATACTCTGGGTTTCTACAGGTGCGGTTTTTGTGGGCTATGCAGGTGGGCGAAGCATGGCATTAAACATTTCACAGATTTTGATGGAAGGAAGTATGACATCAGGTGTAACATTACATGCACCACTAGATTCGTAGTATACGTCATAGAGTGTATGTGTAAAAAAATCTATGTTGGAAGTACTATCAGACCATTGAAAGAGAGAATCACAGAACACATCCGAGCCATACACAAACAGGATCCAAAGTACCCGGTAGCATTACATGCAGCCACATGTCCTTCACAGGGAATAGAGAAGAATGTGTCCTTTTTTGGTATAGATGTGACACAGCCTAACGTTCGTGGGGGCAACAGAGAACTGAGACTTAGACGGACAGAAGCTATGTGGATTATGCGTTTGCGTACAGTAGAACACGGCCTTAATTATGATCATGAAATGCAATACTTTTTAGGCGATTAACTGGGCCACCACAGATATTCAACAGGTCCCTTGTGTGTTTTCCAAGAAACAGGCACTTATGTAACCTAGTCTGCGAAACATTTTCTCTGCCTTGTTAAACAATGGAATATGCCCCGGTACGTGTGTATTAAGGATAAACGATATGAATTGTGGATATTGTGATATGTACTCAGACTAGACACAATCAATCAGAATATTATGATTCATATGCCCCATCTGACTGTGCACAATTCGTCATAATACATGCTCCAAGTGCTTCATCTGTATCTCGAGAATTACAGTGTTTTTATAATCTTATATGCACAAACAATTATTTTATAACATAGTTCAGAACTACATGGTATTCTTTGTTTTCTATGTAAGGTTTACAGATTCTGCTTCAAATTTTGTCATGTGTTTTTTTATAAATCTATGTATATGTGTATTGTAGCCATTTAAATTTTAAGACAGCTTTTTAATAGAGCTAACCTTATTCACACGGAATACACTAACCCGACTTTCGGTTTCTGCTCAGAACTTTGTTATGTATTCATATCTTTTGTATGTACTGGTTAAATGCAAGCTTTCAATGTTTTATACAGATCAAAATGGAGCGAGCTAAATTCACCTGGGATACACTATTTCGGCATTGCGCACACGAGCATGGATCAAACCACGAACCATTTGGTGGTTCACACTTTACTTTTAACTGTCCTATTCCCTCTGTCATTTTTGCATGAATCCGTGTTTGATATATTTTTGGAGGGTTCTTTGCACTATTAGTGCTTTTGGGCTCCTTCCTTACATTGGTCCAGGACGTATGCTACCATCCTTCATAAGCAAAGATATGCAGGCATTTAGGATGATGTTTAAAAGTCCTGCCTGTCCGCATTCTACTAAACGATTGATCACCTTTTAATTTAAACTTAATTCTGAACCTCGTCTTGACACTATCCTGTGTTTTTCAGTTTCAACACTATATATTCCCCTAGTCTTTCTTCTAAAAATCTCCATTGCTTGCATTGGAGCAATGGAGGGTTGACGTTTTAGCATCCATTTTCTCAGGAGGATCAACCATTCGACAGTATAAAACCACTTCCGGTGTCCTAATCACGTGTCCACAACCCGGAACTCAGTGATCCGCCAGAGGGGCTCCACGGGCGCACCCGCCTTGAGGTAAGACTTTACAGCTTTTGTGGTTCCCCTACCTGTTATTACTGGAACAGACATATAAGATCCCGACCTTCTAACTAATACACGATTGATCTGTTTTCAGATCGAATATATCGCTGGAAGTACTTGTTCCAGTTTTTCACCCCCTCACGGCATCTCAATACGCAGTTGGTCCACCGCGACCTGATGTGAAGATCTTCAATCTTCAAGAAATACTGTAACATTTTACCCTTTGTATGCGGGATACTCGACACTACCGCAGTTTTGGTGAGCATATACTCTTTTTCAACCTTGGCGACTAGTACTAGCGTCTTGGCCTTAATTACGCAGTTGTCCTAGTGTGTGTCGCGGTGAGTGACAAACATTCTTGTCTCATAAGCACTTCCTTTCTTTTCTTTACACTGCCAGATACGTCCAGAACGAACAGACTTATCCCTGACTGATTTTTTTGCCCAGCCGGGTTGGAATTATCACCGGCTGAGCGGTAAGCTCTAGGGTGCTTTTTTCCTTGATACAACCTCAGCATCATCTCTTTTTTACACTTAGCTTTGGTCTTTTGACCTCCCTCGACTCAGCTCTTTGCTTAGTGCATAACTACTTTGTGCGTTTTCTCCCTCTATATAACCCTCCTTTTATTTTTTCTATACTCATGCTCACACCTTTTCTCATGTTGACAATTTGCTTACTCCCTCCTTTCTATTTTCCGTTTTCTTTTTCCCTTCACAGACAATCCAAATACTCTTCATCTGTATTCAGGTACTAAATACACACCATGTTTAATTTAATCAATATAACGTATTATGTTTTTTGATCGTATTTTCTTTACATATCTTCGTTAGTTCGTGTGGGATTAGTCTCATACTCACAGTCAAGACTCTTTCACATTTTTGATATGCACGTCCACTAACTTAACACTCACTTCTTAGGATGCACAAATGCTACATTGAGTCAGGACTCTTCCACACTCTTGATATGCACGTTCACCATCTCAACACTGGCTGTCATCACCTCTTAAGTTTTACAATGCTATTTAAATTCAAGCAAAGGATAATTTGATCTCACCTTTGGGTGTTGTGGGTTTCCACTTTTATTTGACACACAAGCTTGTAGATCAAGAAATTGCCTTTTTAAAGAATTTTTTTACAATGAAGTACCATGATGCATATATCACTTATATCCCTTGTATCCCTTCCCAGCCCTGAGGAAGTCGCGAAGTAATTTCCACACGCGACGAAACACGTGTTGGCTGGTTTTCTACCTATCACTGAAACCAAAGAAAAAAATAAAAGGCTGAACATTAATCGACATCTTTGAAGAGATTTCCTTTCCGTTTTATGTATTTTGTACTGTAGCATTTACTTTTACATACTGTGGTATTTTAACATTCATGTGTGCCTAGGTTTCCGTTTTTACCCACACACAATTGGGGGGTTACAGGGTTTATCCCCTCTCCTAGCTGCACCATACAGATTATACTTTAAGTTTGGAATCGGTGCGTATATAGGGCAGAGCGCCTAGGATCTTTCCCTGATTACGAAAACCCTTCCTCTAGAGTTTCACTTGGTCCATGCAGCCTGTATCCCGGGTCACATGACTAGGTGTAACTAGCAGTTGGCCTTTGTATATTACTTCCAGATAGTGAGACAAAGGGAACTAGGCATTGGCAGGATGGGCCATCTCTAACTTGATGAGGGGGAGGAGCTGTCACCTACAAAACACTTGCACATGACAAAGGCTCTGCCTGGGCACACTTACAAAAGGTTTGACACTAGTCTTTGTGACAACAGATAAGCTGGGGCAAAGGCAGGGAGGCAGGAAATTCCAAACACCACTGGAGGTGGAAACCTCCAGAACCTTCTCCTACTTCAAAGCTGGCACCTCAGTCCTGGATCTTTGGAAGTCACGCATCCATGATGCTAGACTTCTCATCACAGCCCGCAGTATCCTCAGACCCGCCGCTGAGTGATGCTACCTAGACGCAGTCCATCACATTGCAAGCAGCTCATTGACAACATCCTAAATGACAATGCAAGATTCCATATTGCAGCCTTGCACCTCCTCGAAACCGCCACTGTGTAATGGATCTTCGATGCAGGATGTTGCAACACTCTGAAAACCAGGATTTAAGGTACTTTGTGGAGTGGGTCTAACTTGGTCTCTGTATCAGGCACATGCTGCATCGTGGTCGACCTGAACTTGTGACTTTGTCCCAGATCTTGTCAGTGGACTGCTCCCGTCCCTGCACAGCTCTGTCTGGTAGCTGCTGCCCCATAGCTACTGCTGCTTACCCTCTGGTCAGTGGTTCGAGGCCCTCCTCCACCTGCAGGCACCTGCCTGTGCCTCATCCCTAGTGGTCCAATGGGGAGCTTCTCTACTTTGCCACTGCTCTGCCCTCTGTCTCTCTGCCTTCTAATCTCTTTTCCTTCCAATCTCTTTTGCCTTCCTTTTTTCTGTGCTTTTTCACTTTTCACTCTTTCTTGCCTCTTTCCCACTTTTGCACCTTTTTCCTTTGGTGTCCTGCCGCTGCCTGCCCCCCGCAGCCCCGCCCCCCTCCAGCGCCAATTCCCGCTTCCCACTTTCCCACCGCCCAGCTGTCCAGCCCTCCCCCTCACACTACTTATGGCGGCCGCTAGTGGTCCAATGGGGAGCTTCTCTACTTTGCCACTGCTCTGCCCTCTGTCTCTCTGCCTTCTAATCTCTTTTCCTTCCAATCTCTTTTGCCTTCCTTTTTTCTGTGCTTTTTCACTTTTCACTCTTTCTTGCCTCTTTCCCACTTTTGCACCTTTTTTCCTTTGGTGTCCTGCCGCTGCCTGCCCCCCGCAGCCCCGCCCCCCTCCAGCGCCAATTCCCGCTTCCCACTTTCCCACCGCCCAGCTGTCCAGCCCTCCCCCTCACACTACTTATGGCGGCCGCTGCGCGGTTAAGGTGCAATCCACTGATCTTGTCAGTCGACTGCTCCCTTGCTTAAACAGCTCCGCCTGGTAGCAGCTGCTGCAGACCCTCTGGTCAGTGTTTCGAGGTCCTCCTCCACCCACAGGCACCCACCTGTGCTGCATCCCTGGTGGTCCAGTGAGGAGCTTCTCTGCTATGCCACTATTCTGCCCTCTGTCTCTCTGCCTTCTGATCTCTTTTCTTCCTGATCTCTTTTGCCTTCTTTTTTTTCTGTGCTTTTCTGTGCTTTTTCACTTTTCACTCTTTCTTGCCTCTTTTCCACTTTTGTGCCTTTTTTGCTTCTGTGTCCCTGCCGCTGCTCATTTCCCATGGCTCTGCCCTCCTCCAGCGCCGCTTCCCGCTTCCCACCTCCCAGCTGTCCAGCCCTCCCCCTCACACTACTTATGGCCGTCTGCGCATTGAAGGCGCCCAGCACCACTGATTCTCGCACCATCCACCGCTACAATGCTAACACCCTCCACGCTCTCATAATCAGACACCACTCCGCCTGCCGCCGGGCATCACTGATGCACACCCAAGGCTCTTTTTCCTTCCAGAACTGCAGCTGTGCCTCTGCCTGCCACCACATACCAGCCCCACCCACCAAACGACTGACAGAAAATGGACCCAGTCGCCTCAACTGCATCCTGCTCAACACATGCTCCCTCCACAAACACGCCGTGGAGATCTGGGACCTGCTCAACTCCATCGACCCCGACATCTCCTTCTTCACGGAAACCTGGATGAATTCCACCTCCGCCCCAGACATCGCCACTGCCATCCCGGACGGCTACAAGATCATCCACAAGGACTTTGTCAACAAACCAGGGGAAGGCATCGCCATCCTACACAAAAGTACCCTCCGCCTCACCACCCACGTGGACGGCCCCTCAGCCAACATAGATCACCTCACTTCCGGGTCTAGACCAACCCAAACATGACCCTCTGCTGCACACTCATCTACATACCCCCGTGACCCCACCAACCCTTCAGCAATTCCATTATCAACTTCATCGCACCCCAAGCTCTTGCCTCCACAGACTACATCCTCCTCGGCGACCTCAACTTTCACCTGGACAACCCCAACGACATAAACACTTTGTCTCTGCTGGAGAACCTCACCACCGTTGGACTAAAACAACTGGTCACCTCCCCAACCCACTTAGCAGGACACACGCTCAACCCCATCTTCTCCGCCAGCGACAATATTACCTTCAGCCACACTACCATGCTCCAGTGGACCGACCACTGCTGCGTCCACTTCACCTTCACCAAACCCACCGTACACCACCACGCCCACTGCAACCCTCGTAAAAGCTGGAACAATGTCACCAATGAACAGCTCACCACCGCCCTCAGTGAAACTCCTCCACCAACATCCACAGACACAAACATCGCAGCCAGCATGCAACCTCCACCAATGGATCTTCGACTTCACCAACACTTTGGCTCCCCTGAAGAAAGCCCCAAGCAAGCTATACTCCAAGAAAGCAAACTGGTTCTCTCCCGCCCTTCGTAAGTCCAGACGCACCTGTAGATGGCTCGAGAAGAATTGGAGGAGCAGCAAGACCCCAGAAGACCACTTAGCCTTCCAGACCACTGTTACCACACACCACCACCTCATCAGAACAATGAAGAAAGTGTCCCTACAGAAAAGGATCAACGCCAAGGCACTCAACAGCAAGGAACTTTTTGCTGTGGTCAAAGAATTTGCCAGACCCAGCAAAGAGACAGCAGACATCCCCCTCCCAAGACCTCTGCAACTACCTTGTCACCTACTTCTTCCTCAAGAGCAAGGAGATAAACAGCTTCAACAGCCTCGATACCCAAGACGCTCCCACTCACAACCACCACACCCTATGACATCGGACCCCATCGGACCCTACTCAGCTGGACCCCCCTCACAATGGACGACACCCTCAAGATCATGAAGAGCATCCACTCCTAAGTACCTTCAGGCCCCTGCCCAAATCACATTTTCAACAGGGCAGGCACCACCATCGCCCATGAACTCTGCCACATTATCAACTGCTCCATCGACTGCGTCAACTTCCCGGAAGACTGGAAACACAAAGAGATCAACCCCTTGCTGAAGAAACCCTCTGCCGACCCGATGGACCTCAAGAACTTCAGACCCATCTCTCTTTTCCCCTTCACAGCCAAGGTCATCGAGAAGGCCACCAACACCGAACTTTCCAAATTCATCAAAGTGAGCCACATCCTGGACCTCTCCCAATCCGACTTCCGAAGCAGCCACTGCACTGAGACTGCCCTCCTTATCACCACAGAAGATGTCCACGCCCTCCTCGACCGAGGCAAAACAGCAGCCCTCATCCTCCTGGACCTCTCGGCCACCTTCGATACTGTCTCTCTCTGCACCCAATGCCCAAGACTCCATCACGCCAGCACCCACGACAAAGCCCTGGAATGACTCTGCTCCTTCCTCATCTGCCAAACACAGAGAGTCAGACTACCTCCGTTCCTCTCGGAACCCACAGAGATCAGCTGCTGAGTGCCTCCAGGCCCTGCTCGCAGCCATTGTCAGGAACCCCAAACTCAACATTGTATCCTACACTGACGACACCCAGCTGATTCTCTCCCTCACCAATGAACAACTTTCACGACGGGATGAAGGCTGTCACCACATGGATGAAGAACAGCTGCCTCAAGCTCCACTCAGAGAAGACCGAAGTCCTCACCATGGGCTCCATCCGCTCCCCCTGGAGTGACACCTGATGGCCCACAGCACTTGGAGCCTCCCCTACACCCACAGACCACGCACAAAACCTTGGCATCATCCTGGACTCCTCGCTCACCATGAGCCGCCAGATCAACGCCTTCTCATCACCCTGTTCCCACACACTACATCTGCTCCGAAAGATCTTCAAATGGATCTCCACGAGTCCAGAAAGATGGTCACCCACGCACTCGTCAGCAGCAGATTTGACTACGACAACACACTCTACACCGGCATCACCCAGAAACTCCTCAAGAAACTACAGAACATCCAGGACGCCTCCGCCAGACTCATCCTCAACATCTCCCACCACAGCCACATCACCAGCCACCTAAGAGACCTCCACTGGCTCGGAGTCAACAAAAGAATCACCTTCAAGCTCCTCATACATGCCTACAACACCCTACATGACGCAGGGCCTGCGTACCTTAACCACTGCCTTGCATTCCATGTACGCACCAGAGACCTCCGCTCCGCCCAACTGACCCTGGCTACCGTCCCACATATCCACAAGACCACAGCCAGAGGAAGATCCTTCTCCTTCCTCACACCAAAGACCTGGAACACCCTGCCTCTTCACCTCAGGCAATCACCGTCACTGCCTCAATTCAGGAAGGACATCAAGACCTTGCTTTTCGACTGAACCACAGCGCCTCGGTGGATGAGCAGCCCCCCCCCAGTACCTTGAGACCCTTACAAGTGAGTAGTCGCGCTTTACAAGCCGTTGATTGATTGATTGATTCCAGCGTGATTAGATAACTACAGTTGGAGCTTTGTGCTTCTAGGCACTATTTTCTTCTAAACCTTTAAAATTGCATTCTCCGGTTTTACTGATTGCATTTTTGTCATTTTGGTCTCAAATTATTTATTACATTTTACTCTATTTTTCTAAATTGATGAGTTTGAAGTGCTGTATAAATACTTTACTCATTGTCTCTATATTAAGACTGACTTTTTTTGTGCCAATCTACCAGAGGGTCAAGCACAGGTTAATTTGGGGTTTGCTTATGTTTCACCCTGACAGATATTGTGGTTGCAGTTGAGTAGGGTTTTACCCCCTTCAACCAGTAACCCAATTTCCAGCAGCCAGGGATAGCGGGAGTGCTATCACATGGTCTTTGATCTTTTACAATGAGAGATATGAATGAATCACATATCTTCACTTAAGAGAAATAGGATCGATGGTATAGAGGGTACCCGCATTTTGCTCAAACTTTGATCTTTGATGGCATCATCAATAACATCACATTGCATCATCCTTGCTGACATTACATGAAGTGATGTCACACGACCTTTGATTCTGATTATATCATAGCTAGCAACATCACAAAAGATAGAAATATGTAAAATAAGAGTAAACTAAATGCCAGGTTTAGTAAAATATGCAGCCATTAAATACCCAGGGGCATATATAATTTTCCAGATGGCCATGCTTTCCTGCACTCAATCTCCAATTACCGCCTGCAGTACCAGCCGCAGCACCACAAGAGAAGGCACAACTATGACTGAAAGACAGAGAGTTCAGGAATAGCATTGGCTATGGCAGTGCAGACTTCAATCCTACTCATAGATTTCTGTTAGCAGGGCCCAGGGGGATTCTCTGCCGAGAAAAGTTTGAAAAAATAGCGTCAGTTTTCAAACAAATTGGCTCAAAAGCCTTTGTTGAACCAAGCCAGTCTAGCCTTATGCGCCTTATGAGTTAATCCCTTTTTTTCAAAATGTGCAGTGGCTGTGCCATGTATGTCAATGGGTACACCCAATATTACATGGGGGTACTCCTTATGGCAAAAACTAAATATATTATGCCAGTGCAAGGTGTCCCTTCCTGCACATTAACAATCATAAAAAAATGACGATTTACAACTTCAATGTGTTCTGCACAATGCAGCACATTTCGGAGTTATGAATCGCTATTTGTGATTGTTTATATGCAGGAATGGACACCTTCCTGCACATAAAAATAATAACATCTTCACACAGTCCAAATTACATCTTCACATAAGCCTTGAACCACACTGGTGGCCCTCTTCGTCTTTCTGACTTCAAGGATCTTTTCAACCCCAAAGATCTTTCCAACCCATCTGACCTCATAACTTTACCTGGTGCAGGGGGGCGCTAGAGGGCGCACGACAAGATGGCTGCACCTTAGTGCAGCTCTGCCGGCCGAAATAATCATCCGTCCATAATCCTGATTAAAGCGTGCCAACCAGATTATTAAGCCACGGCTCAACATGCTGGGAAAGCGGGGATGCAGTTTTGCGGCGCAGCAGAGTGGCAAAGGGTGACAAACTCCAAGATGGATGCTCGGTGCTGCTGCAGCACCGGAGACAACATGGCGGGCCCCGGGCTGCGGTGAGACTTTGTAGCCGGATTTCGGACAACGTAGCTGCTACTGAGGCACCCTGTGGGCTCGAGCGGAGCTGAGAGGATTTGCGGGACGTGGCTGAGGCCTGGTGCCCGCTGGGAGATCGCGTGCTGGTGAAACTACAGGCGAGCAACCAGCAATAATAAACGGAGGCTCCGGTGCACTGCGGGCAGACTGGTCCCCCTGAGAGGGGTGATGCATTTTCTCTCTGCTGCTGCAGTGCCGAATGAGCGTTTAAGAACACGCATGGCCTGAGAGCGTGAGGTGAGCGCCCGGCGGTAAGAAGGGTGCCGCGCTGCATGGTGCCTTCGCTGCTTGGATCAGCGTTGTGAAAAGCGGGGCCTACTGCTGTGAAGCGGAGGCCTGCAGTGGTGACCCGATGTGGTGGGAGACAGCTGAAGGAGTGAATGCTCATGCAACAAATGCAGTTGAGAAGCTCTTGACCGTAAGTCACATGTGGAAGCATTGCATGAGCCCAGCTAGGCCAAGCTCTGATTCACGCTAGAAATGCTCAGTGGGCCCTGAGGTGGGCGCGGGAGTGTGGCGTGCTGCAGTGGGGACTGGCAGCCCTGTGAGATTTGCTGATCCTGGTGTGGCCTGTGGCTTATGCTGGCTGCGTGGAAGGAATTGCGTGGAGAGGCTCTATTTCCTAATGCACAACAAAAAGAATAAGGAATCACAGAATACGAACGTACTTAATGTGGTACTGAGCAAAACTCCGACAGTACAGGAACAGAGTGGGGGCTAGTGCGGACCCAGACGTGCCCTCAGTTTATAGATTGGGCTAGAATCCCTTGCTGTAGCAGCCGTGGTGCGGGGACACAGTGGCGCAGAAGGCCTAGACAAGACCGCTCGGTGCTCATAAATACTCCTAGGTACAGCGCTTGTTTCACCAGGGCCATAGAAGTGAAGTAACAGGGCAGCTGACCGAGGTGCAGTGGATAATAGAGGGCACTACGTGTTTGGTGGACACAATGGGAAAGACGGATAAGAACCAACTTCGCCTCACTTTTGAAATGCGGAAACCTGGTAGGTCGCAGCAGAGAGCGCTCTCGGACTCCGAGCAAGAGGCCCCAGCAGAAGGGGCCCCATCGCTGGAAACAACATTCCTAGCTATGCAAAATAGTCTGCAATCTATAGATGGGAAAATAGATGCTCTAAATCTACGGATGGACCACATATCTGCGAAGCTTGATAAACAGGGTACCAGGCTGGGTGAAGCGGAAAAGCGCATCTCCGACGCGGAGGACAGCTTACAGAGTGTCTCATCCAAAACCCTAAACATAGAAAAGGTTCTAGTGGTAATCCAGGCCAAGAATGAGGACCTGGAAGCTAGGCAGAACAACCTGAGGATCACAGGGCTGCCAGAGTCGACCAACACAGGTAAACTGGAGCTCTAGATGGAGGAAATGCTCAAGGAGATTTTCGGAGCAGAGAACCTGTCGGTGGTGCTAATTGTAGAAAGAGCTCATCGATCGCTGGCGGTGCGCCTGATCCCGGGTGCTTCGCCGAGGCCAATCATTGCGCGGCTGCTAAATTGCAGGAACCGTGATGCAGCTCTGCACCTGGCATGCTCAAAAGGAACTATCAACTATCATGGGAACGATCTGGCTTTTTACCCGGATTTCACTGCATCGGTCCAAGCAACGACCCAGGAATTCCAGCCCGTTAGGAAGCTGTTACTGGTGGAAAACATCCTGTACGCCATGTTGTACCCTGCCCGTTTACGAATTGGAACAGAAGGTAAAGCTAGAATATACACCAACTCCAAGTCGGCCGTGGAATATGCTAAATCTATGAAAAAAAAGTCAAAGAGACTAATCAGATGACCCGAATGATGAGGAGCAATAAAGGACAATGTAACACAGTGAATTCTGAATTAGAGCAAGTGTCCTTTTCTAGTGTCATCATGGTAGGAGGATGGTGGCAGTGGTCAGCGGCTGGAGTGAGTAATAAGTGTACAAACACCCCAGGGTGGACACTGCATGGACCCTTGAACAGCGGTTCGTGAGTATCGCAATAACGTAGCTGGGAAAGACTTTAAGTGAACTAGAGTTTTACCGGACATATGTAGGTTTTTGCATGCTACCTTAATGGACACGTTCGGCTACCTCCCTGACACTTGGGAGGATGTCTGCACTCTAGTGTTCCCCTATGGGTGTACCCCACTTCCATATTTGGGTAATGTATATTCTGTAGAGGTGGTTACGTTAATTTGTTACTGGGATGACTTTAGCATGTTGGGGGTGCTGAAGTGGGCGGGGAGTGGGCTGGGTGTTCATGTTTTGTTGCAGGTGCAGTGCAGACTACATGTAGTAGAGAACCAAGTGCAATCAGAAGATGGGATATCTGTGCAGCAGTGGAACAGGCAGGTCAGGAATAGGCAAAGTGGTGTCCAGGTGGTACTATTAAAATGATAACCTGAAATGTGCGAGGCCTCAATAACCCCCCAAAAATTTGTAAGGTACTCGCATACTTAGACAGGCAGGACGTCCAAGTGGAGTTCCTGAAAGAGACGCATCCTACTAAACACGTAGAACAAAATGTGGGGGTCCGTTGGGCTGCTGTCAGAGTGGCATTGTCGTATTCAGCATATTCTAGGGCTGTACTTGTGCTGGTGAGGAGGGGAACACCTTTCACTCAAACTCATTCGGAAACAGATGAGCAGGGAAGAGTGCTCCTGCTGCAGGGATGCTTAGGTGGCACAAAGCTATTATTTGTAAACATGTTTGGGCCCAACTTAGATGATTCTGCATTTTATAATGATATTTGGAGACGTATGGTGGTGTTGCCCCCTCTGCAGTGATATGGTGTGGAGACTTGAATGTATATTTAGATCCGCAGCTTGACTGATCGGCTAACACGGCATGGCATGGGAAACAGGCAGCGCTAGCGATTGGGGAAATAATGGAGGCAGAGGGATTTGTGGATGAGTGGCGATGCCGTAACCCTACAGTAAGGGAGGGTACATATGTGTTGACAGTACACAGATCGTGGCGCAGACTGGGCTACTGGCTAGTCTCCAAAGAAGTGAGTACATGGACAGTGTCAGTAAAGCATCATGCCACAACACTATCTACCATGCCCCGGTGCTCCTGGAGCTGGCCGTACCGACTCACACGAGGCCACCATTTCAGTGGAGACTGCAGTCGTCGTCTCTACTGGGCCAAGTATTGCGCACCACAATTGGGGCAGCTATCACAAATTTCTTCTTGGAGAAGAAAGGTACTGTGGACGAAACTTGAACATTGAGGGAGGCTTTCAAAGTCACTATGCGAGGAGAATGTACAGGGGCGCAGGCAGGCGTTTTAAAATCACTTAGGAATAGGCTACGGGATATAGAAAACAGAATACGCGTACTGGAACATACATACGAACAACAACCCACACACAGACTACTGGTCCAAATGAGAAAGATAATATCAGAGCATAATAAGACTGCCGAGCAGGAGGTACGGCATAGGTCCAGGAAGTGGAGAGCGCAACTGTATGGGGAGGGGGCAGACCGAGTCGCTCTCTGGTGAGCAAACTGACAATGCCAATGGAGCAGGAACACATTGTTGAAATAGTAGACAGTGACTCTGAAGTACATCACACCACACCAGAGATCAGTCAAGCATTCACGAGGTTCTTCTCTAGTCTGTACGGGCATAGGCCAACTGTTAAAGAGTGTGAGATCTCAAGCTATTTAGAAGACATTGCGCTAGGCTGGTTGTCCCTGGGCCAACAAGAATGTCTGACTCAGCCTTGGACCGTTGAAGATGTGAAGGAGGCTAAAATGTCACTCCTGAATGGCAAAGCGGCAGGGTTGGATGGGCTGCCAAGTGAGTTTTATAAAGCTTATGTGGATACTCTAGCCTCGAAACTACTGGGGGTATACTCTGAAGCATATGATAAGGGTATCCTGCCCCCTACCCTGCGGGAAGTGCTCATGGTAACGCTGCTGAAGCCAGACAAGGAGGCCAATGGGTGTGACTCATACAGGCCACTCTCATTAATAAATATAGACACTAAAATTTTGGCAAACATAATTGCCAACAGATTACAAACTTTGGTCCCAAATCTTGTCCCGCCGGATCAATCAGGATTTGTACCTAAAAGATCCGCCACACATAATCTGCGCACTATATTTGCTGTGCTGCATCAGTTAAACCCTGAGCTTCCAGTATGCGGCCAAAGCGTTTGATTCGTTACACTGGGATTATATGTTTGTGGTCCTGCAGCGTATGGGGATACCGCCATTTTTTTTAAGTGGGTGCTCCTACTTTACACAGGCCCAGTTGCTAGGATACGCATCAACGGAGTGGTCACTGCTCCAATAAATATATGTAGAGGTAGCAGGCAGGGGTGCCCTCTCTCCCCAATGTTGTTCTGCTTGGCACTGGAACAATTGGCATGCAAGATCAGACAGGGCCATGCCAGTGCCGCACTAAGATTCTGGCAGCGACCGCTCGCCATATCACTATACGCAGATGATATGTTACTGTACGTTAGAGAGCCTGCGACACACTTGTCGCCCCTAATATGGGAGTATGTCCGGTTTGAGAGATACTCAGGACTATGCATCAACTGGTATAAGTCTATGGTTTTCCCTCTCACAGAGTGCACAGGTGAGCTTGAGTTGGTTGGAGTTTCCACTGGCCTGGTTGAGTAAACCTGTGCAATACTTGGGTGCCTGGGGGCACAGAGATTCTGAGACAGTGATCAGCATGAACTATGGGCGACTGATTGCTAAATTAAATGATCAAGTTGCCAGGTGGACACGCCTTCCACTGTCCCTAGCAGACAGAATAGCGGTTGTGAAGATGGCAATTCTCCCCAAACTGCTGTACTTGTTCGAGAATGTTCCAATAGTACTAAATAGAGCTGTATTTAAGGCCTTTCAGTCATGCTTTCTGGTATTGGTTTGGGCAGGTAAACAGCCGAGATGCAGCTGGGACACTCTTATGCAACCATTTGAAAGGGGTGGTTTTGAGGCCCTAGATTTACGACTATATTACCTCTGTGCGCAAGCTCAATTTGCGCACTATTGGTACTTCCCCCAACGCTACTTACCACACTTAGCTGTGGAGGAGGACAATGCTCATCCAATCCCACTGACTGCCATGGTACTACACTATAGAATGGAGGGGAATAGGAAAGAGATTGACACAGTTAAATGCACTATTAAAGCATGGAAGGCCTTAGTCGCCCGAGCAGGAAGTGAATGTTTGTACGAATCGGCTATGCCGATTGCTGCGCACCCGGGTATTTCGGTGGCGCAGAAGCACGGGGCATTGAGCATTTTGTCCAGAGCAGGGATCACTAAACTAGGGCACATGTACATAATTGGACAGTTCCTGTCTCTAGAAGCCTTTACATCAGTGCCACTCTACAGAGCGATGCAAGTGTTTGTTTACACTAGATTGCGCATCGCTGTCAGAACATTAGACCCAAGGCTCCCCAATGAGCTGATTATGTTAAAAGCACTACAAATTGTATTGACAGTGGGGAAAGTAAAGGGTTAATCACTAGACTATATAATGCATCCCAAAGAGAACTTGATATGACAAGCTCCGCTTCCCTAGATAAATGGAATAGTCAGCTGGCGGAGCCGATGGTCTGGGAGGACTGGGAAGTATGGTGTGCATTGACCAGGTGCCTAACCGCCAATTGTAACCTCCGAATAATACATTTCAAGTTTTTACACTAAATGTATTACACACCTGTGAAACTGCAGAAATATGGGTTGCAGGAGGATGCTCAATGTGTGAGATGTGGGGAGGACGGGGCAGATTTTGTGCACCTGGCTTGGGCTTGCAAATCTATATATGACTTCTGGACGTGTGTAACTCGGACATTAACATCAATGGTAATGGAAACTGTGGAATTTACACCTGAGATATGTTTGCTGGGATTGCTAAAAAAGCTCAAGCCCTGTAACAGGCACATAGTGGCTGTCACCACCCTACTGGCGAAATGTATGGTGGCAAAGCATTGGGAGGGTAGAACGGCCCCTACTGTGGCAAAATGGGTAAAAGAACTTGTATACTGTAAAGAACAATTGGATATATATGCGGAGGAACTGCCTTTGGCCTCCAGACCTAAAGATTTCTGGGCACCACTGACAGCTTACCTGCTGGAGCACCCGGTTTTATTATAGTTGTGGGTACTGTGTAATCGTTGAATATGGGTAAATAAGATGTTTATGTTAAGACAAGATAAGTAGGAAGCTGCTGAATAAGGAATGTGTGGTCGTAGCACTGCAATGCACGAGTTGTGTTTCTGTTCGCTGTTATCACTGAAATACTGCATCCCATGTAAGATTGTAACTAATGTGCGACGCTATATGAAATGCATAAGTTGTACTTTTCGAACTTCTGCAATCTAATAAAATAAAATTTAAAAAAACTTTACCTGGCGCATAGGAAGAATTGGTAACATAGTCCTTCAAACATACAGACGGTCTAGACTGTCTTCTTACCTTCACAGAACTCTCTCCCATCAGAGCCCAATGGCTCACAAGGCCCTTCAGACGCACTCGACACACCATACTGTATGGACAATCTTTATTCCACCACTTGCCATCACTCAATTTAACCGCACTGTCCTTTACTGACAAAACTTGTATAGGAACAGAAAATCTAGAGTGTCCCTTTGGTATTATACTAGGAAATCTCACTCTGACCCAATCACCCACTCTAAATACTGCTTGCCGTCTTCCTGCAGGACTCCTCCCACTCACATATTTACTCTCCTTAACCTGATGCAACTTGTCACTCCGCACACTAGAATCACACATCCCAAGCCTAAGAAGTTTAGTGGACACCAACCTACCCCTTAACAAAGCAATAGGTGACACATTGGTGGAAGCATTAGCATTGCTGAGTTCAGAGAAAACATACTTAAATGCCTTTACATCTTGCTCTAAACCAACATCCGACCACTTTTTGCCCAAAATACTCACCACCTGCCCAAAGTTTGATCCTCACCTACGGCCATATTCCACTCCTCCTCCAGAATACATTGAAACATAGACCCTTGTAACGCCGCAACCACACAAAAATCTTAATCTACAACCTGCTCCATTGTCCCGTCCTTCAAGGGTAGCCTAGACAAACAGTCCGCAAAAATGTTTTTTGCACCAGGAATGTACTCAAAACGAAACTAAAATTCTAACATCCTGCAATGCCACTTTGCCATCCGAGGAGTGGCTTTACTGGCACCCTCCGTAGTGAACACCCCCAGCAAAGGTTTGTGATCCATGCAAATAACAAATTCAGTTCCCCACAAATATTTTCTGAAGTGATCCACTCCCCACCAACACGCTAGGGGTTCCGTTCAATGACAGAGTACGTAGATTCTGCCCCTCTCAATGCAGAGACGCAAAAGCTATAACTGCATCTCTGTCCTCTCTGATCTGCATAAGAACAGCCCCCAACCCATGCTGACAAGCATCTGTAACTACAACTGAAAGATCTCGGGTTTCAAAAGGTTGCAGAGGAATCACATTGGCTAATTATATTGTCTCCCTACCAGGCAGGATTCCAGCAGAAAACAGGAACAATTGATCAAGTCTTCGATTCATCCTCCTCTACTGGAAGGTTGGGATACTGGGCAAAGGGGGTCTATACGTAGCTTTCGTAGATCTGAAGTCAGCCTTCAACATGGTGCCTCGTAACATGCTCTGGCAGGTATTGAAGGACATGGGGATGCCATTAGAAATCTTGTCATTGGTTTTTCGCCTCCATGAGGATGACTATGCCAGGGTAAGAAGGGGCGATGATTCCATTAAAATCAGTAGGGGGGTCCACCAAGGATGCATCTTAGCCCCTACATTATTTTCCTTATGTATTAACCAAGTCGTTGACCATCTATCTGGGATCCCAGCAGATGCACCTGCATTAGGGCAGGAAAAAATTGCAACACTTCTCTTTGCGGATGACACCCTCCTCGTCTCAAAAACACCAAGGGGTCTTCAAATAATACTAAACCGGTTCAAGGCTTTTTGTGATGGGAGAGTCCTAGAAATTAATACCACCAATACAAAGCTTATGATGCTGAATCCCCATAAAACATACAAAGGGGGTCTCCCTCTAAACTCTAAACAATATTCCACTAGAAAGGGTGAATAGCTTTGAATATCTAGGTGTCAAATTGTCTGAGGACATGTCTTGGAAGCAACATCTAATGAAGGCAAATCTAAAGTTCAAGCAATAGCTGGAGCATTAAGGAAGGAATTAAACCCATTGCCCCTGCCTTAGAGATTTATAAAAGTAAGGCTGTGAGCTGTGCCTTCTACAGGGCGGAGCTGTGGGGCAACCAAAGATTAATCGATCTGACGACAAGGGAGAATAAGTTCTAAAGGAATTTAGTGTCACTCCCCCAAAGCACACCACTACATCCCCTTAAACTGGACATGGGTCTCAAATCTTCGACTCCTGAACTGTCGTCGTATGCTTCGGATCTTTACGAAGTTTGCACCCTAGATAGATTCAATAAGATAGGCTGGATCAGAAATGTCAAAAGCCTACTCGATAGTATTGAGGTAAAGGGACAGTGGGGTAGTACCAATCATGCAGGCCCGCCCACAAAGAAGCAAGTTAAAGCCATGTACTGGGATTGGGTAGCTCAAAATGAGACTAGGGAGAGTAAATTGGGCAGATTAACAGAGGAATATTTTTATTTTAAATCGCAGTGCTACTTAGAAGGCTATCTTGATATTATTCAGTCACCTTCAGACAGAAAGCTCTATATTCAATTTGGGCATGGTTCACTTCCCTTGAACTCTTACTCTAACTTCTGGCTGACTAATACAGCCCAGAGCAAGGCTTGTCCCTGCTGCCCTGCTCACACTGAATCAATCGCTCACGTCGTTTTTGCCTGTAAAGCATATTCTTGCCCTAGAAGTACATGGATAACTCCTTTCTGTAAACAGCTGGGAACCAGAGAATATGGTGTAGCCTTACGCATTTTAAAATCTGATGGATAACCCTTATTCGCTTGTGCGTTCGCAAACTTTTTCGGCTAAATGTGGAGAATAAGAAGGAAGGCCCACAGCTAATTCCTAATTTTGCCCACTAAGTCGAATAATATGAACCACACTGGGTTTACCTAGCAGGGAACCTAAACAAGCATGTGCAATGAGCAGACGATTGTATAGACTTGATTGTCTTGGATGTTATGTCCCCAGAGATCGAGGACATTTTTAATCTATCAACCATCTGTCAAGTTTTAACTTGTATAGATTTATGTGGCTCATACGTTTATGTAACAAGTTTTATAAATTGATCAAATGTTATTTTTTAAAGGAAATAATTTATATCTTTTTTAACATGTAAACCTGGTTAAAAATGTATACTTGCACTCTGCACTTTTATGGTCTAACGACTGAAATAAAGTTTTATGATTGATTGATTGACATTGGCAAAAATCTTTTAATCACATCAAACTCATGATCATGAAATTATGTTTTTTTCATGAGTGACCTCATGTGATGTGTTTTTTCACTGCAATTGGGAAGAAATTGTGCATAAAATTGTAACATCCCAAAAAAGTTCACAACTGGTCCTTATTTTGCGGTACTGGGAACTCTCTGATTGCTTTTACCAAACTCTCTTTAGGCTCAACCTCATCAGATGACAATTTGTAACCCAGATAATCAACGGAACTCAGAGCAAACCTACACTTGGAAAACTTCAGAATAACACCCTTTTCTGTCAAAATTGCCAAACTTTGTCCAAAGTTCTGTTGTGACACTCTAGGTCCCTACCATACACCAGAATGTCATCCAGGAAATAGCACACATTCACAGTGCCTTTGAACATGCCCTCCACAACCCTCTGAAAGACAGTAGAGGCAGAAGCCAAGCCAAAAAGCATCCTTTTTAATCTAAATGCCCCAGAAGGTGTGACAAAGAATGTAAGATGACGGCTATCTTTATGCCACACAATTTGATGATATGCAGATGACATATCAAGTGTGGAAATAACTTTGGCCCCTTTGAGAAAGCTTAACATTTCTGTGATGTTCGGCAAAGGGTTTCTATCCACCCAAATATTCTTACTGAGATCCCTCAAATCTATGCACATTCTCAAACTTCCATTTGGCTTCCTGGCCAAAACTACGGGTGACAACCATTCCTAACTCTCTATAGGTTCAATAATGCCTTGTTCCCTCAAAAACTTTAACTCCCGTTCCATCTCATCCCTCATGGCAAATGGCACATGTCTTGGTTTGTGAACAATTGGCTTCACACCATCTTTCAACACAATCCGATGTGAAAAACCTTAGATTTTTCCTGATTTCTGACTGAAAACCTCTGGAAAGGCCTTCTCCCACACATGCTCTTCCACTGACCACACGTACTTCGACTCATCCTTTAATAATACTTGTTCTTGACTATTGGGATCAAGTATGATCCCTAAGTTCCTTTATTCCAGCCATCCCAGAAGACATGAGCCATCCATAGTGACATAAACAGTGGCAGGGATACATCTGCTCTTGAAACCTAAGTTGCACTCAAATTCCCCCAATACTTCCACAGGTGTACACCCATACGCTATAGGTTTAACTTGAGAGCTTTTCAATTGTAAATCCTGCAAACTATTCCACTCTTCCAGACCTTTCAGAATGAAAACCAAACCAGAATCCGCCATCATGGGAACAGATACAGTCCCAATGTCCGCCAGACACAGTGGTCTTTTAGCAGTATTGCAATCTACTTTCAAAACATCGTTCACTCCAAAATCAGCATTCAAAATCATCATAATTTGACTCTCCTCCTCACTGTCTGAGCTCAAAGGTCTTTCCGACAAATTATTGATAGATTGTATTTTCATTTGTTTGCCCTTTGAAAATAAAGGTTGGGATCTGCAGACTTTCGCAGTGACCCCTCTTTTTGCACTTTGCGCACATTGTATCCGTTGCTGGACATCAAATCGCATTTCCTCCATGGTTTCTACTGCCACACCTGTAACACTCTAACACTCTCTGTTTTGTGTCCATTTTCTTTCTTTTTTTCTGAATACCACATCAGAATGTACAGCTTGGACTTTTGTTTCTAAAGCCATTTGATCCAGGTACATGGCAGTGGTCTCTACCCCTTTGGCTATCCCTAACGCCTTGTCCAAAATTACAATTTCTGTAGTCAATAATTTCTCCTGAATTTTTTACTGTTTGTTTTCTCAACCAACTTATCACGTAACATCTCATCCTCAAAAGCATTGTAGTCACATGTTGAAGCCAAAACCCTCAGATCACTCAGAAAATTCTCCACCGACTCCCCTGGCAGTTGTTTCCTCATATACACCTTATGTCTTTCCATTATACCAATACGCTTTTTCTTAAACCTGGTATCCAATATCTTAATCACCAAAGCATATTTGTCAATATCCTCATCTTCATCATACACAATGACAGAAGGTAGATGTTTAAGAATCTTTCAGCTTCAGTACCAATAGAATGCCGCAATAAGGCCAATTTCTTCTTTTGGGTAAAGTTTTCTCCGTCAATGGCCTCCATATAAGCCTCAAACACTTCTAACCATAGTTCCCACTCCACAGGAGGTTTCCCTGGAGTGGCCAGAAAAGGAGGAGGAGGCACCACAGCCTGTTGCATTATGTTGAGGATTAAAACAACAGAACACAAATTAAGTAAAATTCACCCCAGAACAAGGAAATTAAACTGAACAGTCAAGGTTGTGTAAGTCACAGCAATTTGCACGGCAGTGTGAAAGTAAATGATTAAGTTGTGCGTATCACAGATGAGAATGCACCATAGTGCTCAGTTGCTGTTTGAGCATGTAGGTGTGCGCATCACCAGTAATATAAGTGAGTAGCAAATTAGCCGAAATCACCACCTGGTGTGCGCATCACTGATGCACTGTTAAGATGCGAGCATAGAGGCACAGCTTCAAGAAATTATAGGAAATTCAACTCTTCAATGTGGAATTCCTTAAACAGAACTGGAAGCATTAAGTTGCCAGGCAACAGTGCGTAACGACGTGGCCCCTCAGCAGCCTGAGAGAAACAACACACGGGTTGCTAAGTAACGGAACGCATGGAGCTTAACCCTCAATGAAGTGTGCATGGGCAGTGATCACAGCTGTTGGGCAGGCCCGGCTGGTTGCGAGGCAACAAGGAGACCGTAAAAGAAAAAGAAGAAAAAGAAACTTATCTGAGGCACCTGTGCAAACACTTCTGTAATTTCAGTCAGACTCTTCGTGGGAGGCATGTAAATAAGAAAGTGCCACACTTGGGAATGCTGCCCAGCAGGAAGTTTAGCCAATCGCAACATTCAGACCAATCGTCACTAGTGAAAAGATCTCTGAGCCGGAACATAGGGTAAAGTAGATGGAGTATTAATTAAGTTCACACAGTTTCGACTGGACTGAACAACTAGAAACAGCAACTGCCATTCCAGCCCCTATCGCATTCCATCACCTCCCAACAACAGTCTCACTGGAAACGGTGCACCTGCACTGGATTCCAAACTTAGAAGCCAACACTTTGACATAGAAAACTTTGAGGATTCCAGACCCTCAGGGGACCGGGACCAACTCCATCTCAAAGACACTCACTTGGAAAATCAGTTTAGTTCTACTGTGAGCTATCCACAGAAGCAAATCTTTTTTAGCAGCCTCTCAGTGAGAAAGTATCCGGCCTCGTGGAACTCATTGTTGACACAGACTTTAGCCACCCCCTGGAGGAGGAATCGGAGCTGAATAAAGAGTCTAAGGCACTTATGACGAGTACAGTGGTCCATAGAACTGTTGTACCCATGGTGGTGGTCCAACGACCGCCACACTGCGGGACTATAGGACCACGCTTTGGCAGTCCTATAGCAGACAGCGTGCTCCACCATCCGCTGTAGGACTGCCAAAGTCGCAATAATGCCCTAAGTCAGAAAGTAGAAATCTTGACTGGGCAAAGTCACCAAAAGTAACTGACTGTCATGAGCACTTCTGTGGGAGCAAAATTTGAATATCTTCTGCTTCTGCTTGGAACTTTTCCTACCAAAATCAATGGAACTAGCGGAACCATGTCAAATGGCTATCCAGCTTTGAGAGGACTCCCTAGTATATATCCTTCAACCTTGCCCTGCTGAAGGATTGCAACTTCCATTTCAGAGACTAAATGCTTAGGTAAAATCTTTGAACTCTATGACCCACTTGGCCTATCTGACCTATGCTCCATCACAGTCAGCCTGAAATCACACCTAGGTCCCGGTCACTCGCGATCCATGATTACTGAATGGCACTGTCAAAGTTTTTCTAAATTCAAAATGTTATGGGTGGCAATCTATTTTGAATATTGATTGTAGGGTGAATTCTAGTTGCAAATGCTGCAATAATAATATTGCACTTAAAACTATTTTAAATTGACATTTAGAAGTGTGTTTATTAATGTGATTTAGTTGTGTCACATTTTCACGAAGACACCAATTTCTTAACATGGATGTAGTTCTGATGCTCTGTTCATTTTGCTCCTGCTCATTCCCCCTCTCAATCAGTGTCCCCTTGAGTGTTGTCTCTCCCTGCAGTCTTTGCAGAGCACAGGATACTGTGACGTAACCAATTATTTTCCTTAGTGTGCACGTGTAGTGAATTAAACTTTCTTCGTCTATTAAATGTTGCAACCCCAAGGACATTTCGACTGCGGTTCGAATGTGGTCCTGGTAGAATACACTTGTGTATGGGTTATTATTTCAAAAATATTTCATGTGTAGTGCATCTCCGGACAGCAACACCGCAGAAGCTACTGAAGCTTATCTTAAAAGTGGGCTAGTGTTATGTGCATTATGTGACTCTCTAACCTCTGGTTTGTCCAATATGTGCCATCACTAGTCATGTCATGTTGAATTTTCATTCTTTGCTTAATACCTATTCATAAAACGTATACATAAAAACCATAGGTTTGGGGGTGAGCCAGATGACTTTACTTTCCTAATAGAGACTCTATTCAGTTTATTTCAGAGAGAGACTTCCCCTTTTCTTTTAAGAATGCTGTCAGTTTTCCTTGTGAATCTATCTGACAGATTATTTTTGATGACTTTCCATTAGCTAGATATAATGTCCATTTCTTTTAGGATTTTGCTGTTCATTGGGACTTATTTATTTCTTGACTGTTTATTCTGTTTTGAGCCCTCATGCATGCGTTTTGCATTTCTCTATACTGCCTAATTGAGACTATTTAATAAACCCCTTTTGCGTTTCTCTTATCTAGAACACGGTTCATGAGTGGTCCCAGTTAAATATTTATTACCCTGCTAATTTAATGTTGGATCTGATGTTGAGGTGAATGTTCTTTACCACAAGATCAAGGGTGCTGGAGCAGAACTGCTGAAGGTAAGTTTTGGGGTGTTCTAAATTTTGGGTACATTATAATTGGGGTTCGGGTTGCTGCTACCACAGCTGCACTTTTGCTCTTAAATTTTTAACAATTCAAATGTCTGGTTCATCTTATTGGATTTTTGATGGTTTTGCAGTCATTTTGTTTATACGTTTTATTCTATTCTTATAAATTGCAGTGGGCTTTTTATTGTGTTTTTTTTTTTACTTTTAACTATTTTGTTGCGTATAAATGATTTACATATTTTCTCTAGGCTAAGCCTGTATGCTCTATGCCTTAGCTATCAGGTTTAAATCATTAAAACATTTGCCTGGAACTAACAGGTTGGTGGCTTTCTTACTTGTGGTGGACTATCATCCACCTCAATAATAACCCACTTTGATACACATATGATATAACTTCCACAATCCCTGGCATTTTGGTGAATTGGCATCCATGCTTGTTGTGAATGAGTCAAACATGCAAACCAAGGGTAGGTTTGAGTTCCTGCAGTGCCTTTCCATGGCTAGTTTATAATATTGATGTAAAGTAGAACATCAGTACCAAGTTGTGACCCACAACTCCAGTATTCTATTTCACATCAGTATTATGAATTTGCCCTGATAAAGTGAGCGAATGACCTAGCATGTGTTGGCGAGAACGGAGTATGAAGTCAACTGAATAAAAGAAGACTTTAAATACTGAATTGTCAGGAAACTATATTGCTTCATCACTTTGAAGACAATAATTATGGGACTTTTCCTTTTCATGTGTGTCTTGGTGGCCACTTCCTCCCTTCTAGAGAACCTTTCCACTAGGAACAAGGACATTGGATACTTTACAAACAAGAAACAGTGTGCCCAGTGCCCGCTCATGAAAAGCCATCATTTTATGATGAATGCAATGCTGTAATGCTCTGTGTTGCTTTGTGTAGCTTTTTACTAAGCAGGCATCTGTGCACGTTTTAGTAAATAACCTCTTTTGACCATTAGGGTTGGGTAGAGCTATCTTCACTGGAGTGTGTGCTGTAAGGTTCTGAGAATGGAGAATGAGAGGTTTAAGTGTGTGGGAAGAAATGAAAGAAATTTCAGTGTCTCTTGCACTGCAGTGCCAAAGCTTGAGTACAATCAATTTAAGGTCCTTAAAGAATGCATCAAAATTATGAGGTTAAGTTGAGAACACATTGAAAGAATGACGCCATCGTTAAAAATGGCCATGATCAGAAGTATTTTTTGTTCATTTTTAACAAATATGATTAGGTCTGTACCACCCAGAAATAATTTCAAGTAAAAGGTAGGTTAGACAATTTTTAGATCAGTGGCCCAGGGTTCAAGTTTAGGGAGGAATACATGAGGTAAGTTTTAGAATGGTCCTTGAAATATCATGTGCCATGTGTAGTGGACCGCTATTAAAGTTTTAGGTTGAAAGGTGAGGGGTTTTCTCATGAAATGTAATTTAGATGTTATGGAGATGTGTCAGATGAGTATTTTTCGAAGCCCAGTTTTTCAAGGAAGCAAGGCAGGGAAATGGTGGGCATTTGGAAGGCATTTCGGAGAACGTAGGACAATAGTGTTAGCTATTTCTCTACTGGGAGGATATGCAAGGTTGGAAATGGAAATACTACACTGAAGTTCACAATTTGAGAGAATTGAGTAGTAAAAGCAAAGAATTCAACTTCCATGAAATAGCATTTTCAGCATGTAATGGCTTCTGTGGAAGCTGTGGAAAGGAAATGCTGAAGCCCTGGAACTCTGTAGCAAGCCAAATCGGGCTTGTAGAAAGTAAACTGGGCCATTAGGCTATTGCCGTGATTCAGCACAGCGATCTGGTACTTTGCGGCATTGTACCATGCAAGTGACTGGGATCCCTAATGTTAGAGAAAGAAAAAAACAGAGAGAGCGAGCGAGGGGAAGAATGCATGGTTGTGTATGTGCGCATGTGTGCTGCAGCGTTGCGCGTGTGAGCAGGCCAATGCATGCACATTAGTTTTCAACTGAGTTGAAGTTCTACCATTTGGAAACCAATAGTTAGTGAAGGACTGAGTAAGAGTGAATAGTCATACCCCAGTTGTGGTACACACAGGACTGAGGGACTTTTTTTAGAGTTTGCAAGACATGACAGGACATCTGCTAGAAAGTAGCACATGCCCCTATGCCATATTTAGAATGTATGGGACCTCTATGCACTCTTAAACACATCAGATGGGACTCCCAAATATATACATATTTAAACTTTCAAGTCTACTGAGCCTGCCTACAACAGTATCTTGTTCAAATGTTCTACTATTAGAACCCCGTTTGTGTCAGGCCAGCTGATGTAGAACTCCAAGTTTGATGCACGGGAAGGCTTACCCTATTTAGGACAGACTTTCTGATGCAGTTTTAACTTCTGCTTTAGTCGTGTAGGGCATTGTGGTCCTGAGCAAGAAAAAAGGACCAATGTCCTCAAAGCTCTTGGAGAAAGGGAGTTTAAAATCCAACCTTGGGAGTCTTAAAAACAAAAAAATGTTGACAACTCTTTCATGCTGTCAGGACATGTTGGGCTGCCGGTACTGGACATTTTTACCAATATGGTAAAATATTCTAAATATGGTGGGTGGGTCCTATAGAGCTGTTGGAGGCAGAGCCTCAAACCCGCTGCAATACAGAGTTTGTCACCAAATGCTAAATGAAGCCATAAATCTATGCTTCTTTAACTTTAAAGAAGCTATCCTTTAAATTAGAATAAAATGATACCTTCTTTGGAACTACTTTCCATCATTCATCATTTTAGTTTCCTGAACAATCATGTTATCTAAACTGTTGTGGCTGCTTGGGAGTAGAGTGGATACAACCCAAGGATCCACCATGTATCTGATAAAGTACCATCACTTAAAATCCTGGGTATCCAGTGAGCCGGGTGCCTGCTGAGAACCCTGGGCTACACTAGTACAGACTTGTGAGTGCCAAGGATTCTAGGTGAGAATCCATATTCACATGTGTGAGTGACAATGAACTAGTGCACCTGGAACTGCTACAGACTGCCCAGCACAAGCCCACTTTCAGGTGACCCTTTCATTCCCTTCTTTACTGCCACTGCATTGGAAGATGCTCATGCTAGAGAGCTCACTATCAAACCTAACAGTGCAATAAAGTGTTACAACAAAAAACACAGAAATAAGCAGGGCAACCCATGGCAAACCACCGCCCAAATTTATTGTCCTTCAGGCAACAGAGCGCTGCAGTAAAAATTGCAGTGCAATGCGGGAAGGGTAGAAAATAGTGCAGCATCAGAAGTAGCAAGAGTTGCCTGCTAATGACATCATCAACAATGCTCATGCAAAATCTGGATATTTTGTGTGGTGGCAACTCCCTTGCTTTTGGGCAAAACCGAGCTAGCAGTCCTTAGACAAGAATTTGTACAGGAGGTACATCCTCTGGTGCTAATTACTATTTTTAGACAACATCACAGCGGTTAGACATATAAGATGTGTGAATTAGGGTACTAATTAGCAAATCTGGTTTCCACCAAAGCCTAAGGTTTTTACACTGGCGCAACCCTGACAAGCCAAATGTAGGGCAAAGTTTTTTGGGGCAAAGTGTTCTGGACAATTTTCAACACAAATGAGCTTTTGTGTGTGATTGGTTTGAGCTGATTGGTGATGCTTTGTATCGCATGAGAGTCAGCACAAATAATTAGTAAATCGGGCCCCACATTAAGCAAAAGTGGGGAAACAACAAGGAAGGTAGAAAGAGGTTGCGAGCAGAAGCCCAATAAAATAGAGGAAATAATTAACCCCTTAACTGCTGGGCCTCACAAACCCTCCCCCACCCCAGTGCCTGGACCCTTTTTCGGCTATTTGGGGTAGTTCCTGCTTAGGTCTCCATAACTTTTTTCCACATAAGGTAAGCATGCAAATTTGCATCCTTTTTTTCTAATATCCTGGGGACTGGAAAGATAGCCAGAGTTTGTGCATCCCCCTTGAGGGGACCGAGAAAATAGGAAAAATATAGCTAAATTTTGAGTTTGTGGGAAAAAATAGGATAAAAGTGCTCCGGATAAAATCGCCTGTTTATTTTCCTAAAAATGGCATCAACAAACAGTTTGCTCTGCTAAAGTAATCATAGTCCCAGCTTTCAGAAACATCCAGAGCTGAATGAAAAAAACCGATTTCTTTACAACAGCTTTGACATTTTTCAAAGAGGTAGCCCATTTTTCAAATTTTTTGTGCTCTCAACCTACTTTCAGTTTGTGATGGAAACCAGTGTGAAACCCATAGGTGGAAAGCTATAGATTTATAAAAAGTAGAAAAAATTCCAAATTCAGTAAGGGTCATTTGTGTAGATCCGGCAAGGTTTTCCCAAATGAACTAATTGTTGAAATAAAGAAATATTGAAAATGAGTAGGAAAAAACGGCCATTCGTGATAACGTTTTCATCTGTAACTTTTGTCACCATGACCAATTTACAAAAGCAATTCACCAATACATCCACTAGACCCTTCTGGTTGTGAGGATTTATAGGGTTTGTAGGTTCTTCAAGAACCCGGGGTATCTAGAGCTAACAATTGAGCTGCACCATACAACGGTTTTTCATTCTGTACCAAGTATAGACCAACTCATATGGTGAGATATGTAAAGTGAAAAATAGGTATCAAGGAAACCAACATATTTTGGAGATAGGCATAACATAAGGAGTTTAGGAGCAGTGGTTATTTGCACATCTCTGAATTTGTGTGTGTCCGTACTAGCATATTTTCAAAATGTCTTCTTTCTTGCACACTAGCTTACATTTGGAAGGTAAAAATGCAGTGAAATCCAATTAGTAATAACAAATGTTCTACTATTCTATGCTTCCACATGTCTTCCAATAAAAATTGAACCTCACTTTTGTGGGTTGGCCTAGTGCCAGCGATAGGAATGGCCCAAAAAGCAACATGGACACATCACATTTTTCCACTCAAAACTGACCCTTTTTTTGCAAAGTTGGCAGTTGTGGATTTTGGGCCTTAGCTCATCAGGCACCTAGAAAAACCTAGCAAATCTGTACATTTTTGAAAAGTAGACACAAGGGGAAATACAGTGTGTGGTGATTTTCACCAGTTGGTTTTACCCAGAAACCCTTGCAAACCTCAAACTTTGACTAAAAAACAAATTTTCATCACATTTCTATGATAGAAAGTTCTGGAAACTGCGGGGAGCCAAATATTTCCTTCCACCCATCATCCACCAAGTCTCCTAATAAAAATGGTACCTCACTTGTGTGGGTAGCCCTAGTGCCTATGACATGAAATGGCCCAAAACGCACCATTGACCCTATTTTGCAACATGAATTGAGCAAACCAAGGTCAATGGGAGTCCCCTTCCAAGGGTTCACATTGATTTCAGTTTGATCCATTTCTGTTGCAGGCACTAGGCCCAGCCACACAAGTTATGCAGTGTTTTTATTGGCACAAGTTCAATAACTCTGGGTGGTAGCAATTTTGTGGATTTCTCCTGATTCTGAAAGATTCCATTGCAAAAATGCAAAAAGAAATTGTGATTTTAGGCAAAGTTTGAAGTTTGCAGGGCTTTGTGGGTAAGGGATCCATGCAAAGCACACCACCCTGGACTCCTCTCGATGTCAAATTTTCCGATTTGCCTGGGTCTGTTTTTTTTCTCCAAGTGGCGGCCTACCTAAGCTCAAAAAGTGCAGCCATTCACCATGGCAAGTGGGAAGATTTTGGGATTTAGCCCCCCCTTTCCTGGCCTATATGGAAAAATAACACCCAAAAGAATCAAATGTCCTCTCTCTTGCCTGTTGGATGGGATATTATAGTCCCCGGGAGAGCAGAAAGACTGTTGAGGCTTTAGGGATGAGGGTGGGGCTTGATGTCAGGGTGGGCCAGACCCACCACGTATTTTTTTTTTTTTTTAAATAGTCCTGTCATCCACTGGGCTTATTGCTCTGGGAACAAATCCAGGAAAACCACCAAGTGTACCCCTGGGAGGGGCAGGAAAAATGGGGTTGACCCTTTTGGGGTGGGGGTGTGGCCAATGCCAGAGTGCAATGCCCACGCCCCTTTCTTTTGCCCCAAATGCAAAATTCCTGATGTCTAGTGGGCTTTCTAACCCCAGGGGGCAAATTTTGGGCAACCTCCAATTCGGGGCAGGAGAATGGTTCAATGCAGTGTAGACTGCAACCTCCTTTTGCTTGTTTTGGTGCCATTTTGAACTCCTTGGTGTATAGTGTGCTTTCTGCCCTCCCCCGGTGGGGGACAGATTGGGAGTGAATGCATCCCCCTGGGAGGGGCAGAAAGTCTATTGGGCCCTGGGGTGGGGAGAGCACAGGCCCATGCCCAAGGGGGCTGTTCCCCCCAAAACAATACTGTATAAATGTAGCCCTCTTGTTCAGTGAGCTTTGTGCCCCCCAGGGGAAGCAAATTGGTGGTAATTGCCCCCATCCATCTCCAAGGGTGTGCAGAAATACTGTTGAGCCTTTTTTTGGGATGCGGGTATTACCATGCCAATGTTAGGCAAACCCCACCCCATGTTTTTCCCCTGGTGTCTAGTGGACTTTCTTACCCCTAGGGTGCAGATTGGGGGTAATCACTCCTCACATGCCACCCGGGGGGCAGGAAGACTGCCTGTGACTTTTCTGGGGTGGGGTATGGCCATGCCCCTGGGGGGTCAGATTTGGGATGCTCATCCCCTGTGCCACACAGGGGACATAAAGCATGTTCCATATATATTGGGGCTGGGGCATCACCATGCCCTTTTGGGCAGCCCCCACCCGATATTTGCATTTTAACAAATCCCTGTTGTCTAGTGGGCTTTCTGCTCACCCACGAGGGCAGATCGGGGGTAATCACCCCATCTGCCCCTCTGAGGGGCCGAAAGACTGTTCCATATATATTGGGGGTGGGGCATGACCACGCCCTGGTGGAGAGCCACCACCCCTATATTTTTTAACAAAAAACATTCCCTGGTGCCTAGTAGGCTTTATGCCGCCCTGGGGGGAGGAGGGAGTGAGGGGGTCAAGGGTAATCAGCCCATCTGCCCCTCTGGGAGGCAAAAATACTTCCATATACATTTGGGGTAGGGGGCATGGCCAGGCTCTGGTGGGCAGCCCCCATCTCAATATTTTTATTACAAAAAAGAATCCCTGGTGCCTAGTGGACTTTCTGCCCTCCCGGGCAGGTTGGGGGTAATCACTCCATCTGCCCCCTGGTGATTAGAAAGACTGTTATATACATATTGGGGTGGGGGCATGGCCATGCCCTGGTGTACAGCCCCCACACCTATATTTTTTATTAAAAAAACAATCCCTGGTGTCTAGTGGACTTTCAGACCCGCTGTGTGGGCGATCAGGGGTAGTCACCCCATCTGCCCCCCTGGGTGGGGCAGAAAAACTGTTCTATATATGTTGCATGTGGGGACATGGCAATGCCCTAGTGGGCAGCCCCCACCCTATATTTAAAAAATATATATCTGGCTGATCAGGGGTCATTGTCCATTATAAGACTGAAACTTTGTTGGGGGTTTAGGGGAGGACAAGCCATTGCCCAAGAAGCAGCTCTCCATGTCCCTGGTGGCTGGTGGGTGGATTCCTGCTTGGGGATCCCTCTCCTGTGGCGATACCCAAGGAGGGATCCATCTGGGCAGAGGTACCACTGGAAAGAGTATATTTTCCTCTTTCAAACGTTACCTCTCCCATGAGAATCAGTCCTCAGGACTGAGATATGCCCCTGAGCACTGGTTCAGTGAAAGTTAAATAAGCCCAATTGCTCGTTTTACTTTCACTTTGGGAGTGTAATGACGTCAGCAAGCCCTGCATGCTGATCGTCATTACAAACCAAAAACATAAAGCTCAGGCTGCTCGGGAAGCTCTTCCCGAGCAGCCCGAGCCTCGGGGGAAAAAAGGAAACCGTCTGGTGCAAAGCATCAGAGGGGCCATTCTAACCCTCCCCAGTGCCAGCCAATGGCCAACAGACATACTGGGGAGGGAGTGCAGCCATCGACCATTGGCCGACAGCCACACCCAAGGAGTTGAAGTACTGTGGGCTAACCTCAGCAATCATCTCCCCCAAACACTCCACTGGAACAAAAAGTGGCATTAAGATTTTAGATATCATGGTTTAGATGTTTCACTTTTAGGGATTTTATTTTAAACTTAATTGCATGGATGTGTGCAAATTATGTGTGGTGAGACGAAGGAGGCAGATCAAAGAGAACTTATTTCTCTGTGTTCCATTTGACAGCCAAAGAATGAACTTGTATAAAACAATGAAAACCAAGAATGCATTATCTCCTAATACCGTGACATACTTTTCCACAGCAGAGCTGAAGAAACATGCAAATTAAGCCACATAGACCCTTTAAACATAAAAGCATGTGGTAAACCGATGCAGGATACACATTTAAGGCTTACTTTGTATAGGGTGAGGTAAGGGATGAAAAAAGAACCTTGCAAACCTTATGATTTTATTATATGCATTCTAAATACTGTAGAAGGTGCAGACAGAAAAGCAGTTAGAGTGTTACATGTCTTTCACTTGGTATGCATTACATTAAATGTATTTGTAAAGTGCACATTTGCCCCAATGGGTGTCCTACAACTGAAATTACAGATGTATATTGGTAGCCACTTCAATGATACTCATTTTATCGACCTCAAAAGAATGAAAGGCTGAAGGGACGTGGCCTACAGCTGAAGATGTCAGATGCGGCTTAGCAGAGATCCACCATGCACCCATAAAAAATCCTACATAACCCTGCCCACCCATCCCATGGAGAGACACTTCATTGCAGAGAGGGAACAGGGTGTAACCAGAGGTGCCCTTCTTTCCCCTCCGCTCTTCGTTGTAGTGATTGAACCACTTGTAGAGCAGAATAGGGAGGATGCCCAAGTGAGAGGATTAGACTGGTCACTGGTTACAGCAGACAGAGTGGTGCTCTATGCTGATGACGTTCTGATATTCTTGAACGATATAGAGTGGTCTGGTCTGAGAGTACTGCTGATCTTAAAAGTGTTTGGAAGGTTATCAAGACTCCTCATTATTAGAGCTAAGTCATCCTTATTCCCAATTGGTGAATCCCCACAGGACCTTGGTTGGACACAAGACCTCCAGGTGGTCAAAGAGAAGTTTAAATATTTGGGTGTTTATGTGACACTGAGCCCAAAGAGACTAGGACAGAAATATTCAACCCCAGACAGACAGGTTACTTGGAGATGTTAAATTCTGGACTGCTCATCCTTCAGCATTATTAGGGAACTCCACAATGTTTAAGATGGTGGTCTTCCCACGCTGGTTCTACCCTCTAGAGAATTTCCTATTTGTAGTCCTATATAACCCTGGGCATAATACTTTGCTACGCTCACGAAGCATGCAAAGTTTGTGCTACTACGCACTACGCAAATTGCACGTAGCAGAGTGAATAACTGTACTAATAAACGTAGCGTAGCAGGAGTATAATAAACTCCTTCAAATGCTTTGATAAAGCAATTTTTTATGCTAAAAAGCATATAACCAATTCACAAAAATGAATGTTGACAATAAAATATCAAGCAATGAGAGAGGTGATGATTTTGGAGTCCCCCTAACCTAGGGGAGGACCAAGCAGATGCCTTGAACACAAAAAGCATATCATGTGAACGATTCAATGGTGGTCCCTTCCTCCTAGGACCACCCCAAGCACAGATTATGGGCAAAAATACAATCCCAACCAAAGGCCCTGCAAAGCATTATGGGACGAGATTAGCAGTGGGCAGTGAATATTATAGTGTCCAATATCAAAATAATTCTACAAAGAGCTGCAGTTCAACTAGTCGTCACTGGGTGTCGTCCCTCAAGAGTGAAATGCAAAAGTATTGAAAACCTTTCATGAAGCTTTTGCATTTGACTCGTGAGGGACGACACCCAGTGACGACTAGTTGAACTGCAGCTCTTTGTAGAATTATTTTGATATTGAACACTATAATATTCACTGCCCACTGCTAATCTCGTCCCATAATGCTTTGCAGGGCCTTTGGTTGGGATTGTATTTTTGCCCATAACTGTGCTTGGGGTGGTCCTAAGAGGATGGGACCACCACCTAATCATTCAATAAGATGTGCTTTTTGTTTTCAAGACATCTGCTTGGTTCTCTCCCTAAGTTAGCGAGGATACCAAAATCATCACCTCTCTCACTGCTTTTTGTTTTCACTTTAGTGAAATGACTATATGCAATTTTAGCATATAAAGACAGAGATATTTATTTTATCTTAACTTGCACTGTACAAGTTTGCTTTTGGTAATTATTGTACAGTGCAGTGAGTCAAGCACACAGCTAGCACTACGCCCAGGCTTAATAATAATAACAAACTCCTTCAAATGCTTTGATAAAGCAATTTTTTATGCTAAAAAGCATATAACCAATTCACAAAAATGAATTTTGACATATCAAGCAATGAGAGAGGTGATGATTTTGGAGTCCCCCTAACCTAGGGGGAGGACCAAGCAGATGCCTTGAACACAAAAAGCATATCATGTGAACGATTCAATGGTGGTCCCTTCCTCCTAGGACCACCCCAAGCACAGTTATGGGCAAAAATACAATCCCAACCAAAGGCCCTGCAAAGCATTATGGGACGAGATTAGCAGTGGGCAGTGAATATTATAGTGTCCAATATCAAAATAATTCTACAAAGAGTTGCAGTTCAACTAGTCGTCACTGGGTGTCGTCCCTCACGAGTCAAATGCAAAAGCTTCATGAAAGGTTTTCAATACTTTTGCATTTCACTCTTGAGGACGACACCCAGTGACGACTAGTTGAACTGCAGCTCTTTGTAGAATTATTTTGATATTGGACACTATAATATTCACTGCCCACTGCTAATCTCGTCCCATAATGCTTTGCAGGGCCTTTGGTTGGGATTGTATTTTTGCCCATAACTGTGCTTGGGGTGGTCCTAGGAGGAATCGTTCAATAAGATGTGCTTTTTGTTTTCAAGACATCTGCTTGGTTGTTGGTTCTCTCCCTAAGTTAGTGAGGATACCAAAATCATCACCTCTCTCACTGCTTGTTAACTTTTTGTTTTCACTTTAGTGAAATGACTATATGCATTTTTAGCATATAAAGACAGAGATATTTATTTTATCTTAACTTGCACTGTACAAGTTTGCTTTTGGTAATTATTGTACAGTGCAGTCAAGCACACAGCTACGCACTACGCAATTTGCATAGCTACGTGTAGTTGAAGCTGTACTTCACGTAGCTACGTGAATTGCTACTACGCAAACTACGCCCGGGCTTAGTCCTATACACCTTTTTCTTAACTCTGTTCATAGGGGCTTCCTATGGAAATATGCTATATCTAGAATCGCCCAGCAAAAATGGTTTAGGTCCATCAATGATGTGGGTACAGCAGCTGCTGACATTACAACATATTACAGAGTGCTGCATTTAGTAATCCTTAAGGAGTGGTAGTATGACATACAGGTATGTCAAACAGGGGGACCGGTCCATTGCATCTGAAAAGTGGGCAAAGCAGGTGTTCCAGATGCGTCATCTTCTATAATGGAGGGGGTTGTCCCAACTTCCTTTCCCAGCTGCCACCATAGGGGTGTTACAAATTTGCAATAATAAGATTAGATCCCTGGCTTGGAAGCTAAAGTTTACAAATTAACACCCATAGAGAGGTGGCTATGCCAGGTGACCAAATTGCAGGGTTTCAAACAATGGGCCATCATCGGTAATTCTAGGCTGGCTGATTTTATGGTCAATATAACAATGAAATCATTCTCAGACTACAGGAGGAATATGGCCTCCATCACAGTCAATTCTTTCCATATTTACATCTCTGTCATGGACCTATACCTTATATGGCGGGTTTATTGGAGCTCCCGGACCTTAGTCTGATGGAGGTTTTAACGGAAGAACTAAAAGCCCACAAAATCTCATAGAATCGATCATTGATGGAATACACCTGATTCAATCGACCTCTTACAAGAGGCGTTGGAATGGGATTTGGGTCCTCGTACTGATGGTCATTGGAGGGAGGCATGGAATTCGCTATAGCGTCACAATTTAGACTTAGTCAACTAAAGTATTTACATTTTGCCTATTTTACACAAGATAGTCTATGGAGGATGGGGGTAGTAGATTCAGTGCTCTGCTTGATACATCTGATACAAAATGAGAACCTAATTCACACGGTCTGGAGTTACAAAATGATTTACTCCTTTTGGGAGGGTTTGCTCTTTTTGTTGTGCTGGGTGTTGGAATAGCGACTCCCCCTGGAACTCCCAAAGTACTCTTTTACATATTAATGCAGATTTAGATAGCAGTAAATAGAGAATGACACTATTATGGATTTGTTTCTTGGATGCTAAGAGAAACATCGCTTAATGTTAGAAGGACCCGAGACCCCCTTCATTTGAGGTCTGGGAAAAGTACTGAATCACTGTATGAGTATCGAAAGACCACTTTTCTTGGCCAGAGGGTGCCCACAAAAACACTAACAAATTTGGAAAGACTGGTGACATTATAGGGCTATCCTCGTGTAGTCCTGTGGTGAGAAGCCATTGGCTCCACATACTGAAATGTTCACCTTTTAAACAGTTAAGTGATATGGTGTGACTCTTGCAATAGGAGTAAGATTAGGTTTGATGATCATGGACGTGGGTGGGGTTGTTAATTGGCCAAGAACTGTTGTAGTCCTCTGAAAATAAGGATGAAAGGCTGAGCGAACTGCTGGAATTTGAGTTTGTGGCCATGAGGTCAAATACACAACCCTTGAGTGGAAGAATTAGTCCAATGAGCCAGAAGATCTGGCCATTGGGTCCCCTCAAGCCCGTCAAACTGAAAGGATAGGATGAAAGACACAGATGGCCCTGCTCAGACTAAGGGGTCGATTCCGATCTCGGCCGGTAGGGCACAGAATCGTATTCAGCTGAACCGGATCCGATTCGGAGCCCTTTTTCCTGACCGAATCGTACATGCGTCCGGGCGAACGAGTACGATGCGAGCGCGTGCGAATTCGTCGACCGACTCGTACGCCCGTCCCAACCACACCGACCGACTCGCACGGATGCGCCTCGCACCGCGCAATGGAGACGTTCCCCGGCCGGGCAAGTACGATGCGCGCCGCGAGCAGTCCGACCGACTTGCGCCGTCCGGCTCGAAGAAGCAGTCGGAGCCGCACTTTGGGGGTCCGTGTCGGACCCCCCTGTACGCGTAGCCGCGCGAGTCGCACACAGGGGGGACCCATGGGTCCCCCCTACCTGTGCGTGTACGGCGCGAGTCGCTTCGCCGCGTACACGCTGTAGGGGGCGCCCTTGTTCGCCTCGCACCCATTGAGTCAATGGGAGCCCGCGTACGCGTTGTACGACAGGCTCCCATTGACTTCAATGGGAGTCCGACCGAATCGAGTCCGATAGCATGCGTACGCATCGTACTCGTTCGGTCGGGCTGCTAGGGTCCGATTCGGTCGGAAATCTCTCCGGGTCCGGCTCGGTCGGAGAGATTTCCGGCCCGAATCGGAATCGGCCCCAGAGTCTAGTGACCATCAAGCTCTGTATAGACATATAAAGCAGCTGCATCCAACCACTGAGCTATTTTCTAAGAGTATACAGAGATCTCTGTTGCAGGGCTATTAACCTGCTTGAACGCCTTACTCGCTATGGATGCAGAAAGAATTTGAGGCCAGCAGAATGATCTGACTGGCTCTTTTCCTATTTCAATGGGCCTAGTTGTGTGGGACTCTGAATGTCTGGTGAGGCTGGGGAAGTTCAGTCAGATGTTTATAATTTAGAATTAAGGCACACCAGGCATGCTTAATATCTAACTTACCCTGCCAAAGCTATATCCACCTTTTAGGGGCACCTGCGTAGTAGAAGATCACTAATTGCCTTCCAGGACAACTACCCAAATATTGCACGAAAAAATTTACACTTTTCATGACTGTCTAATTATTTCCATCTTTCTGCTTTTTCTTCCCACTTCACAGACTTAAACCTTAGCACCTTCTTCCCTGCATTCCATACATCATCGGGCCGCTTACAAGACAGGAGAAGCAACATCACAGCGGTATAATACTCCAGCTGATGATAAGTGGTCCAAACTTCCTCCACGCAGGATAACAGAGTTCGGGAATAGGGTCTGGCTTTATTAGGCAGAAACATTCCTGGTAAAATTGAATCCAGTTCCGGGAAAGAGCTGCGATCACAAGCGCAGACCTGAAACCATTATTTAGCCCATAATAGGAATCTGCATGAGGCTTTTTACACAATGTGTAACCAAACCAGTTATTCCCCATTTTAGAAAGAATCACTCACAGTAGACGCATTAAGAGGCGGACTACAGTCTAGATACATTCATTCCTAACAGCCAGTGTCCTCGTACCTAAATCCAGCTCACGCATAATGGTGGCCATAGTGCCTTTCAAACTCATGTTTGGAAACGAAACGTTCTATCTGGTCCCCATTTCCAAAGAAGAATAACTCTAGTTTTTTGCTAAAGTTTTTCTATTTCACCTGCAAAGTACTATAAAGCTACGAATTTTTTTCTTTTGCGTAGTTTGAAAAGTTTTCTCCACATAACTAATTTTCATGCAAATTGAACCAAGCTAAGCAAAACACAACCCACGGAGTACGATTTGTGCTACCTGTATTTTTGCTTCATAATTTCATGATGGAAAATAAATGCAGACATTTTTTTCCTGTGAATTTACATTTTGCAGTGTTTTGCAGAGTGACATTATGGGGGAGAAGAACATAAAAACTGATATGACAATGTGTGCATGAGAATTTGACTCGGTTGCAACTACTCAACGTCGCAAAGGTGTCCTTAAGCCTTCACGAAGACTAAAAAAAAATAATTGCAACCTTTTACAACCCCAATTAAGGCAAACTAATTAGTTTACAAAAACTCACAATCTCCTCAAGTTCAATTGAGAAATTTGACAGAGTAAGCCAAATATTTAGAGAAAGACTTAAACAGGACTACACAGCATCAAGGGGCATATTAGCAATGCCTGGCGATAATTATCGCAAAGCGCAATTAGCGCTTGGATAATTATCGCCAGGCATCGCCGGTTTCTATCGCGGAGTTAGCGTGCAATCAGCAATGCTAATCTCCAAAGCGATAGAAACCTTGAGAACAGTGTGAATATCGCCTGAAAACAGGCGATATTCACACTGTTCCCCAGTTCTGCTTGCTGATAGTGCGAGGGGGACTTAGCCATGTAATCCACCTCTCATTGGATTACATGGCTAAGTCAGGGTGGGACCAGGTGTTAGCAAACCAGCGCTAAACGTGTTTAGCGCTGGTTCGCTAATCACCGCCCCTGCCTCGCTGATAGGCGTTAGCGACCTCAGCGACTGTTTCCAGTCGCTGTTAGGTGGGGAACGCCTACTTTGCATGCCATTAGCGATAAATATCGCTGGCATGCAAATCGGCACCCAACCCGGTCGCTATCGCCTACAAGCTGTCGCTAACAGCAGTTAGCGACAGCTTGTTGATAAGGCGATAATATTATCGCCGCTTTAGCGGGAAAAAGTCCCGCTAAAGTGGCGATAATCGCCTTGCTAATATGCCCCCAAGTTAGTTATCACCTGCATTATTCCAAAAAGTAAAACCACAAAGAAGTGAGAATTCTCACTTTCAGGAAATGTTGATAACCAGGATCGCCTTTAATATTTTATTCATATGGCTAACATCCATTTTGAGTGCAGACTTAGCGCTGGAACTGCTGCCACATACCCCAGAGCTCAGGGAACAGTCATGCTTGGAAAGACTTTTCATTTCATAAGGATGTTTGTCCAATGACGTAACACCCCTGTGAAAGGTGTTACGTAATTGAGCAAATAAGCCAAAGAGTTGCAGAGTCGTAAACATATGTAAGAAATAGTGGCTATTTGTGCGGAGAACCTCCATACCTTATGTCCAGTTATCCACATTTTCCCTTGAGGTGAATGCTGCAATATTAAGTAACAAAATATCCTCCTGTAATACTTTACCTACATACACTTGCTTTCACAATATTGTGGCAATCGGTATTCTGGATACAGTATCTTGTAAGGATTAAAACCATATTGTTGTATCAATGGATAAACTGGGAAAGCGTGGAGAATGTGACCAGAATCTCTTTCTAATCTCACAGTCACTAGGTAGCTAACAGGAGAAAGGAATTAGGGAGAAGGGAAGGATGTGATTCGACATATTCTGGTTTTATGCATGTTTAAAGAACTAGGTACTAAACTTCTATCCAGGGTTCAACTATATTGATACTGACTCCAATCTGTCCGTGCATTAATGAGGATAATCCCTTACTAACTGAGCATGCCTCCATAAGGACCAATTACACTTAGACAAGGGCAAACTCAGTTAACCCAACCGGTGCCGGGGTAATCATCATATATCTAAACAAGGGTCCTGTGAGACTCATTCGCCTAAAGATAGTCCAAGGTAATCAAGTAAAGTGACTGGAGGATGAGACGCGGTTTAAATGGCACTGAGCTTCCTCAAGTGCAAGCATTGCATCATTCACAAGAGTCACTTTGTTACTGTCTGAGGACACACTGGGAGGAGAGTATTGATGAGGTGAGCGCTTTTGCTTCAGAATGCCATGTTTCGCATTGATTTCGGAAGTTCATTTGGGATTTTGGTCTTGATGAGAACCACAAAATAATGATCGAGTCGAAACATCGACAAATGGTTGTAATTTGATTAAATCAATGAGAATACCTTGCAGAATAGATGGCAGTATTCTTTATGTCTATAAGTAATACAACAACCGTTGGGTACAACCAATATTTTACCTTGTTGATCACTACGTCATCTGCACTATCTTCACCTTCTGTATAGCATGATTGTGTTCCTTGTGAAAAACGCATCTTTGAAGAAAAAGGCCTGTTGGAATTTTTGTGTACCCATTAAGCGAATGTGAATGAATGTGTTTTTGATTAATTCCATGACCTTGATGCAGAAAAATGTCTCGTTTTGCATGATCACCCCCTTTTTGTTCTGGTTGATGCTCCTGGTTTTTTGCCTCTGCCCACTGGAGCTCTGCTAATCAGGCCCCAGTGCAAGTTCTCTGACCCCTAACACATGTTGGAATTGGCTACACTCCTACAGTGTAGTGCAAGATGACTGCAGGACTACCAGTGTAGCCTGCCTGTGCAGTTTTAAAACAGCTAATTTAACCTGCTAAAATGTAACCCATTTTGACAGACCTAAACCCTCCTTTTTAGATATTAATACATTAATGCTAAGTTGGCCTTAATCACCATAAGGCAGGGTGCATTGTATTTAAAAGTAGGACATGTAAAAGTTTAATATAAAACATGTAAAAAGATCCCAAATGCTATTTTCACTGTAGCAGGGTTAGTGTTTGTTAGGAAAGCATTGGGATACAATATTGCAAGAAATTAGGTTACTGGTTAAGAGGCGCTGAAACCCTTCTCAAGCAGCAACCGTAATTTTTCTTAGGGTGAAGTCACATGCAACCACTAAATTAACCTGTGCTCAACCCTTGGATAGCTTAGCACAGTGCAGTCAGGCTTAACTGAGAGGCA
Organism: Calotriton arnoldi; assembly: GCA_963921515.1. Lineage (NCBI taxonomy): Eukaryota > Metazoa > Chordata > Amphibia > Caudata > Salamandridae > Calotriton > Calotriton arnoldi. The sequence goes on from CAWUFW010015283.1 coordinate 201,763, forward strand.
ATTTGTGAAGTATTTGTGCAACACTTCAAACAGTAATACAGAGTAAACACACCGGAAAAGGAGCCACCAACAGATTTAGAAGATTAGAATAGTTTTTAATGAATACAATAAGAATAAAACAACAAAAATCCAATTAGTAGGACTGGCGATATTCAGTTTGAAAGATTTTAGTGAAAAATAGCACCAAGAGCCATAAAGCACTAACTGTGAATATCTGGTTGTGCCAGACCAGGACAAAGTCACAAGTTTAGGCCAACTGTGGTGGAGCATGGGCCAGCTACAGGGGCCCAGTTAGGTCCACTGAACAGAGCATTGCGAGGATCCACTTCAAAGATTCGTCATGCTGCTGAAGCGATGCGTCAGTTCTGAAATGAGGCCATGCTGCGGGGTGAGGCCCTGTTGTGTCATCGTCGAAGATCCTGTCGACGAGGACTTGCATTGCTAAGTCCGAAGTCAAGGATGCATTGTGCAGTCAGGGCAATGCATCGGTTCTAAGGAGTTTCAAGGCTGTGATGCAGAGTCCGGCATCGTCGAGGCAGTGGTCAACAACAAATATGAGAGCCTGCGCTGAGGATGCACAACAAGTGGCAGTTCAGATGCGGCAATGAGCTATGATGCGGGTCTTTCCAGCTGTTTGGATGCTTGTAGCAGCAGTGATGAGTCGGTTCTGCTCGTGGTTTTCACACACAGCAGAGGAGATGCGTCAGTTCTGCTGGATCCACAGGGGCTGGCAGAGCACCTTGTGCCCACTTCCAGGGATCCAGGACTGGAGTGGCACCACTAGGCAGGGTCGACTCACAGATGACAGAGTCCAAGTGCAGGAGCAAAGTTGTTGCAGCCTTATGTCCCTGAGGTTTAAGTCAGGAGGGAAAAGCATGCAGGCATAACAACGTAATACCTTTACCACACATCAGTTATAATGCAATGCCTTTACCATGTATTGCCTTTCCCAAGCACCTGCTATGTCTACTCAATGAATATGTGTTGCCAGTGGGCCAAAGATTCGGGTTGCTTCAACTCTGAGCTTTTCCGCATCAGCGACATCATGAAGAAGTTTTCCAGGCTTGTGGAGTCCTTTTTGGCTTCAGCCTGCAACCTTACCTCGATGGAGAAATTCGAGCTTTAAAAGAGTGGCTAAGTTGGAATGTAAAAATATCCACTGGGTGAAGGTGTCAAAAGCATTCTGCCGGCGAAGGCCCTTCCTTGGAAGTGAACTTTTAATGGCTTTACTGGAGCTTCGTTCACCTTCCATCCAGCCTTGTGAATCCCTTCTCACCCACGGCCGGCTGCCTTGCCCTGCTGAGGAGTTTTGACTTCCATTTCAGAGAATCAGTCAAAAGTTCTGACCGGGATGAACCTGACTTCTCTGTCTGACCCGTGCTTTATTACGGTTAAATCGCTCCTAGGTCCCTGTCAATTGCAACCAGATGATGCTGGTTGATGCTAATGCTTTACACCTGGATGGGAACGCCCATGCTCCACCAATGGAATGTCTGCAAAGAAGAATAGTTATGTTTCTAGCAGCTTGGAATTAATCCACACTATAATGATACCTTTAAAGTAGTGTAGCTCTTTACCCATTTCACAAGCACTCTTTGCTTCCAGGCATTTAGCCAGATTCTAATTGCATTCTTAGCTATGGTCATTTACCAATGTATGTAGCCAAATGGTCAGCTATTCAACTTTCTTATTTCAACGTCCTGGGTGAACTGAGTGGCATATGCTGATGACACTAAGATTGTTTTTAATTTATGGTTTGACTCCACACCTATGCATGCTTGCATTACTAGTAAACTCTGCAATGGCCAACAGCACTAAACAGGTGATGAGAGTTAGTTTTAGGAAACATACAGTTTCTTCAAGCTGGGTCCCAACACTTTACAAACGAAACATGTTCAAACAGTAACTTATAAATATAATTAAATATATATTACCCCTTGTCTTTTTAGCCTTATGGCCTCTCCCACTAACCTGTTAGTCACACCCAGGATCTCATGGCCCCATTCTTCTCTTTCAGAAGTCAACCACTCCTATCAGACTCCTCAACACCCTCTTTTCACACCTTCAGTATCTTGAGCAACCCTTACACCGACACTCTAGCAGGTTGACCTCACAGTCCGTTTTCCTGGACAATAGGCTCACTCGTCAGAATTCACACTACAAGGGATGGCCTAATCCCCTCTTTGCCCTGACCTTATCCCCTAAATCTAACAACTTTTAAATGAACACAAGCTCTGTTTTGGAACTTTCAGGGATTCTCACCTATTGGTGAGATGCAATTCAACCCACGGGCCAGCGACACATTTTGATGATAGTTCTTCTATGCCCAAGCTCCTGCCAGTAAATCACCTTTCCTTGCCAATCACCAAAAAGGGTGCATGGAATGACGGGGTGCTCGCTGGCCTCTTCACAAAGTCTGCTTTTTCTGTCAAACCCCTTGCCGCCATTCACCTGAGTGAAGCGTCAATGCGCTCTTCCTGCATGTGCTGCCAGCCCCAGCAGCTGCTGAGAAAAGGGTTCGATCCAAGATGAATCCTAGACAGGTTGGCAATGTTGCCACTTAAGGGGTAAAATCAGTTGGCACCAAAGAGCTGGAAATGGCGCTCAGCGCCTTGAGAAATAAGGTCACCCAGCAGCGCCTCAAGACCCTCACGGGTGATTTGCCGCGCTTTATAAATGCTTGATTGATTGATTATAGTCGTAAAATTATGAGTTTCTTGAGGCAACAGTCTCCAATCCTTCCAGAAAACAATGTAGATAATAATCATCATTTTTCAATCATAATATTTTTTATACACTCCTGCAAACATATTCCGAGCCTTCAGATCCTTAGATAAACCATGCTACGTATGAACTTAATGGAGTCAGACCACCATACCGTCCTTTTGTGAGCTTCTATTGGCCGTCCAGTTGTTGTTGTCTTGGATTCCAGTCTACACTCCTCATTCATTTCTTTTCCTCTGTAGACCTAGACATTTCCTTCTCTGGTATCCATGTTCCCTTTCCCAGATATGTGGATGTGCTCAGGTATCGGTGGTTACGAGATTATGATGGCTGTTGCATGGATTTGCTTGGGTTGTATGATAGAAGCATGAATGCTTTTACCACGTGTGCCTTTACCACGCAGCCCAACCATGAATGCGTGTCAACTTTCCTTTACCAAGCATGCCTTTACCACGAAATTTTGTGGTGTATGCATGAATGGTAAAGGGGTATGTGTGGCTAAGGTCGCTACTTTTTATTCACTGGCCAATCACTTTCCTAACCACCATCCGTATCATACTGTCATCTATCCGACCTGGCCTCATCTAAATGCAGCTTTGCAGACTCCTGACTGACAACCGTAGCTTTCAGCTTTTTATGGTGTGCACCATATGGAACTCCAAACCTTCCAGACTAAGGTCGTCTTTATCTTCATATTGCAGAATGACCTAACTTTACGAGCATACCCAAAAACAATATAATGCAACAGAAGGTCTAATCCCTGGGAGTCTGGCTCAACAGAAGCTCAGTCTCTCTCTCCGTGCACAGACTGTCATTCAGAGCAAAGCTCCAGCTTTCTTCTGTGTTGGCTCAGGAACCTCCGCCGTTACTTTTTTATGGAAGACAGGGCCATGAGAGAGGAGTTCTTATTACTGCAGGCTAGACTGGTTCTCCCTTTACCTCAAAAAGCCATTAACTCAGTTCAGCTTTAATCATTCCCACATCACCCATCCCTCCCTTCCTCCCTTGCCCCTCCCTCATTTTAGCTTTAATCATTCCCCCACCATTCATCCCTCTCTTCCTCCTTCCCTCCCTCCCTCCTGCCTTCCTTCCTTCCCCCTCCTTCCCTCTTTCCTTCCTTCTTTCCTCCCTCCCCTCATTTTAGCTTTAATCATTCAACCATCATTCATCCCTTCCTGCCTCCTTCCGTCCGTCCCTCCCTCTTTCCCTTCCTTCCCTCCCTTCCTTCCTTTCTTCCTTCCCTCCCTCCCTCTTCCGATCTTTCCTTCTTTCCTTCCTTCCTTCCTTCCTTCCAGTTTTCTCATTTGCCACCTACATGCTATTTAAATGACAGTCCCAGTTTTCTTTCTTCTCTCTACTCTTTCTTTCTGTCCTTCCTTCCCACCCTTTCTTCCTTCTTCCCACTTTCTTTCTCACTTCCCACTTCCTTCTCTCATTGCAATCCCCTCTATCTACAGCCCTCCCTCTCCTTTTCCTTCCTTCCTCGCTCCTACCCCCTTCCTTCCTACCTCACAACTTCCTTACACGCTTTCTTCCTTCCTTCCTCCCTCCCTTTCTGTCACCCTTCCTCCTTCAATCCCTCCCTGCCTTCCTTTCTCCCTCTCTCCCACCTTCGCCCCCTCCCTGTCTTCTTCCCTTCCTACTTTCCTGTACTTAGTAATCTTAAATTGTGAAATCTTCTGCAAAGCATTCGCTGAATAAATCAGCTTTCCCAGCCATCATCCACACACTATTTTAATCCCCCGTTATCTCCCTCATTGTTATGCGACATTTTAACCTGAACTCGCCTGGCACAACCTCGCTTTAATAGAGGTTAGGTGAAACGTAAAGAGGAATAGAAATTGCTAAGTAAAATAAAAAGCAGGAAGAGTTCGTTCCTTTTCTGTGCCTTTGAAGCAATGTGCTTCTGTCACACTTTATCCGACATGCCTGAGCATACATTCTGTAGCCTCGGTCTCTGCGTGCTCCATGTTTGATAGGGTCACTTGGCATTATATTTCATGTGTAAAGCATCCCTGGGCATTGATGTGCAGCAGCCATGACTGAAGGTTCCATATCTGGCAGGGATCAAAAAAATCAAACAGTGCATCAGGCATTTTACTTTATTAAAAAATTGTACCCGTGTGTGAACACCATTTAGTGACACTTGTGAAAAAACGTTGCTTTAGAAAACAGAAAATTTAGAGTTTTTGAATTTACATTAAAAATGATGTGGATCGGAGGGGCGTGGTTAGTGCTGATCCAAAAGGGGGCGTGGTTAACGCCAATCCTAAAGTGGGGGCGTGGTTAGCGTGAAGCGAGAGGGGCGTGGTTAGCTCTGATTCAAGAGGGGGGCTTCGTTAGCGCTGATTCAAAAGTGGGGTGCGTGGTTTGCACCAATCCAAGATGTTGGGCCTGGTTAGCGTCGATCCAAGATGGCCGCGTAGGGGGCTCGCTATTCCTTGAACAGGCGATTCACTGACATTTTGGTACAATATATGGAGGTCAAATGAGCGGCTGAAAGGAATATTCAGCCACACAAGACCTCCCCCGTCCAATGTGTAGTGCTTTTTGTCTGGATGTGAGCCCGAACCTGGAAAGTTGGAACGGCTTCACAATGCAGGTCAGCCAAACGAGATGGCCAACGGAAAGAAATTGATTTCTTTTGTCGCTCAAATTGATCTTTCTCATCATATTTGTAACAAGCACCTAATTTTTAGACTCCTGGAACTAACCTTTGATTATGTCTGATTGAGACCAATGATTTGAACAAAGCATAATGTTCAATCTTAATCTAAGGTCAGGCAAAAAATATGCACAAAAGATGGCCGACGATCTGGGCTCACTTTAATTGCACAGTTCTTACTTTGTTTTTCTTGTTGCTTACCACATTTCTAGTCACTTCTCAAGTCACCAATTGTGCCTCAAAATTCTTTTCAATTCTCTTGGATGCCCTGACTACCTATGACTGAAGGATCTCTGCACAGAATTGGCAGCAGCCTTTTTTTGAGGAGGGGCCACTGCAGCACCTCCTTCTTAATGGTATACCTTTGTACTGCCCTTTGATCTTGTTGTACATAATATCATTTACATTCCCTAATGTATGTTACTTACATCGACACTCGCACTACGCTTGTTATAATGGCCAACTCTGACTCCAATGACCAATTAGATGTAGTCTACATTATGATGTGACACTTATAGAATGCCATTTTGGTATTTATATGATGTTCTGGAATGTTGCCTTCAGATTTACCTTTACTTCTGTGAGGAGCAGTAGGTCTGGCTTTCACCTGTCTGTGGGCCTCCTCATGTTTATATCTTAAATAAACATTTAATCTACTATTCATTGGTCTGCTGTTTTTATAACAGATCTGTTTACATAAGGTCACCTGAGCTGACTTTTGATGCATTATCTACACCTTCTACATAAGGGTTTTCTCTGCCTTGATCCTGACTCTGCTGATATTTAGATACTTAGAGGATATTGTGAATAGAAAGGACAAAGAGATGAAAGAGTTTAAGGAACTAAAAATAGGCCAGAAAAGGCCCAAATCTACTTCTCCAGTCCTGGAATCCCCATTTAAATCCAAATCCGACCAATCGTCCAAAATCGATCTTATTTTACAGAGACTTATGACCTTGCACGACTTGGCCCAGAGCGCTAAAACAAAAATGGACCCCAAGCAATCGGATATCCAATGTTTAAGGCAAGATTTCTAAGATCTGGCGGGAAGGATTACTGAGGTGGAATCATGCATTATGTGCCTGGAGGATGAGAAAATGAAAACAAGGAACCTCATGGATAATCTATGCTCGAAAATTACTCTCTCTCTATGGACATTACGGAGTTGGAACACCGTAATCAAAGGGGCAACGTTTTGGGCTTCCTGAAGGTGTGGAAGATTATGCTAACTTCTGTGCGGAGTTTCTCAAATCATGGATACCTCGTGCGATTATTTTATCCTTTACAAAGGACTTTGAAATTGATAGGATTCCTATGAGGAAACCCTCCGCAGAATCGACTACGCCTAGAAAACATCCGAGAACCATGATTTTAAACCTCTGAGATACCAACACATGCAGGAAATACTTAAATACATAAAGAAACAGAAATTCATCACCTGGGACCAAACGCGACCACATACTTTTGGTAGATTGTTTTTTCTGGGATTTTCTATTTTTGCCAAGAACTGCCAAGTTTAACCACAATGGATAAAGCAGCATCCATAGCATCTGTTGATTTTGATTGGGAAGAGGAGAAGCTAGAATGCTACAATGTGAGACAGCTAAAGCACTTCTGCAGGAAATTTAAAGTTGCTATGACCGGTCTCACCAAGAAGGATGAGTTCCAAAAGGCACTGAGGGCCTGGGTCGAAGCAAGGAATACCCCTGAGAATGAGGAGGGGGCTGAGAATGCAGATGAGCAGCTGGATGGGCCATTGGGTCCAGGGGAGAGGAGAGCAACTTCCCCAGTAGGTAGCAGTGTTTCTGCCAAGGGCCTGTCCCCAGAGGAGTTGGAGGACAGTGAGAAAAGTAGGATGCACAAATTGGAGCTGGCCAAGCTCAAATTGGGTGGGCAGTTGGAGTTGGAGAATAGGAAATTGGCCCTAGAGGAAAAAAGGATGCAGTTGGATCATGAGAGGAATTTGAGGGAGTTGGAGTTAAAAGCTAGGAGCTTAGAGATTACTCCCTCTGGTGGCAGCTCACTGTCAATGCCTGTTGAAGCAATGGTGTACATACCTAAGGATGTGGTTAGAGAGTTTTACAAGAATGATGACATTGGGCAGTGGTTCAAGGCCTATGAGGTAACCATGTCCTCCCACCGGGTCCCTGAGAAGGATTGGGGAGTGGGGTTGTGGGGACGGTTCCTTAGTGAGGGGCGGGATACATTGTTAGACTTGCCCTCTGAAGTCCATAATTCTTACAGCCACATGAAAGATGCATTGATGTCCAGGTATGGGTTGACTCCTGAATTGTATAGACAGAGGTTTAGAATTTGCAAGAAGATGGAGTCAAGCACATGGGTAGAATATGTAACTTTCTTTTGCAGAGCCTTGGATGGTTGGGTGAAGGGTAGCAAAGTGAATGGTTTTGAGGGGCTCTTTGATTTAATTGCATGGGAGCACTTGTCAAGTAATTGTTTTCCAGAGCTATGCCAGCACCTTATTGATAGCAGGCTGACTAACCCTAGGAAGCTTGCTGAGGAGGCGGACCGCTGGGTGAGCACCCAGGTCCACAAGGGTCAAGTGGGAGACTCCGCCAAGAGTGGGCAGGGTCCCCAGCAGAAGAGTGGGGGGGACAAGGATAAACAGAGGGAGTTCCAGAAAGGGCCCCAAAGTAATCCCCAAGGGAACCAAGGGAAGGGTTCCCAGCCTCCCCCTGAGAAGAAGCACGGGGCCCCGACAGGTAGGCCTGTTCCCAGGGGACCCCTGAGGTGCTACAAGTGTGGTAAAGTGGGCCATAAGTCTGTTGATCCCCAGTGCCCACAGTTTGGAAAGACAGCACCCACTGGTGCTCCACCCCGGCAGATGGCGAGTGCAGCCCTGGGGGAGGAGATGGGTATCCAAGGTGGGTGGGGTCCCGCAGAGATGTCCCTTGTCTCTTTAGGAGACTGTGAGGTGGTCCCCAGGACCCAACTGCCTGATAACACTAAGAAGTACAGGCAGTGGGTGACCATAAATGGCCATAGAGTGGAGGCTCTTCGAGACACAGGAGCCAGTGTGACAGCTGTCAAGTGTCACCTGGTGTCTCAAGAGCAGGTTGTCCCCAATGCATTTTACCCAGTTATTGCCGCTGACAACACAGTGAGCCACTGCAAGGTGGCTCAGGTTCCCTTTGAGTGGGAGGGGGTCTCTGGTACTCTTCAAGTAGCTGTGAGGCCAGCCATGCCTGTTGACTGTTTGTTGGGGAACGATTTGGAGAGCTCACCTTGGGCTAAGGTGGAGCGAAGTGCTCATTTGGAGATGTTGGGTCTGCCTGACTGGGCGTGTGTGACCACACGGTCCATGGCAGCCAGTAAGGGTGCTCAAGAGGACCTGGAGCCTGAGAGGGAGGCCCAGGTACCTGTCTTATAGAGAAGAGTCAGGGGGCATGGGAAACCGGCCCCCGAAGTTCCCACGGTCCAGGAGGAGGTAGACCCTGAGGGGTATGCCCTGGAGCCTACAGGGGAACAGGTAGCTGAACTGGGGGACCTGCCTGAGCTGACCCATTGGCAGCAGGAAGGAGGACCCTCCAGGGAGGAGTTCTGTGAGGAGCAGAACAAGTGCCCTTCTCTTGTGGGTTTGCGGCAGCAGGCTGCAGACCAGGCAGCAGGTGATCAGTCTGGATGCCATTTAATCTACTGAGAGAATGGTCTCCTGTATACTGAGCCTAAGGTTGCTGAGCCTGGGTCAGCCCGTGTGCTGGTGGTACCCCAGCGCTTCAGAGCCTTCCTACTGGGGCTGGCTCATGATGTGCCGTTAGCAGGACATTTGGGGCAGGACAAGGCCTTTGAGAGGCTTGCCACCCACTTTTATTGGCCCCAAATGCGCAGGAGTTCAGATACTCACTGCAGGACCTGTCAGACTTGCCAGGCAAGTGGAAAGAGTGGGAGGAAGCAAAAGGCTCTTCTCCAGCCATTCCCTGTGGTCAGCACCCCCTTTGAACGGGAGGGTATTGACATTGTGGGGCCACTGGACCCCAAGACAGCCATGGGCAACAGGTTCATCCTGGTCTTGGTGGACCATGCCACCCGGTACCTGGAAGCCATACCTCTGAGGACAGTGACGGCCCCCGTGGTGGGACGGGCACTGATGGGAATTTTCTCCCGAGTGGGATTCCCTAGAGAGGTAGTGTCTGACCGAGGACAAACTTCATTTCCAAGTATATGAAGTCCCTGTGGCAGGAGTGTGGGGTAACTTATAAGTTTACCACTCCTTACCACCCCCAAGGAAATGGGTTGGTTGAGAGATTCAACCGGACCCTAAAAGGCATGATTATGGGTCTTGAGGAACCTATGAGGCGTAAGTGGGACGTCGTCTTTCCATGCCTGTACTTTGCATACCGTGAGGTGCCACAGAAATCTCTAGGGTTCAGCCCCTTTGAGCTTCTCTATGGACACCCAGTGAGAGGACCTTTGAGTCTGGTCAAGGAAGGCTGGGAGAAATCTCCCAGGAAACCTCCCCAGGATGTATATAGCTACATGCTGGCCTTCAGGAACCAGACTAGGCGTTTCAGGCAACTCGCTGAGGCGAATCTGGAAGCCAGCCAGGAGGAGATGAAGCGGTGGTACGACCAGATTGCCACTCTGGTAGAGCTTCAGCCTGGTCAGAAAGTGTGTGTCATGGCCCCAGTGGAGCCTTGTGCGCTCCAGGATAAGTGGACCGGACCATTTGAGGTGGTGGAGCGCAAGAGTCCTGTTACCTACTTGGTGGACTTGCGGTCTCCCAGGAACCGCTTGCGGGTCCTGCATGTCAACCGCCTGAAGCCCCACTTGGAGAGGTCCGAAGTGGGCATGCTCTTAGCGACAGATGCTGGACTGGAGGAGGAGACTGAGCCTCTTCCTGACCTCCTGTCGGCGACAGAGCAAGATGGGTCAGTGGATGGTGTGAACCTCTCTTCCACCCTGACCCCTGAGCAACAGAATGACTGTCACCAGTTGCTGGGACAGTTTTCTGATCTGTTCTCCCTGATTCCCAGTGTCACTGATTGGTGCGTCCATGATGTGGACACTGGAGAGAGTCCTCCTGTTAAGCACAAAACTTACAGGGTAACTGACAGGGTGAGAGCTTGCATCAAGGAGGAGGTCTCCAAGATGCTTGCGTTAGGGGTGATTGAGTCCTCTAACAGTCCTTGGGCCAGCCCAGTGGTCTTGGTCCCAAAGGCTGCCGCACCGGGTGCCACGCCAGAACTCCGGTTCTGTGTGTACAACCGAGGGCTCAATTCAGTCACGAGGACTGACGCGCACCCCATCCCCCGAGCTGATTAGCTCATCGATCGGTTAGGGGCTGCCCGGTACCTCAGCACGTTTGATCTAACGTCTGGGTACTGGCAGATCGCCTTGACTGATGGGGCAAGAGAGAGGTCAGCATTCTCCACACCAGATGGGCACTACCAGTTCCGGGTTATGCCCTTTGGGATGAAGAATGCCCCTGCCACCTTTCAGAGGTTGGTCAACCAGATGTTGGCTGGACTGGAAGAGTTCAGTGCCGCCTACCTGGATGACATTGCAGTGTTCAGCGCCAGTTGGGAAGAACATCTGCGCCACCTCTGGTAAGTGTTGATGGCGCTGCGGAGGGCAGGCCTCACGATTAAGGCAAGTAAGTGCCAGATCGGGCAGGGTTCCGTGGTGTACTTGGGACACCAGGTTGGGAGCGGCCAGGTGGCACCCGTACAGCCCAAGATTGAGACCATCCTGGTTTGGGAGCCCCCCAAGACCCAGACAGAGGTGAGAGCCTTTTTAGGACTCACCGGGTATTACAGGAGGTTTGTCAAGGAGTATGGCAGCATCGTTGCCCCCTTGACAGAGCTGACTTCCAGGAAGCAGCCCAAGAAAGTGATTTGGACTGACACCTGTCAGAAAGCTTTTGAGGCCCTGAAAACTGCCATGTGCACAGCGCCCGTGCTCCTGGCACCCAACTTCTCAAAAGAGTTTATCGTTCAAAGAGACGCGTCAGAGCATGGTGTGGGGGCTGTTTTGTCACAGATAAATGAGGAGGGCCTAGATCAACCCGTAGCCTTCATCAGTAGGAGGTTACTTCCACGGGAACAGAGGTGGAGTGCGATTGAGCGTGAGCCATTTGCTGTGGTCTGGGCACTGAAGAAGCTGAGACCATACCTGTTTGGGACTCACTTCCGGGTTCAGACAGACCACAGGCCCCTCAGATGGATGATGCAGATGAGGGGTGAGAATCCAAAGCTGTTGAGGTGGTCCATTTCCCTACAGGGGATGGACTTCACGGTGGAACACCGCCCTGGTACAGAACACGCCAATGCTGATGGTCTGTCCAGATTTTTCTGCCTTAGTGAAGAGAACTCCCAGGAGGTAGGGTAGTTCTCCCCACATTTCAGCTGGAGGGGACACGTGTTAGACCTGGCACTGTTGGCGTGGGTCTCCCTTCCATTTTTGCTGTTGCCTCATGTGTTTTTGCTGGTTATAGATGCTTTGGGCACTGTGCCACTGCTATTCAGTGCCACAGTGCAAGTGCTCCCTATGGTAAATTGGTGTATGGATTAGTGATTCCATGATTGGTTGGTTGGGTTTACTTGTCAGACCCTAGTACAGTGCACTGAGTGTGCCCAGGGCTTGTAAACCAAATGCTGCTGGTGGGCTTGCAGCACTGGTTGTGCCACCCACAGAAGCAGCCTGTGAAAGTGTGTCTCAGGCCTGCCATTGCAGAGCCTGTGTGCAGTCTGGTACTATCATGTTGACTGGGCAAGTGCACCCACTTGCCAGTCCCTAAACCTTCCCTTTTCTTCCTGACTGCCAAAGAAAGGAGAAAGGAACTTTGTGTGTACTTTCATCAACTTGTAAAGGATCTCCAAGGGCTTGAGAGAGAGCTTGCCTCCTGCTGAAGTCTCAGGGACAACAGACTTCACCCACCAGCTCCCCAAGAGTTCTTTTAAAGTGCCTGCTGTTGTGTTGGGCCTGCTGAGCGACTGCGTGTTGCAAGGAGCTGGAAGCGCGACTCACGAAGAAGAAGCGTGACGCCGCCGCAGCCGCTGTCGTCGCATCACTGAAGAAGGGTGTCGCCGCTGCCGCTTCACCTCGCAGAAGCGCCTCGCATCGCCGGAGAAGAGGATCGACGTTGCATCAGACGCCGCCGCATCATCGGAGAAGCGTGTCGCCGCCGCAGCCGCTGTCGTCGCATCGCTGAAGAAGAGTGTCGCCGCTGCAGCTGTCGCATCGCATCGCCGAAGCGCCTCGCATCGCCGGAGAAGAGGATAGACGTCGCATCAGACGCCGCCGCATCACAGGGAAGCATGTCGCAGGGCCTGTCGCGGCTCAGAAGAATCATTGAGTCGCCGCGCAGCCATCGGGCGTGCACGCATCATGTCGCATCAAGATGAAGACGCCATCTTTGTTTCATTGCACCGGATCTTCATCGCATCACGGCGTTGCTGGTCGCATCACCACGGAAGCGCAGTAATAAACCGACGCATCACCTCCCCACGCCGAGAAGAACCAACACATCCCCTACGCATCAGTAAGGAACCGACGCATCACCTTCCCTGGATCACTTCCGTTGTATAGCGTTACGCATCCAAAGGTACATTGAACTCAAAGTGTCGCATTTACCATCTAAAGAGAACTGAGCTAATTCTACCATTTTTAAAGTACAGTATTGTGGATTTTTGTCGTTTGTGGTCTTGTGTTAAATCTATATAAAAGATACTTATTTTTAATATACAACCTGTGTGGTGTACATCTGTAGTGTTGTCACTGGGTTACTGTATGTGTTCACAAATGCTTTACACACTGCCTCTGAGATAAGCCTGTCTGCTCGTGCCAAGCTACCAAGGGGGTGAGCAGGGGTTATTTTAGGAGTGTACCCCCTTACCCTGACTAGACGCAAGGGTCCCTATTTGGTCAAAGGTACCTACCTCTGCCAACGAGAGACCCCCAAATCTAACAGGCATGCTCTTATTGTCTTACCCAGTGCTGGAGCACAAACAGGTTGCCTAGCGCCACATGTTTTGTCTAGCATAGGTTTTGTACTGTAAGCATTTCCTTCAAGTACATAATCCTGTGCTTAGACAAACGTTACCTATCAAGTTGTTTTATTGGATTTTTGAGAATATAATAACAGAGCATAGTTGTAGTTCATGACGAACAGATTTTTTGCTAGTAGTATTGTACCTCTTGCATTTCAGTTCTCGATCTATGCACCGGAAAACGAAAAATATCCCACCCCCCACTAAAAAGTCCATAATATACTTATAGGGGAAAAAAGAATTGTATACATTACACATCTTACAAATCAATGCTATCCTGTATGGAAAGAGTTATATACATATTTTGGGGCATATTTACAAGCCACTTGCACCACCAGTGCTTTTCGAGTCCTTGTAAATACGGCCCCTTTTCACGCAGCACTTTGTGTGAAAGGTGCATTTCATGGGTGTTGCTGTGGGTGTTACCATACAAACACCCATGGATTCTGCCGAATTCCCAGCCTTACAAAGTTTCATGAACCTGGAAATGTGCCAGAATCCTACACCTCCCGAGTAGAGGGGTAAGGTGGCGCAACAAGGAGAAATACTTATATTTCTCCTCGTTTTTTCCTCTTTCTATGTGTGAGGCATTCTGCAGCACACATAGAAAGAGGAAAACACCTCTCGTGATTGTTTTTGTGCAGGAAGGTGTCCCTTCCTGCACAAAAACATTCATACCGCAACACAGGCACCCTTGCACCATGATGCAATGGTGCCTGAGTTGGCGCATGGCATCTAATTATGCGCCAGTGCAGGGGATAGCTCAGGGATACGTCATATTGTTGTAAATATGACGCTTCCCTTTGATTCGGGAGTAACGCAGCGCGGCACAGCCAAATGGCTTGCGGCACCGCACTGCGTTACTTCCTCGTAAATATGGCTCAGTGTATGTAATACACCATCCAATTAGAACAAAGCAAAGTATTGTACCTCTAGAAACTAAAGAGGTTCATGGCCCATATGCGTGAAGGACAGGACAGTAAAGGACACCCTAGGAAAGATATTCTGTCAATGCTAAAGTAAAAGGGTAGGAATGCACTCTATTTAAGCAATACGGTGCATTCCTGTCCTTTCTGCCTGTGCTGGCACCATTTTGGATGCCTAGCACCAATGTAAGCACCCTTACACCATGGTGTAAAGATGCCTCCGTTGCAGGCAGGATTGTTTTTATGCAGGAAGAGACAACTTCCTGCCCAAAACAATCCTAAGAGGCTTTTAAAAAATGAGGAGAAATGTAGTTATTTCTCCTGATTACACCTCACCTTGCGAGGCGTACAGATTTGGCGCTTCCCCAGGTTTACATGTTTATGTAAATCTGGAGCAGAATCAAATTCCATGGGTGTTGTGTGGGAAATCCCACCGCAATGCCCATGGAACACCTCCCGGGCACAGAGTAGGTGATGCAGTAATTTGCGCTGCGTCACATTACTCATGATTTATGAGGCCACTCAAAGCCACATGGGGCTTCATAAATTTTTATGAGAGCCGTGCATCATGCATGTACCACTTTACGTGGTGCAAATGTGATGCAGGGCTCTCATAAATAAGTCCCTTATTTTCTAGCACTAAAGAAGTTATGAGCTGGAAAATAAATACTTTATCAAGACTTTGTAAAGCTTATCATCAATTTTCATAACTTTGTGGAGGGTCATAGCCTTATAAATTAAGCCCCTCAAAGCAACACTGTACTGTCCAACAAGCAACCAATATGTGAAATGTTTTAAAGTTCCATTACAAAATCTATGCTACACGCCACACACACACATACTGTTTCACTATGATTTTTAAAACAAAAGTAGTTTTTTTGTAGTTTATGATATCCCACTGCCTTGTGGTTTCTCCAGAACACATTTAGAATAGGTTGAGGAATCACACGCTGTTGAGTCTGGATGTATGGAGCTGGAGGTGGCTCTCTGTTGTGGACACAGATAAAAGCCTGCCTGTACCATCCTAGGATCACAGGATGGTATTCAGTGATTCAGGCACATCTTATGCAATGGAGGTAGCTATTCCTAAACCCATAGTAAGTTAGGACAGAATTAACACATACAGAGGCAGAAATGAGACATGCTTTGAATGAAAAAACTCTGGAATAGTTACAGCACCATCATTTTCTTTACATTCAGTTCGTTTGAACTCTAATACATTGCATTAGAAACCACCATGAATATTTTACGTACTGCACATTTTCTTTCAATATATTTTTTGGCAGTATGAGACATTTTGTGTGGGTTTTGGGGTAATTTTGTGTGGGGCTTGAGGTAATACTTTGTTACTGGGCAGTATCCATCATGGGGATTGTTGTATAACAATGAAAAAACAATAGCTTGAACTCTTAAAACCAAGACCTATTGGCTTGGCAAACGTTTGGGCCTTTCACTGGCATATCAAACTCATTCAGACCTGGAGTTTCAGAAACAATTATCCACAACATGCTAGTCCTGCATACTTTGCATGGAGTGAAATGTACCTAGGTGTAATTGTTAAAAGTGTGAATCTTCAATAAAAAAACTAAAGTAATTTGTGGAATGCTTGAATTAATCTGAACCACTGGGAAATTCTAAGAGTGACATTCCAATCTATTATTTATTTGCTCCCTGGGTCACTGCAGACAGGGATCAAATCTATGCAAAGCAGCCTTTGCTCTGTTCCAAATGCAACAGTCAAGTCATGAAAGAGAAATATCTGAGAGAGCGGTTTCCCACATTTAGGTCTTCAATGTTAGCAAAAAGGTCCAAACTAAAAGCCTCTTGATTATAGAACCCTTTGTCCATCAACGTAAACAGTAATAGTCATCAGGTACCCCTTGCAGGTAGTGCTGGTAAAATGCAGTTGTTAGCTCTGTGGTGAAGTCTCTACGTGAAAGTGTAGATCCGTCTTTCTCTTTTAGGGAATACTATGATTTTTCCCTCTTCTTTTGTTTCATATCCTCATTCTCTTTGACTCTGCTAACCCATCAACTGGAAAATTCCAGTGGGTGCTCCGCATTCAACTAAGTTTTTTCCTTTCTGTCTCTGGCATGCAGTTAGTATGAGCATCCTTGTGCTTAGGATCACGTGATGTGTGCACCCTGCACAGCAGAGGATTCTAGCAAGTTTTGTGATCTCTCCAACTACCCCAAATCAGTGAATTCTCTGGGGCAGATTTACAAGCCCCTTGCGACATCTTTACAACACCGTTGCGTCACTTCTGTGATGCAGCGGCGTCGTAAACAATGCGACATATTTACATCGTGACGCATCTAGGGAGATGGGTCACGTTGTAAAGCCCTGCTCTGCATTATACCTGCATCAGGTATAATGTATGCAGGGTGGGCGTTCCGTCGCAAGAAAGCCTCGTAAAAGTGACGCTGTGAAATCTACAAGATTTCATTGAGTCACTTTTACGACGCCGCTGCGTCAAAACCTTACGCCTGCTTGAAGCAGGTGTAAGGAGTGACGCAGCACAATAAGTATAGGCCGCCCCTGAGCACTGCTGGAGTTGCGTCGTGCTTGCGACACGACTCCAGCAATGCGCTGCCCTTACGACAAAAGATGCGACACGCATCTGTCTATCCTTGCGCCACGGTGGGCCGCAATGTAAATGCAAAGCATCAATGGTGGCGCTAGGGTATTTTTGCATGTCGCATCTTTACTGGCGCAGCCCTGCTAATATGCAGAGATGCGCCAGTCCTTGTAAATCTGCCCCTCTGTTTTTAGGTCGAGCCTGGGCATACCTGTAACATGCAGTTACAGGTATGGACTTCAATTTCTGCCCATATTTTTCATTGGCTTGTGTCATTGTCCGCTGTAAACTGTGGTTTTTCATTGGTCAATTGGCTTTGTAGTCCCTTCTTAGTATCGCCTTGTCTCATTTTGTAACCTCCCACGAGGACACCCCCTGTTACCCGTGTTGTTAGTCGGTAGGCTTTAAATACCGCCTCCGAGCACTATTTTCTCAAATAGCTTTGTCCAGAATGCTTTTGCAGGCATGACACGCTTTCTTCTAACGCTTTTTTTCAAAATCTTTATAGCACGGGCGTCAAACGCATTTGCAATGCAATAGGTCACTTTAAGCTATTGCCATTGTAAATGACAATGCCTTTTATTTATCTGTTTTAAAAACAACACATAGGCACCGCAATGGGAACGGCAAAAAAATTCCAGTAGTGCGATGTCCATGCCGTGCTGGAACTTTGGGGGAATATAGATAGGGGGCCATATGTTGTGCCCCTCTGAATGTATCTCCATGGCAGGAGTGGCATGGGGGCCCTGTAGGGCCCCTTTGTTCCTCCACCACCAGCCTTTTCATGGTGGAGCTCTCGTCCCGTTGAGCATGTTACATTGTAGTGCAGCTCTGTCACAGAACGACTGTTTACTGGCGCAGCTGGTGATCCTCTGTCGCAACAACTTTACAAGTCATGATGCGGCAGAGGGGCCACTGCCACCACGAGCCTGACAGTCGTAAGACTGCCAGACTCGTAATCAGGCCCTAAGTGTGAAACACATTTTTATTTTAACTTATTATTCAACAGGAAGGAAGACCCTCAAAGGCTCCAACTTCCTCTTCCTGTCCAGAAGGCTCCTCCCAGTGCTTAGTACATCCCTTTGTCACTTTTCTTTTGAATTTTGAGGGGAAAGGATCACTTCTTTATCTGCAATCCCTGCTGCATATACCATTGAATTTACAAGGATGTGTTTTTTTGAGGAACCAAGTAAGATAAATAACTTTAGGATAATTTTGTTGTATGATGGAGGGCATTCACCAGTATTTTTTACCTTTTATGTTTTTTCTCCCATTTTTAAATTTGATTTTGTGTGGCCTGAAGTTGTATTAGGGGCCACATTCGCATTAACTTTTAGTTTTTTTCCAAGTGAAAATGTTTGCACAGATTTAGAAGAATTAGGAGCCTGGTTGTAAAACTTTTAAAGTACTTTTTCCCCCTTTTCTTGTGTTGATTGGGAATTTAGCAATAGTATTTTGCTCATTTTACGGTGGGGCAAAGTCTGCCCACGCTACGAGCCACGGTCAGCCAGCTATTATTACTATATATATATCAAACAACTGTTGTTTATGTGATGTATATCATTTTTATTTAAAACATCTACTGAATTAGGGATGGCCTTGGATTAAATGCAAAATATGTTTTTGTTTTATTTTACATTTTTCTGCAAAGTGTTGAAGTATTTTGGTGAGGTAATTTTTGATGCCTTGAGAGGTTCGTGGTTCACGACTTTTTAAAGTTGACAGACATTTTTCATTTTTGGCTTTACTGAATTAATGGTAGTGTTTTCTTCTTTGTTTACCATGCCTCCTTTCTTTGTTGGACGAGTGGCCCACATTTTGTCTTTTTTCTCCGTGCCATGTGGCAGGGTAGCCATTTTGTTCTGTGCTTTTTGCCAGATACCTGCATGTGTACTTTGCTGTCCATGCTTTTGCCCTTGGTGGGCATGGGCCAGTGACCATTTTGTAGTCAGTGTACTTTGCTTTAGCCATAGGTCTGCATGCATTCTTTGTTGTCCGTACTTTTGCTCTTAGTAGCCATGAGGCCAGCAGCCAATTTGTAGACACTGTGCTTTGCCTTAGGCCTGCATGTGGTCTTTGTTGTCAATGCTTTTGCTCTTGGTGTCCATGTGCTAACTATAACTGCTGAATTTCTCAGGTTTTGTATGAGTGAAACCTGAGCCTAAGCATAATGTCTCTGTATCCTTTGCTTTTTATAGTGAATATATGAGCAAGGTCTGAGGGCAGACTGAAACACGTAGGGTTCTTTACTGGTTGGAGAATGTTGCCGCTTTAATAAAATCCAAGAGCGTGCAAAAACCCGTGAGTGCGAGTGGTTTTTTCCTCAAAAGGGAATCCTTGGTGATATATATATATATCCAGAACCACCTCCCATTTTTCAACAAAGACCACACACACGAAGACTGAAAGTCTTCACTTCTCTTTAATGGGTTGGGCTTTCCATGACCCGGCAGATTAAAAGAACATTCAGAGACACGTTTTGGCTGTCTCACAGCCTTTCTCAATGTGAATGAACATTGATTGGGAGGTGCCTTTTAAAATCACACTAATTATTGAACATAAAGGAAACACTATCCGTAGGCAAAAACCGAGATTAGTAAATTAACTTGGTTAATATTACAACGTATAGAAACATTGTATTTACCACAAAACATCACATAAAACATATTGTACTCAATTAAAAGCATCAAAACTACTTATTTTGAACATCATTAATTGATTATGATAAACTTAACGTTGCTGCAGCAACAAACACACTCCTGAGCATTATGTTGAATCCCATATTGCAAATGTTCCTATACAGATTTTAACTCTCTTACAATATAGCAAACTTGTGCAGATATTTTGTACACCATCTTTGCCGAAAAGAAAACCATAACTGAGGTCTTGCATTTTCAATTATTTGTAAGTGCAAGCACACTAGAATTACACAAACCAACTGTGCCTCCCGCCACATTCGGGTTAACCAGGCATTAAAAATGTCTTTAGTTGATGTGCTGATTTATCTAAAATGTCACCTTGTAACTGGAAGCCTGTTATGGCATGATTAGTGAAGCGTAGAGATCCCAAGGTCGGCACAGCGGTTAAAAACTGTCGGGTCAGGGAAGGCCTTCCAATAAAAGCAATAGGAGCCCACAGTCCTCACCGCAACGATATTATGCAATGTGCCCAGAACCAGAAATCCTTATTGACATCCTGAGTGCGGCCACATGCTAAACGTAGAGAAACACAGTCCCTGGCTGAAAGTCTCCCGACTTCCCTGTGCCAAGTCCTCCTCTCCACCCAAGCCAGTGCCGCATATTACTCATCTCAAATGAAAGTCTGGGGGCCTGTCAAAAAGGCACCCACGTACCAAATCCTTCTGGTTGCAGTTGTAGTTTAACGGCCCAAATTCTGGTGTTGCTTGTAAAAGTGTCACTACTACGCTTGAAGAAATCCAAAACCACCTCCCGTATTTCAACAAAGAGCATGCACACGAAGACTAAAAGTGTTCACTTCTCTTTAATGCATTGGGCCTTCCACGACCCGGAAGATTAAAAGAACATTCAGAGATGCGTTTTGGCTGTCTCACAGCCTTTCTCAATCTGAACAAACATTGATTGGGAGATACCTTTTAAAATCACACTAATTAGTGAACATATATATATATATCATGTGATCAAGGCCACTTGCGGCCGAAACGCGTTATGGCGGATTTGTAATGAGTGCGGAATAAACATATATGCACTAAACCTGGGTCCACTCTCGTTTTTCTCCATGGAGGAGACGGAAGCAGGCGAGGATTCTGATATATATATATATATATATATATATATATATATATATATATATATATACCCAAAAGATCGTCCAAGAGGCCAAGGACGCACTCGACAGCAACTAATTCGTCTGAATTCTTTATTGGAAGAAAACCGGCAATGTGGTCCTGATTTGCTTTTAGCCTGACCGGTTTTGGAGCCTCCCTGCTCCTTTCTCAAAGGCAACACAGGATTTCTGCAGACTTTCAAACACACCCTCAAGGCTGCATGCTCATTAAGTATCCGCCCCTCAGTGGGCCTCACAGGTGAGTCATTTTTCCCTTGGCATGCTGGTTATTGTAGTGTGTAAGAAAAACGTTTTTTTTCGTTTTTTTCCTCCAGCAATGTCAAACACATCTTGGCCAAGAATTGGGAAACCCTTAAAAATGATACAACAATAGGGGGATCTATCACAGCAAGACCTAGTATCACATTCAGAAGAAGTAGGAATATTCGGGACATGCTCGTCCACAGTGACATCACCAGACACACCACCGCCAGTGAGCATAGTCTACAGGGTTTCTTTCCCTGTGGATATTGCAAAGCTTGCAGACATAGTTTGTTTCGAAAAGAGTACACTTCTGGGAGTTATACGAGGGCCATCAAACAATTCCTCACTTGCAGCACAAGATTTGTGATATATGCAATAGAATGTCCATGCAAATTATGGTACATTGGTAGTACCACCTTGATGGCCAAGAAACGCATTTTAGAACATATGCGTGCCATTACCAATAAGGACCCCAAATATCCTGTGGCCCGACATTACCAGGCTAAACATTTCTCTGATTCCTCAGCTCTCAGCTATTTCATCATAGAGCAAATCAACAGTGACCCTAGGGGAGGGGACAGAACACTCAGATTGAGACAGAAAGAATCCAAGTATATTGTTGAGCTCCAAACTAAGATTCCTAGGGGCTCAACCAGGATGAAGAGTTGGCCGTACACCTCAAAACAGAATAGGCCACACTTAGGATTTTTAACATTTTACTTTTCACTCTACTCTTTATTGATGACTCCAGTATTTGTCTCTCCTTTTTAATCGTACCTGTACCAGGCTTAAGTTTCTTCTGACATCCATGTGACCATGCTTCTGGGCACTGTTCGCTTTCTTTCCTCTCTTTTTATAACATTGTGCATTTGAAACTTTATCTGTAGTTGACCCCCGGCTGGGAGGTCACTGTTTTTAACTTTTGTATGTTTTTTGTTTCCTTTGCAGGAGGAAAGGAAGGAGCCCACTTCACTTGACACCATGAGCACGGGCCGCCTTTTCTTCATGTTGCACTTTTTTGATCATCTCGCCACATGGTAATATAGTTCATATTCATTTCTGTAGCAGGACATACATGTCTGACTTTCGGGTAGCGGTCTTACATGTTTGCATTATCGTTGCCCCTGTTATCATGTTGTCAGGACTGTTGAGCCACAGTTAAGAACTGTCATTGGTACTCATAAGGGCACTTGCCCGGTATTTTCAGTAGAGCCTGTGATACCCTGTAGGCTCCTTACCCACCTGCATGTTCGTTATGCTAACTTCATTGCTTATTCAGCGTTTATATTAATAGTGCATTTGACTGACATGCTTATTTCATCATATTTTCTTTGGTTTTGTGGCTGCCTGACAATGCGATTTGACTTCAGCCCACTTGGGTTTCATTTTAGAATTGGTATCGATATTATATATTGAACTGTCCTTTTTCTGTCATGTTATTATTATTTTTTTCACGCACTTTGTGAATCATTTATTTTTGATTATACTGTGATATTTATCCTAATTGATTTAATTCCTTACATGACAGTATGTTAATTTGTTTCAAGTAAGTATACTTTTCATTGATTGTGTACCTGTCCAACATGGCCGCCCTGCTTTACGACCTTTTGCATTTGTTTTGAACTCAATTACCATGTGACTGTATTTAAGTCTTTTCATTTGGTGTGCACTTTACATGTGACCAAGAATGCGGCAGCATTCGAAACGCGTCATGTAATTAAACGCTTTGCAGTCAGCATTTCGAGTCGTGGATTTGGTTTTTCCTGAGAGCACGCATATTGGATTTGTTAGGGGAATATTTATGCCGGTACGCTCTGCCGGCGAGTGTGCCACTTCTCACGGGTCCCTAGTGGTTCCAGAAGGAGCTTGTGTGTTGGAGGAATATTGAGGAACACGCCTGGACCGGCCGCTGTTTATTTTGTCAGGACATCGCAAGGAGAAGGAGAGAGTCTGTTACGTGGACCTGGATGTTGAGGTAAGCGGGTGCATGTTTTGTCCGTCCTTTGTGTGGGGAGGGATTTCCCGACACCGGAGTGTGTTTGTTGTTTTCCCCCTCCCGAGGCAGCGGCTGACTGTGCCCGTTTTTATTGCCTCGCCTCCTCCACGCACGGCGTAGCGGTTTTGCTCGCCGATTACCAGATCTCCGTATAGCTTATCGGCTATACACTACATTTCTCCTTTACCACTCTTTCAAAAATATGTACCTGCACTGCCCGTTTCGTTAACGAGGCACTACACTGGCAAGAAGAACCTGCATTTAGGCAGGGGGTTACCAGACCACGACTCTAGCGATACATGCGAGCGTTCGTGCACCATGGAGGAAGAAAGCGACAGGAGAGCAGCTGCTCTTGCCATGTTCACTAGAAAACCAGGGGCAATACATAACATGGATGATCATACCAAATCTGTCCAACCTACGGCGGATAAACTTAAGAGATTGGAGAAATTGAAACGTTCTGAAATATCTAAATGGTGGGAAGCAACCTCGCTCCAACATTATGTAGATCAATCAATGGCCCCAAGAGGACTGAGAATATTCACTGCTCCATCATATGAGTCTCCTAATCCGAAAATGTTAGAGGAATGATCCCAGAATTCTGCTCAGAGTTCGAAAAGAATGTTAGAAATACTCATTAAGTATGCGTGGATAGATCGGGATTTATTACTAGCACAGATCAAAGAATTACTTGAAGATCTTAGCAGCAACATGGAACAAACAGCGCTGAATAAAGCACTTGAAGAAATGAAGGATCGGATGAAAAAGTACGAAGATGATATAAAGGCACGCAAACAAAGAAAGCTTAATAGGGATTATGCTGACTATGAGAGTGGCAGAATTCTGACATTCAGCAGAAAATATGACCATCTATACGCAGATAACAGATACTTGAAAGCAAGGCAGATGGAACCCACATAAAGTTCCATCTCGGAGACGTCAGCTGCAAGTGGGAGTGACTCTGATCCATCGACCAACATGGCATCCAGCAGTGATGTGATGTCAAGACCAGTCAATTTTTTAGACGAATACAGACACATGCGCAGGGGCCGTATAACGACACGGGACACACCGAAACCGAAACCAAGAGGACGAGGTCGGGGCAGAGGAAGAGAAGGAACAGACGAAGACGCATCAGACAACGGTGGCAGAAAAGACAAGGAACGTGGCGCCATGGGAAACAACAGGACACGCGCCGGAAAAGCCAAATAATGGATATGAACATGGTGAATAAAACTATCATTAATTTGTCTAAAAGAACACTCAGTGACATTGAGAAACGTACTCTATGCCTAGGACTGTCCTTTTGCCCCTCCTCTTCCTTTGACTATACTAACACCAGAATAGACATGTTTAGGTTTGTAAGGAAGCTCAAACTTAAGAAATTGCATAAATTAAAACGTTTGAATATTATCGCACCCATTACATCTAGACCGACTATAAGTGACAGTGACCTAACTATAGGGGACATTGACACCTTGGTCACCATGGTGGAACTTGAACATAATCCTGACAACAGGTCCTTGAATGCCAATGAAATCAGTATTCTTTCTGACCTTGACATCACATATGACGCTGCAGCTAATACTAACTTTAAACCTGAGTCCACATTCCTTCCTATTCTTCCCCATGATGGGATTGATACCTTTAATGAGAATGTCACTAAAGCACTTACTGACTTGAGACACAAGAAATATAGAACCCCACAAAGATCCCATAACCTGACTTTTGAACAAAGACATGCATTAAGAAACTTGCGGATGATGAAGACATCATCATCCGCCCTTCGGACAAGGGTGGGAATATTGTGATCCTTGATAGGGAACAATATACCAATGAAGCGCTCCGCCAACTTAGAGACAACAATTTTTATCTCCCTGTTACTAAAGATGTATACAATAACAGCATAACTACTATATGGGATAAACTAATCGAATGGAGGGACAGGGGTATCATTACATGGGATGAGTACAGTTATCTGAAGAAAGATCACCCCATTTTGCCTGTATTGTATCTGCTTCCTAAGGTGCATAAAGACATCATTAACCCTCCAGGACGACCCATCGTGTCATCTAGAGGCAGTGTGGCTGAACACGTGTCCAAATACATTGACCATTTTCTTAGGGAACACGTCATGAATCTTCTCAGCTATGTTCGGGATACCAAAGATTTTTTAGTCAAAATACAGAACATTGTATGGGATCCAGAGTTCAGGTTCATTATATTGGATGTACATTCATTATACACCATAATTAACCATGAACAAGGTCTGTTGGCCTGTAGACATTTTCTCATGAGGAGAAATATTAGATTCTTGGAGCACAGTTATATGATCCTGGAAATGATCAAGTTCTGTCTTAAGAACAACATCTTCTTATTTGATGGTGTGCTGTTCATTCAGACTACTGGAACAGCGATGGGATCTTGCTTTGCTCCTAGTCTCGCTAATCTCTTCATGGGATTGTGGGAAGAGGAGATCTATCTTGATCCTGACCTCTCCAGTGACTTTGGGCGGGTCATCATGTGGCTTCGTTACATTGACGATCTGTTCATTGTCTGGAGGAGTTCGGAAAAAGAAGCCCAGGATTTCATTGACAAACTGAACACCAACACACGTAACATACTACTGTCGGGTAATATCAGTAACACAGAGGTGGAATATTTAGATGTTAAACTTGTTATCAAGAACAATAAGATTCATACCTCTCTCTTTCGCAAATCGACCGCTGGTAACAGTATTCTTCATGCCCTCAGCAGTCACCCAGAGACGCTCAAGTGGAGCATTCCCTTTGGCGAGCTGCTGAGGGCAAGAAGAAACTGTAACACCAATGAAGCCTTTACCATTGAACGTGACAACATGTTGGAAAGATTTAGAGAAAGGGGTTACCCCAATTGGGTATTGAAGAGAGCTACAGAGAAAGTAGAGAGGATCAACAGAGAGGACACTCTGACTGACAAGATTTCACTCAGTGATGTGTCATGTGAGGATAACACCAGAATGATATTATCGTACCATTCTGATATCAGCAATGTCAAACACATCTTGGCCAAGAATTGGGAAACCCTTAAAAATGATACAACAATAGGGGGATCTATCACAGCAAGACCTAGTATCACATTCAGAAGAAGTAGGAATATTCGGGACTTGCTTGTCCACAGTGACATCACCAGACACACCACCGCCAGTGAGCATAGTCTACAGGGTTTCTTTCCCTGTGGACATTGCAAAGCTTGCAGACATAGTTTGTTTCGAAAAGAGTACACTTCTGGGAGTTATACAAGGGCCATCAAACAATTCCTCACTTGCAGCACAAGATTTGTGATATATGCAATAAAATGTCCATGCAAATTATGGTACATTGGTAGTACAACCTTGATGGCCAAGAAACGCATTTTAGAACATATGCGTGCCATTACCAATAAGGACCCCAAATATCCTGTGGCCCGACATTACCAGGCTAAACATTTCTCTGATTCCTCAGCTCTCAGCTATTTCATCATAGAGCAAATCAACAGTGACCCTAGGGGAGGGGACAGAACACTCAGATTGAGACAGAAAGAATCCAAGTATATTGTTGAGCTCCAAACTAAGATTCCTAGGGGGCTCAACCAGGATGAAGAGTTGGCCGTACACCTCAAAACAGAATAGGCCACACTTAGGATTTTTAACATTTTACTTTTCACTCTACTGTTTATTGATGACTCCAGTATTTGTCTCTCCTTTTTAATCGTACCTGTACCAGGCTTAAGTTTCTTCTGACATCCATGTGACCATGCTTCTGGGCACTGTTCGCTTTCTTTCCTCTCTTTTTATAACATTGTGCATTTGAAACTTTATCTGTAGTTGACCCCCGGCTGGGAGGTCACTGTTTTTAACCATGAGCACGGGCCGCCTAACCTTTTCTTCATGTTGCACTTTTTTGATCATCTCGCCACATGGTAATATTGTTCATATTCATTTCTGTAGCAGGACATACATGTCTGACTTTCGGGTAGCGGTCTTACATGTTTGCATTATCGTTGCCCCTGTTATCATGTTGTCAGGACTGTTGAGCCACAGTTAAGAACTGTCATTGGTACTCATAAGGGCACTTGCCCGGTATTTTCAGTAGAGCCTGTGATACCCTGTAGGCTCCTTACCCACCTGCATGTTCGTTATGCTAACTTCATTGCTTATTCAGCGTTTATATTAATAGTGCATTTGACTGACATGCTTATTTCATCATATTTTCTTTGGTTTTGTGGCTGCCTGACAATGCGATTTGACTTCAGCCCACTTGGGTTTCATTTTAGAATTGGTATCGATATTATATATTGAACTGTCCTTTTTCTGTCATGTTATTATTATTTTTTTCACGCACTTTGTGAATCATTTATTTTTGATTATACTGTGATATTTATCCTAATTGATTTAATTCCTTACATGACAGTATGTTAATTTGTTTCAAGTATGTATACTTTTCATTGATTGTGTACCTGTCCAACATGGCCGCCCTGCTTTACGACCTTTTGCATTTGTTTTGAACTCAATTACCATGTGACTGTATTTAAGTCTTTTCATTTGGTGTGCACTTTACATGTGACCAAGAATGATGCAGCAACATCGATACGCGTCATGTAATTAAACGCTTTGCAGTCAGCATTTCGAGTCGTGGATTTGGTTTTTCCTGAGAGCACGCATATTGGATTTGTTAGGGGAATATTTATGCCGGTACGCTCTGCCGGCGAGTGTGCCACTTCTCACGGGTCCCTAGTGGTTCCAGAAGGAGCTTGTGTGTTGGATATATATGTATATATATATATATATAGATATAGAAATATATATTTATATACATATATATCTATATCTATATATATATATATATTACAACACAATCCTTCAGGTCAAAGGACAAACGGATCGAACTCCCGTAGCTTTTTGCAATTTTTGTTTTATTTTCTTTACATCCTCATTTGCATGGTTATAGGCGAGAACGATCTACGCGTTTCGGTATCTACAAATACCTTGCTCACGATCAACTGACCGCTTGTCACCGCTTCATACATATATTCAAACAGTCATTACTTCATTTCCTGTTTGGTGATGCAAGCGCCCCATTGCATTTTGGGAGATGTAGTTTTCATACCCCGCTGGATGGAATGCCAAAAGAGGGATATAAATAGAATATGGGGTGGAATAAACTCGAAGCCCCACTGGAGGGGGATAAATGGTGATTGAGAAACCAAAAAGAAAATTGTTGAAAGGGACCTTTAAGCCTCTGTATAAATATAAGAGGAAATGTGATTCATGGTATCGCCAATGACAACTTACAATTGTATGAATGCCAGGTAACATTTTGAAAATTATCACGTATATGTAAAACTCACATATAGTATGAAAACTACATCTCCCAAAATGCAATGGGGCGCTTGCATCACCAAACAGGAAATGAAGTAATGACTGTTTTGACTATAAGGTTGCGGCCTTTCAATGGAACACTATTTTTGGTTTGGAGCAGTTTTCATGTCTGTCATCTTTTTTTGCAACTTTTTGCACAGACTTTGATTGGCAATACCGTTGAAGGGGGTTTTGGGTTTTGTAGTCCTACTAGCCAGTAGAGATCATCCTGAGGCTGACATTCAGGTCGTAAGTGCACTCAGTTGGTGCAATTCGAGCCCCGTGGACATGTTATAAGCCCATCATCTCCCTAATTAATGTGTTCCAAAAATGTGTGTATATATTTGTCAACCAATATTCTGCTCAATCAGCCGCAACAGTGATATTGATAATGTAGTTCCATCCTTTAATGTGGCACTGTGAGCTTTCTGATTTTCATGAATTCAACAATCAGCACGTTTAAAAAAAAAAAAAAAAAAAAATGTTCTTATTGTAAATGCAGATTGGGTGGGCTGCACGCAAATGGGAGTTGTGGGGCCGTACTTATATCAATTACCAAATTACTTGGGAATGCTATTTTTACACGCCCTTTCCTCAGGTTGAGAACGCATTGACAATTAGTTTATTTGGCGAAATAGGATGGTTTAGCATTATGCTGTCATCTACATTTATGACTTTTTGCATTATGCATTTAATGTGTATACCATGTTTAGAAGGTGTTTTGCCAGACATGGAGTAATCCATGTAGTCTGTTCTCCATGTTGATTGATGCCTGCACTAAAGGGGAGGGCGCTATATATAGCTCTTATTGTTACGGCGCCAAACTAGATTGAGAAAGCCTGCTGTGCAGGCGAAACGCGTCTCTCTGCTATTGTGGGGTCGTGGGGGACCTGAAAACAATAAATTTGCCCTATTCCTACCGACCATGTGTACGTGCCGCTTTCTCTTTGGATTTGGATGGATGGATGTGATATATATATATATATATATATATTTATATATATATATATATATAGAGAGAGAGAGAGAGAGATGTGTTTAGGTCCCACATTTGCATAGGAAATTGATTTTTGGGATTGCTAATAATGCTGTTTGGTGAATCTTTACAAAACTTTTAAAAAGTGGCCGAGTAAAAGGGAGTCCCAAAATGCTGTTTTTCCCATGCAGTTTTCACTAAGAGAATTGAACAGTGATACCGCAAAAAACTGCTGAACGGAGTTACACTAAATTTGGCAGAAAGCTAGATCTTGGTCCAGAAAGCCTGTACATAACATTTCATACTAAGAAAACCACTAAAATTCACTATTTATACTTATCTCAAGAAACTATAACTGATGCCCATGAGTAACTATAAATCGCTCCGTCACTATGCACTGCTTAAGACCTCCCATGATCACTAACGACATTTTCTATGACATCAATAATCACTGCTGAAATTACAAATTAATGGCAACATTGTGCATGGTGGGACGTGAGTTATAGTTTCTGAAGGGCAGAAGTTATAGTTACTTGAGACAACTATAACTGGTGAATTTCTGTGGCTTTGTGAGTTGAAAACATTAAGTTCTAACTTATATTTTCACCTAACTATAAAATCCAATTTACCTTTGTTTTTTCAGTGAATTTCTAAGGTTTTTTTTTAATGAAAGATAAGATATTATCACAATTCATAACTATATCGTAACTTCAACCTTTGACTTTTTAGTGAATATGTATGTATATATATATATATATACATATACACACACACATCTATACATATATATGTATGTGTGTGTGTGCATATATATCTATATACACACACACTAACACACATTCAAGCTTACAGTTCACCCCTGATAAACAAAGTACTACCACATACTCTCATAGCTATATATAGGTTTGACAAAGACCGCCTTCGTGGTTGAAACGTGTTACCTGGTTGTTTGTAGCCACCAATAAACTCCTTTTCAAGTGAGCCCGAGCGTGTTGTAGTCTATTCGTATGCTGGAGCAGGCACGTTGAAGGATATATATACTTATATATATATTCACTGAAAAAACCACAGGTTTCAGGGACGTTATAGTTAGGGATTAGCACTTAAAAAACCTTAGAAATTCACTGAAAAAACCACAGGTTTCAGGGACGTTACAGTTAGTTGGACATTTCACTCGTATAAAACCAGAGAAATTCGGCCGTTATAGTTAGTAGAGCTAACTATAACTCACTCCCCCGCAATGCACTGCTGATGTCACATATTACATCACTCATGACATGGTCAGTGACATCACTCATGACATCACTCATGACATCTCAGTGAATTTCTAAGGTTTTTTAAATGCTAATCCCTAACTATAACGTCCCTGAAACCTCTGTTTTTTTCAGTGAGTTTCTAAGGTTTTTTAAATGCTAATTTCTAACTATGCCTACATAGGTAGGACATGTGCAGAAAGAGGAATAAAGGCGCAGAAAGAAGCAAGAGATGTGCAGAAAGAGGCAAGAGAGGTGCAGAAAGAGGCCTACTTTGACTGTACCTTACAACAGACTCATACAAAGTACCTGTTGGACTTGGCCCTTTTTGGCTGAAGTTCCCTAAACTTTTTGCTTTCCCCTAGACCTTTTTTCTGACATGGTGTTGCCAACTTAGATGCTTTGGGCACTTTGCCACTGCTGATCAGTGTCAAAGTGCAAGTGCTCCCTGTATAAAGTGTAATGGTAATTGGTTGTCCATAATTGGTATATTTGTCTTACTAGTAAAGTCCCTAGTAAAGTGCACTATGTGTGCCAGGAATGGTAACACAAATGCTACGAGTAGGCCTGCAGCACTAATTGTGCCACCCACACCAGTAGCCCAAAAGAGAGAACTCAGGCCTGCCACTGCCGTGCCTGCGCGCAGTTGCTAAAACTGCCATGTTGTCCTGACAAGTGCACCCACTTGTCAGGTGTTGGACTTGGCCCTTTTTAGCAGGTTCACCCCTAAACTTTTTGCCTGGTCTGTGACCTTGTGTGTCAGTAGTTTTAAGTCTCTGGGCACTTTAGCACTGTGGGCCAGTGTAAAGTGCATGCGCGCTGAGTGCGTGTGGTGAGATTGTCCTGCTCTCCCATAGGAATGCATGGGGGATATGTGTGTCCATGGTAATTCCTGGTGTGAGAGGAGTGCAGGGGCGAGTTTAGTATGTGCGAACTCGTGAGAATAAATGCTGCGCAATGGTGTGCGCAGATTTATTGTGACTGGTGTAGAAATGCCACTTTTAGAAGTTGGCATTTATGTGTGCTCTGTGTCTGCCTGCCTGATGTGAATTGCATGTCTGGCTTTGTGAGTGACAGGGGCTGGGAGGTGTGTGTGGCTCCTGGAGGGGCAGGGTGAGTCAGCGCAGTGGTGAATAGAGAGATCTGCATCTAGATGGGAGGGAGGAGTTGCACCTGGGACCTGAATAGGGCTGTGCCTTCCCTCCACAATGCTGGCTCCACCCCCTGTGGTGCGTCTGATGTCCCTAGCCTGTCCTGTGAAAGGAGAGAGGAGCTGAGCAAAACAAAGTGCTCCAAAGCTCCCCCAAACCAGTTGCGTCTGGTTTTTCCCCAGCCCTGCACCTTTACACAAAGGGAAAAGGGTGTATAAAAGAAGGGGCTGTGACCCCATGTAAATGTTCAGTTCCTGTTCCTGTGTTGTTCTTGACTTGCTGAGGGGCTTGCTGCTGCTGGGGCCCAGGAGGAACCGCCATGGGGGCTTACCTCCCTGCTGGAGGGCCCTGTGTGCTGGCCTCCCTGGGCCCAGCTATGCCCCAGGGACCATTTTGCTTCTTTTCAGCCTCCAGGACTTTAGGCTGTATCTAGCGCCTTGTGAGCGCTTTTATTTTTATTTCCCCTGAAGAGGAAAAGCGTGGGCTGCGCAGCGCCGAGCTGCAGCCCTTTGGAGAGGGAATCCCCACCGTAGGGATTCCCCCGTGATGTCTTGGGAGCGGGTGCCCACCCCGCTTCATGTGCATTTTGGCCGCGTTTTGCCGCCTCCGCACTTCTGCTTATTTTTGGCAGCGGGAGCCCACCCCGCTGCTTTATGCCTTTTACCACGGGTGTCCACCCCGCATTGCCGACAGGAGAGCCGCCGCCGAAAAACGCCGAGACCGGCAGGAGCGGAAGTTCGGCCCGCGCCTGACTGTGGGCGTGGCCCACAGCCGGAAGGAATTCGACCGGAGCCTCGCAGGCTCCATGCCGAGGCCCGGGAGACGGAAAATGCCTAGCGGGGCTCCCGTGAGCGGTTGGGAGCCCCGGCACCAAGGGAAAAGCAGCCCGTGGAGCTTGAGGCGGAGGGGGCTCGAGGCACATTGCTGGTGCCTGCTCCCGCCGCACGGGAGAAGTATTGCCGGTGAGTGGAGAGAGCAAGGCAGAGGGGGCACGAGGCACATTGTCGGTGCCTGCCCCCGCTGCAAGTCCAGAGGAGGACCCGCTCCCCCGAAGGAAGCCCCGCTCAGGCCAGAGAAGATCCGAGTGCGGGACCGGCGCAGAAGAAGAGCTGACGCACAGAGAGCCCGGTGAGTGGGGCTTGATGTTGGCACAGTGCGAGTGCCTACTGGCCAGCGCGGTCCCGCCGTTGCGGGCCGTTCCAACATTGGGGGCCATTTCTGTTTCCTCGGAGTCCCGGAGTGGGGCTCAGACGGCCCGTGTAGGGCCCGTGCCTATGATTTTACAGTTGCCCCGCTGGACAGTGGGCAACTGCAACATGGGGCATATTCATCTTTAGAGCCTGTGTGGCTCTAACCATGGGCATATTTGTTTAAAAGGGCCCAGTGGGGCCCAGAGGCACAGATGTGCCAGGGCCCCTTTAGTTATTTATCCCAGCTGCCCCGTTTGCAGAGGGCAGCTGCGCCGATGGAGATTCGTGCTCAGAGCCCCGTAGGGCTCCAACGTTGGCCATATTTGCGGTAGGAAGGCCCAGAGGGGCCCAAGTTCTCATTGTTGGGGGCATTTTGTGGCACATTGTCGGTGCCTGGGCGGGCCCGCCAGAGAGCGGGCCGCCCCAACTTGGGGGCATGTTTGCTTCCAGGTCGGAGCACATTGTCGGTGCTCGTGCCAATTTGGGCACAATTGTTTAGAGGGCACAGTGAGTGCCCAGGGCCCACATTTGGTCCTCACAGCTGCGCAGCACTTAGTGCCAGCTGCAGCGTTTTAGCCCTTTATTCCTTGGGGGGCAGTTCTGATTGAGTTAGGAGTGAGATGCACTCCTTTGCCCCCTACATTCACAGCTGCCCAGCAATTAGTGGGCAGCTGCTACGTTTAGATTTGCGCAGTTGCGCACCCTTGACTTTCGCTGCCTAGGCAGCATCCCTGACTTTCTGGACACAGGGCATTTGAGCCCCTTTGAGATGGCCAGTTGGCCAGGGGGTCGCTGTTTATGTGATATTAGGAAATGTGATACCTCTAATGTAATTATCCTTATGAGATTATTGCATACCGCGTGTATGCTGGTGAGGACTAAGGCGTAATATGTTTATGCTGGTGAGGTTATGGTCTAATGCGTTTAGGCTTATGAGGTTGGCGCAGAATGTATTTCGCGCCTAATGTGATACTGTGCATAATGTGGTTTATGTTACAGGAGGATGCTGAGTACAGTGGTTACCAGTGATTACTGGTTGTACATTTATGATATGTCCTACATTTACTAAGTTCGCTTTGTGCTGGTCCTGACGGTGGTCCAGTTGGCCCTGTCAGGTGTAAATAATCCCTTGTAAATATGACCTAGTGCCAGGTGGCACCATGTATATTATGTGAGTACTATTCTAATGTGTTATGAGAATACAAAGGCTATTTTTGATATAACCTTGTGTGGAGTTCCTTCTTGTGGTGTGCCTGGTATGTTGTTGCTGTGTGCGTGCGCAAACGCTTTACACATTGCCTCCGGGATAAGCCTGACTGCTCGTGCCAAGCTACCAAGGGGGTGAGCAGGGGTTATCTTTGGCGTGTAACTCCTTTGCCCTGACTAGAGTGGTGGTCTCTGCCTGGCTTTGGCGCAAGCCTTAGCCAACCAGAGATCCCATTTCTAACACCAGGCCTTACCCTTCCCTTTTTATGCACATCAGACACCCCTATGGTAGGCCCAAGTACACCCCTGGGCAGGGTGCAGTGTATGTGAAAGGTAGGACATGTACTAAGGTGTGTACCATGTCCTGACAGTGAAATACTCTCCATTTCGTTTTTCGCTGTTGCCAGGCCATCTTGCCCATAGGACAGAATGGGGGAGGCTGTGTAATATGTTTCCAGCCTATCCTCCCATAGGCTTAAGATGGAAAGGTGAAGTTTAGTGTGCCTGAACTCACAATTTAATAACACATATTTTTGTGAAGGTGGTTTTTGAATTGCGTGTTTAGAAACCCCGCTTTTAGAAGTGGCTGGTTTTCTTGTTCTAACAATTCTGTGTGTCTCTGCCTGGTTGTGGATTGACTGTCTGGATTTGAAAGTGATAGGATCTGGGGAATGTCTTGACCCAGGGGAGGAGGTGAGACAGCAACAGGCTGACCTGCATCTGGAGTGGAGGTGAAGAGGCCTGGGCTGCCGCCATAAAACAATGGCTCCATCTCCTGCTGAGTGATTGAAGATCCAGACCCCCACTATCAAAGGAAGAAGGTGTCACTGGCAGGGAGACTCCCAGAACTGATTAAGACCGGGGTCAGTGCCCCCTGCACACAAAGACTTCAAAGGCTTTGAGGGGTATAAGTATTAGAGCCCCATGTGTTTGGGGAGAGTTCATCTGGCAGGGGAGAATTGCTTCTGCTGGGCCCCAGGAGGACTGCTAATTCCTGCCTGCTGGATTCTTTGGCCAGCTTGGCCCCAGGAACTTTGGGGGGGGGGCTTAACACCTCGTAAGCACTTTATCTTTGCTCCCTCCTGAAGCAGGAGCCCACCCCGCACTTCAAAAATCGCCGAAGGGGCCACCGCGATCAAGTGCGGCGACCCGGAAGTCAGGCAAGAGCTGTCTGACTGTGGGCGAGGCCAACTGCCTCGCGGAAGTCCGGAGCCTCGCGGGCTCCACATCGAAGTCCCGGGTCCCAGGATGGGGGCCCGGGTGAAGTCAGGAGAAGCCCCGGGGTGGGTCTGGCTGAGGCACACTGTCGGTGCCTGAGGACCTGCCTGGAGACCTGAAGACCTGCGCAAGGAGAGGGGAGTCCGGAAGACGGCCAGAGAGGAAGTCCGGCCAAACGTGCCTGTCATGAAACGGGGCTCCCGTGAGTGTGGGAGAGCCCCACGGTGTTGCCTAGAGGGGCCCCGGTGAAAGGGGGCTCCACGAAGCCTTCCGGGTGCCAGACGTGGCACCAGAGGAGATCGGAGGTGTCCTGAGAGAGAGCCCGGTGAGTGGGGCTAAGTTGTGAGTCTGGTGGGGGGGGTGTGTCGGGGCACATTGTCGGTGCCCTCCCCCTGTGGTCGCTCCTAAGGCACAGAGGTGCCCGTGCCTCTGTCATCCTCAAAGCCATACCGCCGTGGCGGATGGCTGCAACGTTTGGGCACCTTTGGTTTTCAGGGTCCCAGTGGGGCCCTCGGGGCACAGTGAGCGCCAGTGCCTGTTTGTTTCTTCAGTTGCGCCGCCGTAGCGGGCAGCTGCAACGTTTGGGGGCCATGTTATTTTAGAGTCCCAGTGGGGACCCAGGAGGCACAGTGAGTGCCAGTGCTGACCACAGCTGTACTGCGAGAGCGCGGACAGCTGCGCCTACGGGGGCTTATTGATTTCCATGCTAAGGAAGGGGTGAGAAGCCCCCCACGCCCCAGCGCATTGCACACCTTGCTTCGCTGCATTGGCAGCTACGCCCTGACATTTCTGGACATAGGGCATTTGAGCCCCAGTGGAAGGCCAGTTGGCCTGGGGTCCTACTGTGTTTTAGGCTAATGTGATTTATGCCTACTGTTATTTCCTCAAGGTGATACCTAATGCGTAATGTGTTTGTGCTAATGAGGTTTGGGCCTAATGTGTTTATGCCTAATGTCATGCTATGATATTTTAGGACGGTGTCTAAGGCTAATGTGATAATGCTTAGGTCATTATGGTACCAGTAATTACTGGTTGTGTTTTATATTTACTACCTGCATTCTGATGGTTCTGACCGTGGCCCGATTGGCCTGGTCCTGTATTTAATCCCCTGTAGATATTGCCTAGTGCCAGTTGGCACAGTGTATATTGTGTGATTACTATTCTATTTTTTTTTTTTTAAATTTCTTTCAAGATGGCCGCTGACTGAGTTCACGGAAGGCAGCACTGACCTTCATCTCCCTCCCTGAGACCCCGTGGGAATGGCTGAATGGAAACGATAAGCCTGACCGGGTTTTTTGCTAGCCCTGCCCAGACCTCGTTGATATCGTTTGCTGGCTCCGTGGGAAACTCGAGTGGTTTGGTCTCCCAACCTGCACTTGGATACCGTTTGAAACTTCAGGATAGCCCTCATTGTCTTTTGGGTGGCTTTTTCAGTGGTGTGCGGCTTTCTTGGTTTTCGCTGATTCTATGCAAGCTTACTGTTCCTTTTAAGCAGTGGTGGTGTCGAAATATGGCTCCGAAGACAACCAAAGTGCTTAAAGGGCAGAATTTCGTGAAGGACATTGGTAAAGAGGCCGCGAGTGAAACTAGAGGCATTAAGGATTCCAAAGGGAAATTGAAAGACGCCGCCAAGGAAAGGGAGAGAGGAGAGAGCAACCAGGGGCGTCCGACTCTGGGGGCAAGCTCGGCCAGATACGGCGTGGAAGTTTGAAAAAGAAAGGTGAGGCGTCCAGAGTGCTCGAAACTGGTGTGGCTGCCGAGACGAGACTGCGTTTGACTACTCCTGGGGAAAGCTCAATGCGCCAACCTTCGGTTTTAGAAGCATTCGGGGGGTAAGCGCTACCTCAGTGGGATCTTCAGCGAGTACCATGGGCATATCTGCCGACCCTTCAGCTCTAATACTGTGTCCTGGAAATGAAGTTTCCCTTCAGACGATGGATGTAAATATCCGCATTCAGGAGACGGGTTTCTCTACTGCCGACCCGATGCATTCTGGGACATGTAGTTTCCGCTCCGAATTTCTGCCTCAGAACGAGGAAAATACTGTGGTGGATCTGGATATGAGCAATATAAGGCAATCGAAGGGAAAAGAACCTAATGGCCAACCTGATGTTTTGGAGATGGATGGGGGGAGCTATGTGTCGGTGTCTGGCACTGCACCATGTCACATCAGCAGTTTGGTTGTGGGTGAGGATGGAACTCTCGATCCTGGTGACAGGGGTGACAGCCCAGAAACAGTGTTGGTGAATGCAAATAATGGTGTAACAGCAATGGATCCTCAGTTACTACCAGACCATATGATAATAACCACACAAGCTCATCTGGATATGGGAACGGCTGAGAGTTATGTCAGTAACCTGAGTAGTATCCCTTGTGAGCAGGGGGATAAAGGAACTATCTCGACTTGGGCAAGTGCTCCTGCGCTC
This sequence comes from Calotriton arnoldi, assembly GCA_963921515.1. NCBI lineage: Eukaryota > Metazoa > Chordata > Amphibia > Caudata > Salamandridae > Calotriton > Calotriton arnoldi. The sequence goes on from CAWUFW010015283.1 coordinate 239,526, forward strand.
TCCCCTGAAGGCGATAAGTTTTTTTCATTAAATGATGACTCGGATACATCCCAGATTAGTGAGCAGGAAACATCGCAAGATAGTGCTTCAGGAGAAGAATCCCCAGCCACGCAGAAGAGGCATCATAACCATTCTGCGATTTCTAGACGACGAGCTAGGACAAAAGACAGATCTGCGGACTCAGCCAGTAGGCGTCTGGAATGGGATTACTCTGCTTCTACATTGACTGCTTGCTCGAGTAATACCCCCGAAGCAGTGGGTACAGGCGGAGCTAATAATTTAGATAGTATTCCTCCTATACCAACAATGGAGTTACTTTATTCGACGCTGAAACAAATGCAGGGAGAGGCTAGGCAAGAGAGTAAGAGGTCACAACTTGCCACCATGAAGCTTCAGGGGGCGATCAGAAAAACAAATAAACTATGCTCTGATATGGCTGATCGAATAACCCATGTAGAAGACCGAACAGCTGCGGTTGAGGAAGAGGTTGAGAAATTGCAGGTTTTTAAAGCTGCACAGGAGAAACAATCACGAGACATAGACTGGAAACTTGAAGACTTCGAGAACCGCCAGCGTCGTAATAACGTCCGCCTCCTTGGCTTGGAGGAAAAAGTGGAGGGTGAGGACATCCTGGCTTTTATAGTGAAGCTTCTGAAAGGCGCCTTTCCAGATCTAGCTCAATGGAATTGGGAGCTAGAAGTTCAACGAGCTCATCGCTTTCCAATGTTTAAAAGAATGCAGTTAAAGAATCAAGGGGAGCGTCCTAGGGCTATCCTGATTTTTGTTGGTAATTTCCTGTTAAGGCAGGCAATTATAGATCGAGCCAGACCCGATTCAAAAAGAACCTTTGAGGGACATTCCTTCTTCGCTCGCCCGGATTTTTGCCACACGACGGTCGAGCGGAGATGGAGGCTACGCCAGATGATCACCCCTTTCCAGGTTGCGGGCTGTGAAGCCTTTCTGCTTTTCCCTGCACGGCTTAAAGTTATCCACAGAGGGCGGGTTAGGATGTTTTTTTCGGAGATAAAAGCTCAAAACTTTCTTACGGAAGTGACTGAAGCACAAGGGGGAAGCTGGCGGATAAGGCAACAGAAAGGGGTGCCATAGGGAAGGACTGATATTTACTGTAAACTGGTAAACCGGGATAAGGCCAGTTCATTGAAGTTCGATTTGTTATTGTTGCAACAGGAGGCTATGGATATTGATATGGTCATTGTGGTGGCATATCTTTGGTGTTTTTCTCCCTTTTCTTTCCTCTTTTTTCTCTTCCTTTTTTAACTTAGGTAGAAAGGGTTTGGGATTATATTTGGAATAACTTAAGGATATGTTTATTTGGGGTTAGGCACGGTATGGTTGTTTTTTGGGGTTTCTTTGAGGGGAGGGGGTGGGTGCTGTCGGAGAGGGAGTCTCAGCGGTCATACCTAGGTCATGCCTGACCTAATTGCCTGTATGGGAGGTAGGGGGGGGTGGGGGTGGTGGGTGGCTGTGGGGGGGTGCTCGGGGTGTGGTTAGGCAAGCGTTCAGCACAGCAGGAGATACTTCAAGGAGCAAGGTTTGGGGAGGAAAAGTTTAGTTGGATTCAAGTTGGTTCTAGCTGGTTATCTAACATGAATCGATTGATAAGTTTGCATGAAAATATGAAATATGAGAAATTTATTTTAGGTAGGGTTAATTGCAGGGAACTCAGGAATCTTAAAACATGAGTTTGCGGATTTTGACAGTAAATATTTGTGGGCTTAATGACCAGGTTAAAAGAAATAAGGCAGCAATTTGGCTAAAATCCGTATGTGCGGATTTCTTGTGTGTTCAAGAGACACATATAGAGGGCTGTAGAGCGTGTATATTGGAACAACTTGGTTTTAAATTATTGGTATATACTACACAGGGCTCGCGAACCCGGGGGTGGCAATCCTTACTCGGAGGAATGATGTGAAGGTACTCAGAAAATCAGCTGATCAATGGGGTCGGTGGGTGTTGATTGAATGTCTGTTGAATAATTTTAAATTCACACTTTGTTCGGTATACGGCTCAACATGCGATGATCCAGAGCTGTTAGAAAATTTAGATTCTGGCTTGGCAATCTGGCCTGCTCCTATAATTATTAGTGGGGATTTTAACATTAATGGCCTGGGGGTACGATGGGGCGACCCAGGTAGTAAGTACCTAGGGAGAAAAAGGAAGGTGGGTGTTGCCCTATCTAATTTGGTTTATAATAATGGTTTAGTAGATGCATGGGCGTACCTAAAACCTTTTGAAGCAGGTAGTACTTTTTTTCTTCCCCACATAAGGCCGTTTCCCGTTTGGATTATTTTTTAGTGCCCAGGCAATGGATTACTAATTTTGGGATCGAGAGGTACCCTCGTATTATATCAGATCACAACCCATTAGTTTTGACTGTCAATTTTTCGATGATGGAAAAAAAGAATGTTGGATGGACCTTCGAACGGAGGTTATTATATGATCCTGATTATATTACATATATGAAGGGCTGGATTAATGAATTTTGGGATTTTAACCGGGGAGCACTAGGGTTGGAATTGTCTGGGATGCCTTTAATGCGGGGGTGAGAGGGGAGACAATAAGCTATAGCTTGCGTCGACAAAAAAGGAGCGATTAAGGGAATTGGAAGTAAGGCAGGATTTAAGTAAGCTTGAGGAAGCCTTAGTAACGGCTATAAATAGGGGGAAGTGCTAGATGAAATATTATTACAGTTGGCTTTAAAAAAGGCTGCGGCAGGGGACCACTTTGCTAAAAGAGCAGCTGAGATCTACATGTCTAAAAAGAGCATTGTTATGAATTTAATGAGCGGGTGGGACACACCTTGGCCGTAAGAACTAGGCAAAAAGTGTCTGCTGGTCAGATTTCTGAAATTTATGATGTCGGGAGGAGTATTGTTACGGATGCAGCGGGGATTCGGGAGACTTTCAGGCTTTTTTATCACCAGCTATACTCTTGTGGTTTACCGGTGGCATCTGAGGATATTTCTGAATACTTAGATAAAATACCTATTCAGAAGGTAGATCCCATAGACAGGGAGGAACTGGAGAGTGGATTCTCTCAAGATGAAATAATGGGTGCCCTGCAAGATTTGCCTTCTGGAAAAGCCGTCGGCCCTGATCAGATTCCGTTGGAGTTCTATAAGATTTTTAAAGATGTTATTGGATCGGATTTAATAGAGGTCATGTCACTTGCACAGAAGGGGGGGCCGGCTCCTGAATCGTGGGCAGGGGCAGATGTTGTTGTGTTTTTGAAAAAAGACAAACCAGCCAGGGAGCCGGGTTCATATCGGCCAATAACATTATTGAATAGTGATGTTAAAATATTTTCCAAAATTTTGGCCACGCGATTAAATGGCATTTTAAAAAAAATTATTCACCCCTGTCAGCACGGGTTTATTATGGGTCGTGGAACAACGCAACACATACGGCGGGTGATTACGCTTTTTGACGCAATGGAGATCTCAGGAGACCCTATGGCCGTATTGTTATTAGATGCTGAAAAGGCATTTGATAGGGTCTCCTGGGTTTTTCTCTGGGAAGCTATGAGATGGTTTGGGCTGGGGGAGGGGTTTATTAAATCTGTTCAAGTGTTATATAGGGCCCCCTCAGCTCGAATAAAGGTTAATGGCAATTATACTTCCTCTTTTAACATACAGAGGGGGACGCGGCAGGGCTGTCCATCATCCCCTCTGTTATTTGCTATCTATATGGACCCCCTAATACGATTATTGATGGCTAATAAAGGAATCTGTCCAGTTGTTAGTCAGGGGATTGAAACTAAAGTCCTCGCCTATGCCGATGATGTGGCCATAGTCACTGCAGAGCCACACTCGGCATTGAAAGCGGTTGAGTCACTAGCATTAGAGTTTGGTATATTTACTGGGTATGCACTTAATAGATCTAAGACCCAAGTAATAAAGAATCGGTTGGCTAATTTTGTAGATCCTCGTGTCACAGATTCGGCGCTATACCTTGGTATACGGGTTACGTCAGACCTAGGAACGCTAGTGGCAAAAAATATGGAACCAGTAATCAGGAAGGCAAGGTTGGATTTAGATAGATTGAATAATCTCCATCTCTCTCTCGTGGGACGCTGTAACATCATTAAGATGATTTTTTTACCAAAAATGCTATATCTATTTAGGGCAATCCCATTGGAATTTCAAAAACCTTGGTTTATTATTTTAGAAGGGTTAGTTAATCGATTTATTTGGGCACACGGCAAAACCAGGCGGGCACTCCGGTTTATGTCTTTATCACGGGAAAAGGGGGGTTTTCGGTCCCTGATTTTAGAAGTTACTACTGGGCCGCTGTCTTGCAATATACGGGGATATTGGTAGGGGTATGTCCTGTGGACACCGAAGGGAAAATGAGCTCCCGGATGTCTATAAATTGTTACTGGGCGGAAACGCTGAGAGATGTTTTTTAAATTCTCAGAGCCCAGTTATTACAAAAGAACTAAATTTAAGACGTTGATGGCTGTTTTTAAGATCTGGAGTGTGTTAAAAAAGAAGATTGGTTTGGGGAGACTCAATCACTATACAGTGCTATATAAAAACCCCACATTCCCTGGAATCTTCTTCGATGAGTCTATGGCAGGATGGGATGCTAAGGGTGTTCGGAAGGTTGGGGACCTAATTGGGATAGAAGGGTTTCGCCAATTTAACGATATACAGATGGAGTTTGGGTTGGAGAAAGGTAATTTCTTCAAGTATTTTCAATTGCGCAGCTTTTTAGTAAAAAAACTGGGGGGCTAATGAGTTTGATAGTAATGTAATTATTGATATTATGCAAGGCAGGAATAAGGGGGCTATCAAGCTGATATATGCAGAACTGATAAGTTTAAAACAAGATGATTTAACTAAACACGAGGTTAAATGGGCGGAGCGTGTGGGGGCTGCTCCCGGAGCACTTTCAAGATCACTAGAGTTGGGTCAGTTGGTTTTATGTTCAGCTGGGCTCCAGGCACAACATTTCAGAACTATTTTTTCTCTATATTATACACCGGCTAGAATAGCACAGTGGGGCGGGTTATCAGGGATTATATGTCCTAGGTGTGCGGGGATGGATGCTGATCTGGTGCATATGTTTGCATCCTGCCCTGGTCTACAGGGGCTGTTGGACTCAATTATGGAATACTTAGATTGCTCACTTGGGGTTAAAATTAAATTAACCCCTGAATTAATCTTGTTAGGAATAAGCAGTACGACCAAAAATGAGTTCGCTTATCGATTTCTTTTTGTTGCTATGGCGGTATTGAGGATTAAAATTGCCTCTGCTTGGTTAGATCCTTTCCCCCTACTTTCCAGCAATGGCTTGCTCGTTTACTTTCTCTATATACAATGGAGAGAGCAATTTACGAAAGAAAGGAAAAAAGCCGAAGTTGCTGGGACAGCGCATCTGGGCTCCTTTAATAAAATGGAAGGAAAAGAATAATTAAAGCCAACTAGGGGTAAATTTAATGTGATGTTGGTATAAATTGGTCAAAGTAAATCTCTCTATGAAATATATTTCTGTTAATGGGTTAGATTAGAGTCTTTGTAATCGAACTGATGATTTTTTTTTGTTTATGTGATTTATTTCCTTCCTTCAAACCTTGCATCTTCTTTTAATTTTCTTTTTTTGATATGTATTTGTGCTGATACCCTTGCAAGAAAATGTGGGAAATTTTTTTTAATAAAGAGATTACTATTCTAATGTGTTTTGGATAATACAAAGGCTATTTTCATACATAACCTTGTGTGGAGTTTCTTTTGTAGTGTGCCTAGTGTGTTGCTGCTGTGTGTGTGTGTTGCGCAAACGCTTTACACATTGCCTCTGGGATAAGCCTGACTGCTCGTGCCAAGCTACCAAGGGGGTGAGCAGGGGTTATCTTCAGCGTGTAACTCCCTTGCCCTGACTAGAAGCAAAGGTCCCTATTTGGTCTAAGGCAACTGCCTCAGCCAATTAGAGACCCCCAGTTCTAACAGTACCCTAATCACTAATCCTTCTCCGAAGATGTCTTAAGCCTCACTTTTCTCTTGAAGGTTCACTATTAATCGACTGCTCAGAATGTTAGGCCTACCAAATATAAAACAGCCTTCCTAAGCATATCACTGTTGTAAGTCTGATCAAGTTTGTGAAGGTATGCATGCGTGTCTATGCTTTTACCTAGTGACATGTTAAATGAAAATAAACATACAAACACTTGAATACCTGTGTTTCAAACAGCATATTCTGTAAATTTGTGTAAAAAAAGGTGTATGCATTTCTTTCTGCTCACAATACAGGGCACATGGGCATTCAATAGTATATTTGAGGGGCTCTATAACACATATATACATAAGACATTCCTGCCTGTGCAACCGAATGACAGAGCAGAACTGAGAAGATTTAACCACCTATAGGAGAAGTTACCCACTTTTTAAGCTACCATCTTCAGATGCATAACACATGTAAGAATACATATACAAGTAGACATATACCTCAGTCACGAGAGCACGCAGACCTTTAAACTTGACAGCTTGCACTTCCCATTTGAGTACAGAAAGAGGCGAGAGAAGTTCAGAAAGAAGCAGGGGAGTTGCAGAAACAGGCAAAAGAAGGAACGGGGGTGCAGACAGAGGCAAGAGAGGTGCAGAAAGAGGGAAGAGGGGTGCAGAAAGAGGCAAGAGGGGTGCAGAAACTTGCAAGAGAGGTGCAGAAAGAAGCAAGAACAGTGCAGAAAGAACCAACAGAGGTGCAGAAGGAGGCAAGAGGGGTGCAGAAAGAGGCAAGAGAAGTGCAGAAAGAAGCAACAGAGGTGCAGTAGGAGACATGAGAACTGCAGAAAGAGGCAAGAGAGTTGTAGAAACAGGCAAGAGAGGTGCAGAAAAAGGAAACGGGTACAGAAAGAGGCAAGAGAGGTGCAGAAAGAGGGAAGAAGGGTACAGAAAGAGGCAAGAGGAGCGCAGAAAGAAGCAACAGAAGTGCAGAAGGAAGCAAGAGAAGTGCAGAAAGAAGCAAAAGAGGTGCAGAAAGAGGCAAGAGGGGTGCAGAAAGAGGCAAGAGAGGTACAGAAAGAAGCAACAGAGGTGTAGAAAGAGGCAAGAGGGGTGGAGAAAGAGGGAAGAGGGGTGGAGAATGAGGCAAGGGGCTACAGAAAGAAGCAAGAGAGCTGCAGAAACAAAACAAAAGAAGTGCAGAAAGAAGGAACAGAGCTGCAGAAAGAGGCAAGAGGGATGCAAAAAGAGGGAAGAGGGGTACAGAAAGAGATAAAAGGGGTGCAGAAAGAAGCAAGAGAGGTACAGAAAGAAACAGAAGAAGTACAGAAAGAAGGAACAGAGGTGCAGAAAGAAGGAAGAGGGGTGGAGAAAGAGGCAAGAGGCTGCAGAAAGAAGCAAGAGAGCTGCAGAAAGAAACAAAAGAAGTGCAGAAAGAAGAAACAGAGGTGCAGAGAGAGGCAAGAGGGGTGCAAAATGAAGGAAGAGGGGTGCAGAAAGGTAAAAGGGGTACAGAAAGAAGCAAGAGAGGTGCAGAAATAAACAAAAGAAGTACAGAAAGAAAGAACAGGGGTGCAGAAAGAGGCAAGAGGGGTGCAGGAAGAGGGGTGCAGAAAGAGGCACGAGGGGTGCAGAAAGAAGCAAGAGGGTGCAGAAATAAGCAAGAGAAGTGCAGAAAGAAGCAACAGAGGTGCAGAAAGACGGATGAGGTGTGGGGAAAGAGGCAAGCGAAGTGCAGAAAGAAGCAACAGAGATGAAAAAAGGGGGAAGAGGGGTGGAGAAAGAGGCAAGAGGGGTCAGAAAGAAGCAAGAGAGGTGCAGAAAGAAAAAAAAGACGTGCAGTAAGAAGCAACAGAGGTGCAGCAAGAGGTATGCAGAAAGAGGGAAGAGGGGTGGAGAAAGAGGCAAGAGGGGTGCAGAAAGAAGCAAGAGAGGTGCAGAAAGAAAAAAAAGAAGTACAGAAAGAAGGAACAGAGGTGCAGAAAGATGCAAGAGGGGAGCACAAAGAGGGAAAAGGGGTGCAGAAAGAGGCACAAGGGTTGCAAAAAGAAGGTACAGAGGTGCAGGAAGAAGCAAGAGAAGTGCAGAAAGAAGCAGCAGAGGTGCAGAAAGAGGGATGAGGGGTACAGAAAGAGGCAAGAGAAGTGCAGAAAGAAGCAACAGAGATGCAAAAACTGGGAACAGTGGTGGAGAAAGAGGCAAGAGGGGTGCAGAAAGAAGCAAGAGAGGTGCAGAAAGAAAAAAAAGAAGTGCAGAAAGAAGCAACAGAGGTGCAGCAAGAGGTATGCAGAAAGAGGGAAGAGGGGTGGAGAAAGAGGCAAGAGGGGTGCAGAAAGAAGCAAGAGAGGTGCAGAAAGAAAAAAAAGAAGTACAGAAAGAAGGAACAGAGGTGCAGAAAGATGCAAGAGGGGTGCAGAAAGAGAGAAGAGGGTGCAGAAAGAAGCACAAGTAGTGCAGAAAGAAGAAAGAGAGGTTCAGAAAGAAGCAAGAGTAGTGCAGAAAGAAGCAACAGAGGTGCAGAAAGAAACAAGAGATGTGCAGCAAGAAACAAAAGAAGTGCAGAAAGAAGGAACAGAGGTGCAGAAAGAGGCAACAGGGGTGAAGAAAGAAGGAAGAGGGGTGGAGAAAGAGGCAAGGGGCTGCAGAAAGAAGCAAGAGAGCTGCAGAAATAAATAAAAGAAGTGCAGAAAGAAGAAACAGAGGCGCAGAAAGAGGCAAGAGGGGTGCAGAAAGAGGCATAAGGGGTGCAGAAAGAAGCGAGAGGTGCAGAAAGAAACAAAATAAGTACAGAAAGAAGGAACAGAGGTGCAGAAAAAGGTAAGAGGGGTGCAGAAAGAAACAAAAGAAGTGCAGAAAGAAGCAACAGAGGTGCAGAAAGAGGCAAGAGGAGTGCAAAAAGAGGGAAGAGGGGTGCAGAAAGAGGCACAAGGGGTGCAGAAAGAAGCAAGAGAGGTGTAGAAATAAGAAAGAAGTGCATAAAGAAGCAACAGATGTGCAGAAAGACGGATGAGGGGCGGAGAAAGAGGCAAGCGAAGTGCAGAAAGAAGCAACAGAGATGAAAAAAGGGGAACAGGGGTGGAGAAAGAGGCAAGAAGGGTGCAGAAAGAAGCAAGAGAGGTGCAGAAGGAAACAAAAGAAGTGCAGAAAGAAGCAACAGAGGTGCAGAAAGAGGCAACGGGGTGCAGAAAGAGGGAAGAGGGGAGTGGAAGAGGCACAAGGGGTACAGAAAGAAGCAAGAAGGGTGCTAAAAAAAGCAAGAGAGTTGCAGAAAGAAACAAAAGAAGTGCAGAAAGAAGTAACAGAGGTGCAGAAAGAGGCAAGAGGGGTGCAGAAAGAGGGAAGAGTGGTGCAGAAAGAAGGGACAGAGGTGCAGAAAGAAGCAAGAGAAGTGCAAAAAGAAGCAACAGAGGTGCAGAAAGAGGGATGAGGGGTAGAGAAAGAGGCAAGAAAAGTACAGAAAGAAGCAACAGAGATGCAAAAACGGGGAACAGGGGTGGAGAAAGTGGCAAGAGGGGTGCAGAAAGAAGCAAGAGAGGTGCAGAAAGAAACAAAAGAAGAGCAGAAAGAAGGAACAGAGGGGCAGAAAGAGGCAAGAGGGGTGGAAAAAGAGGAAAGAGGGGTGCAGAAAGAGGTAAAAGGGGTGCAGAAAGAAGCAAGAGAGGTGCAGAAAGAAACAAAAGAAGTACAGAAAGAAGGAACAGAGGTGCAGAAAGAGGCAAGAGGGGTGCAGAAAGAGGGAAGAGTGGTGGAGAAAGAAGCAAGAGAGCTGCATAAACAAAAGAAAAGAAGTACAAAAAGAAGGAACAGAGGTGCAGAAAGAGGCAAGAGGCGTGCAACAAGTGGGGTGCAGGAAGAGGTAAAAGGGGTGCAGAAAGAAGCAAGAGAGGTGCAGAAAGAAACAAATGAAGTACAGAGAAAAGGAACAGAGGTGCAGAAAGAGGCAAGAGGGGTGCAGAAAGAGGCAAGAGGGGTGCAGAAAGAGGAAAGAGGGGTGGAGAAAGAGGCAAGGGGATGCAGAAAGAAGCAAGAGAGCTGCAGAAAGAAACAAAAAAGTACAAAAAGAAGGAACAGAGGTGCAGAAAGAGGCAAGAGGGGTGCAAAAAGAAGGAAAAGGGGTACAGAAAGAGGTAAAAGAGGTACAGAAAGAAGCAAGAGAGGTGCAGAAAGAAAGAAAAGAAGTACAGAAGAAAGGAACAGAGATGCAGAAAGAGGCAAGACTGGTGTAGAAAGAGGGAAGAGGGGTGCAGAAAGAGGCACGAGGGATGCAGAAAGAAGCAAGAGAGGTACAGAAATAAGCAAGAGAAGTGCAGAAAGAAGCAACAGAGGTGCAGAAAGACGGATGAGGGGCAGAGAAGGAGGCAAGAAAGAGGCAAGCGAAGTACAGAAAGAAGCAACAGAGATGAAAAAAGGGGGAAGAGGGGTGGAGAAAGAGGCAAGAGGGCTGCAGAAAGAAGCAAGAGAGGTGCAGAAAAAGAAAGAAAGATGCTGAAAGAAGCAACAGAAATGCAGACAGAGGCAAGAGAGGCGCAGAAAGAAGCAAGACTGGCTTGCACACCATTAGTACCAATTTAACATCCATATTTAGCAATAAGTAACAGGTGACCATTCTAGGTTTGCAAAGGACCTTCCACCACGCTGTAACACTTGTCGCTGCATTTTTGGTAACGTTTGAGCCATTTTGAGCTAGAAACAAGGCTTTTTTTGTTCAAATCTGCAGATTAGGCAGCAGTTGATGGATTATGTGGCTAATGCGGAAAATGTATAATTGTGCGATAGTCGGTGCAGCCAAACAGTCGCATAATTCCAGTGGCCCTGCTCATACCTCTGACTAGGTCCAGAAGTGCTCCTCAGGCCCCGGGGACCCCATCCCACGGGCCTGGCCATCCTTGATTTTTTTAAATTTATTTTGGAGGGGGGCCGCGTGGCCCCCCTCCTGAGGCCAATTATGGCCCGGGGACCCTTACGTTGGGGACCGTGGGGGAGCCCCAATACCCCTGCAGTCCCAGCTGGCTCCCCACCTCCTGCGGGAGCCGGCATTGCTTTTGGACAAGCAGAGCTGCTGACATGCAGCTCCCCTTGTCCAAAAGCAATCCGCTTCGCTTCACAGAAGCGAGAGCAGGTTTTTTGCTCTTGCCTCCATGAAGCGAAGCAGAGTTTGCAATGACAGGGCAGGAGCCGTGCTCCCACCCTGCCATTGCAAACTGCAATGTCCCGGGGGTGGGCACCCCGGGACATTGCCGGAGCTGGCCCCGGGGGATGGTGGTCCCCAGGGCCATAGAGGGCTCCCAGAGGGGGGCCGTGGGGCCCCCCTCCCAACTGATTTATGCCCCGGGGAGGTGGTGGTCCCTGGGGCAGTGTGGGGAGGGGCAGGAGGCCCCCCACACTTACTTTTATATTATTTAAGCCCTGGGGAGGTTGCAGTCCCCAGGGCTTCGGGGGGCCCGCGAGGCCCCCACTCATTATTACTAAATGCCCCGGAGAGGTGGCGGTCCCCGGGGCAGCGTGGGGGGCTATTGACACAAGCCCCAAGGAGGTGGCAGTCCCCTGGGCTGCGGGGGGGCCGTGTGCCCCCATGCATGATTAAAGAAAGCCACGGGGAGGTGGCGGTCTCTGGGGCTGCGGGGGGCCATGTGCCCCCGCACATTTATAACAAAGCCCCGGGAGGTGGCGGTCCCCAGGGTTGCGGGCCCCCCACGGGCCCCCGTATACAAATAATAAATTGCCCCCAGGACCTGGCCCACCCAGGGGCTTAAGGAAAACAAAGCGCGGAAGGCCGCGCTTCATTATTTTTTATTTTTTCAGCCGGATTCGCACACCTAGGGCGAATTCGTCTGAAAATATTTTTAAAAAATGCTTTTTTTGGCCCTGGGGGTCTTCTTGTTTTTTATCCTTTTTTATCCTTTTTCTTGTGACTCGGTTTTACCGAGTCACAAGATGGCTGCCAACACTTCTTGGTTTGGAGTGTTGACAGCCAATCAAAATGAAGCTCGTGCTCGGGAGGGTTCGTGAATCCTCCTCGGCCACCTGATATCGATATTTTTTATTTTTGAATTTCTTAGGAACTACTGAACGGATTTACACCATTTAAAAGAACCAAGAGCTATCCTTTTGCCAAATTTGTTGTAATTCCGTTCAGCAGTTCGGGCTGTAGCTTTGTCTAAAATTTCCAATGGAAATTAACATGGAGAAAATTTTGGGTCCCCCATTGTTTCTCGGCCCCCGATTGACGAATCACCCCAAAACTTTCAAGACAGGAGCTGACCATAGCGCACCATTAGTTTTTAAAATTTTGTGAAGATTCGTCAAACGGCGCCAAAGATATTGGCAAAAAAAAGCTCTTTCCCTATGGAAACTAGGTCCTAACTATAACTACCTACTGGCGACCGCCAGTAGGTAATATACATATATATATATTATATATATATATATATCCAACACACGAAATGCTCCTGCCGGAATCCTTGGCCCGAGATAGGTGGTGCGCAATGTCGGCGGAGTCAGCCGACGAATTTATGTCACATAGTGATTTGAATAATACGCACTCTCAGGAAATGCCGGCTGCAGAGTTTAGTGCATAAAGGTTAATCGTTTCGACAGACTCGCTGTCTTGATCACACAGTGAGTAAACAGAAAAAGTTTCTATATATAGCCTCTTGTAAACATGGAAAACGGACTCATGATTATGTATACTGTGAAAACACAGTGAGTCCATGGCGGCCATCTTAAAACGATAAACATTTCATGAGAGAGATTCAAGTCAATTAAAGAGTACATGGCAGACAATTGTAATTTTGTGCGGTATCACAATTAAATAATCATACTGTAAATGCAGTGACCTACCAAATACACAATGTGAACAGATAACGTATGTATTAGCTCGAATCAAAAGTAGATCATAATGCAGACTATCATGCTTCTATAGTACGAGATCGCAAGAAGTGTACTTGAAGGACACACATTGAGTAGGACAAAGCCAAATATTTATGCTGAGGATCTAATGCGCAGGTGAGCCTGCGTCCTTAATATGGTACTGCGGCTAAAATGATACGCATGTGCAAGTAAGTGTATTGTAAGAGAAATAACCCTACCCAAATCGAGAGCATAAAGGTGCATTCCTAATTTTACCTAGAGGCCCCCAAAAGGTAAACCGCCCAGAACGCTGGCACAGAAAAATACGTGTCATCCGGATGGTCTGTTAATGCCAAGTGGTTATGCAACTGACAGACAGGAAGCCTCAGGATACAAGTACCCATGGCAGAGGGCGTCCACAAGGAACGTTGTGGAAATGTCAGTCCTCTAGTGGGGTGGTGCATGAAGCGTAGGTGCCAGGGGGTGCTAGAGAAGAAATGGAAAGCACAAAGTCATGCATAGTGGGATGTACTTCGCCATAGTGGCTAGTAAATAACAGATGTACGTAGCCGAGTGGTAGAGCCTCTTGCGAGAGATGCTAACATTCAAGTGTGAAGAGGTGTAGTACCAAATCATAAGTGCGCCAATAGTACATATGAGCAGGTTATCTGTTGAAACAGTTTGAACTCAGTCTAATAAATACATGCGGCCTAGACTGTACAAGAGATATAAAGCAAATATACATGGAACATCAATTAGAAATACAAGGTAGAAGCAAGTGATAAGATAAGAAAAGTCCTATCTGAGTGAAGAGTGCCCGGAAGTGGGGAAGAAAAGGGTAGGGAACCCGTGCAAGAAGTAGCCCGTCCCAAGGCGGAGGGTTCCTTCCTTTCCTCCTGTGAAAATATAAAAGAAAAGAAAATCAGGGTTAAAACAATCATACTATATACACATTGTGATATGCATAATATCGTACTATTATACAGGTCTAATATGACACATCATGGAAAGATGAGAGAGAAAAGATAACAACGCACAGATTATACTCTAATCCTCATGTAAGTGTGTGTTAAGTTCCTCATCTAGATTGTGTCCCCCAGGATATTTGGTTTCAAGTTCTAGAATCCATTTGGACTCGCGTTTGCGGAGCATGAGAACTCTTTTGCCACCTCAGGGGCTAGTATGTACTTGCTCGATGATGAAAAAACTTAAGAGAGAGCTATTCGAGAGATGGTACTCTTGAAAGTGTCTAGCCCCCGGGTAGTGCATGTCCCTGTTGTTTATGGCCCGCATATGCTCGATTACCCTCTTTTTGGCCATTAAGGTGGTACTGCCTATGTATCTAAGTCCACAAGGGCAGTCCAGAGCATATACAACGAAAGTCGTACTACATGTCAAAAATTGTGTGATGGGTTTCTTTTTCATTCTCCCTGGTATAGAGAATTCTTTGATCATGAAACTGTTGCGGCATGCCTTACAATGTCCCCATGTCCCCAAGGGAAGAAGCCCTACACCATAATAGACCATGCACAGGGTATCAAGCATGCTTTCATTATCTCTAGAACAAACCCATAGGGCATCTAGACCATACTAACATGTTACTAGACATGATGAGCCAAGAAAAAAAAAAAACGAAGCACAGGCTCCAACACTTCATTAATAATGAGCCCCTGGGTGGGCCAGGTCCTGTGGGCATTTGCATAAAAAGGAGGGGGGTGCATGGGACCTCCCTGGAACTTATTGATTTTAAAGCTGGGGCCTCTCGGACCTCCCAGGCCCAGGGGACCACCACGTCCCTGGGGGTAATGTATAATATGGGGGGGCCTCTCGGACTCTCCCCAGGCCCTGGGGACCACAACCTCCTGGGGCTCTCTTGTTTTAAAATAATTGGGAGGGGGGTCATGCAGCCCCCCTCCCGGGCCGTTCTTGGCCCCAGGGACTGCCACCTCCACAGGGTAAGTACAAAACAAAAGAAAGGAGGGGAACCCCCTCCTGGAACCATAGATGGCCCTGGGAACCCCCACCGCTCATGGCCAGCTCCTTCTATGTCCCTGGGTACCCACCCCCGGGACATATCTGTTTGCTTTGGCTTGGCAGGAGCTTTACCGCTTCTGCCAAGCCACATCAAATGCTCTGCTTCCAGCAGGAAAGAGCATTAAAAATGCCCTCACTTGCTGAAAGCGGAACAAAATTGTATTTACACAGAAGGAGGTGCATGTTTAGCAGCTCTCTATGTGTAAAAGCAATGTAAAAGCAATGTCAGCTCTCGCAGGAGGCGGGGAGGCGGCAGGGACGTCGAGGGCCTACAGGCCCACTCACTCACCCATACAGCCTCTCATTACAGCCACTCACTCACCCATACAAGCACTCACACACTCATTCACACATCCACACAATCACTTACTTACCCATTCACACATCTATACAAGCACTCACACACCTGCTCACTCACCCATACAGCCATTCACACAGAGACTCACTCATTCTCCAATACAGCCACTCACACACCAACTCACTTACCCAAACACCCACTCAAACAGCCACTCACCCATACAGTCACTTACACACCCAGTCACTCACTCACACAGGCCATCCAGACACCCACTTACTTACCCATACAGTTACTACATACCCTGTACCCACCCATGGAGCCACTCACACTGCCATTCACTAACCCATACAGCCACTGGCACACCCACTCACTCACCAATGCAGCCACTCACACAGCATCTCAAGTACTCACACAGCTACTCACACACCTACTTATATACCCATGCAGCCACTCCCACACCCATACACACAAGGACACAAAGAATCACACAGCCACTCATATAAAATATGTTAGAAGTAGTATCACTCAGTAGTTGTGCACCTAGTTCACTAATTTAACTTTTGTAGTAGTTTAGTATACATCTTTAACACTCATAAACTGTGAGAAGTTGGCCTGGTATATGCTGTTCACTAATTAAAGTGGACACCTTGCACCAGAACAATTCGACTCTTATGGTAGATAGGTTTAAGACAACCTTTATAGAAAGCTATCCTAGTGGTAGCTGTGGAGAGCAGCCTTCAGGCTAAGTCTTGAAGGAATGTAAAGCAGCTTGTTTTACCACACAATCTCTTGAATCACCAAATGAAAAGACACCACACAGGTATATATATCAAATATATATGTATTTATTAATAAACAATCTCTACTAATCTCTTTATGAGATTAGAAGTCAGGAACATATGTACAAATCAAATGTTATCAAAATAAGTTTAGCACAATCGAATATCACAATCTTAGTTTGGCTAGACCTAGGTCTAGGGCATCTAGAATCGAGGGACCCCCAAGAACCACCCCAGGTAGTTGTAGGAGACCCACAGGGGACGGGCGCGGTGCCCTGGCACCGGTGCGAGTCCTGTACGAGTCTATGCGAACAGACGCGATTGAGATTTCAATGTTAAAGGTCCCTTGCGTGTTCAAGGCGAACACACCGATCGGTCCTTGTACAAGTCGAAGGACGCGGTTACAGATAGAGTTGCAAGGGTGTTGGACGCGGTGTGTCTAACACAGACGCGAACCATGTACGAGTCAGCACGTTAGTCGCACTTGGAAAGTAAGAGTTTTAGGGCACTTCTAGGGTAGCTACAAGCAAGTCACTTACAGGGTAAGTAGTTCTAGGGCCCACACCCACAGGAGCACCGTAGTGCTGAAGTTACCTCACCCAGGGGAGCCGGGTGCATAGGTGTTCTTTGGTGTAGGGTCGCGGCGTCGCTTTCAATGGGAGCCAGTGAAGACTTGCTGCTTGCGGCGACAGGAGAAGTGTCCGGAGGAATCCAAGCCTGGATTCAGAAGATGGAAGACCTGAAAGCAGAGGGGACAGTGTTCAAAGTCACTTGGCAGTGACTCGGGGCAAGGAAGATGGATGCCCACCGTCGTCGCAAGATTCAGGTTGTTCACGGGTGCCTTGACTCTTCAGCCACGAGGTCCAGGAGGCGTCGACGACGACCAGGAGCTGGATTCGGCGTGTCCCACAATGTCTGCAGCTTACTGCAGTATTGGCGACTCGATTGGAGCCAACAAGCCTTGGTAACAGCAAGTCTCTGGGAAAGTGTAAAAAGTCAATGGCGCAGACCAGCAAGGCCTGAGGGACTCACCCAGCGAGGGTAAGTCAGGGCAGGCCTGGAGCAACCAGAAGAGCCCTTTGGTTCTGTAGGAAAGCCTTCAGGGGACCCACAAGCCGGCTGGCAAGGGATTGCAAAGACGCCTCGGGAGGATTCGCTCAACAGGGGCCCACGGTCACTCGGGACGAGGTAGGCCTCTGATCTTCAGAGGGATTCCTGCTGGAGGCTAGGACCACACGTGGTTTAAAGTACAAGGTCATAGGACGTTGTGAAGGGGTTGCACTCGACAATAGTGCACAGTACCCCGGGGTCGTGGTTCCTCGTCACTCTTGGGGTCCACTGACCTCAGCTTCGCTGGGGACTCACGATGGCCTTTGAGAAGTCACGAAATCTACTTCTGGGGCTGCAGGGACTTCGGACTCCAGCGGGAGCGGCATAGTTTGCAACCGTCGTTTGTAGTTTTTGGTGCCTGCCAAGCAGGGGAGTCACACCTTGACTCCAAGGGAGATTCTTCAGTCTTCCAAAGGTAGTGGAACGTCGAAGGTCCAGGATTCTTCTTCAGAGAATCGTCCAGGGATATCTAGTTTGCAATGCACAGGTTCCCCTTCTTATACTAAAAGAAAGGGAGGGACTAGCTCTATGACCCCACCTATGGGAGGGTCAGGGGAGTGGGTGGCTACACCCACTTCCCTTTGTCCAGTTTCACGCCAGAGCAGGGGCAGGTAGCCCCTGAGCTGGTTTGAACTGGCATTTGCACAGAGGAGCCTTCTGCTCCCCCAGTGCAGGACTTCAAAGCACTCTAAGAGTGCACCCACCCAGCCCCAATACACTAAACCCTGTCTGGAAGGTGGTCACACCCTCCTGTGACAGGATACCTATTGTTGGGCTTCCTCCACTGCGAGTTTCGATCATCAGCAGGAGGGCAGCCCAGTGTCTGTGACTGGTGGCATCCATTTTGTGATGCCAGGGCTCTGCAGGATTCTACCGCGTTTCCACAGTAGGTACATGTCTATCCCTCTAGAAGGGTGGAATGCTACCCCCGCTGCCAGAACTGGTGGGGGGTAGTATTCCAAGATGTTTGACACCAAACACGACATGTTTTGATGCAGCCATTCCAAAGTTAGCATTTTACCCCGAGGATATAATGCACTTAAGAGTATATGGTTTAACCGCATCCACAAACAGCCCCAGAGAATGGACTCTGAGAGCTGCAGAGGGGCCCTGCTCAGGCAGAGGCACCCTCTCACATAGGAACCAAGCACCCTGCCCTCAGGATTGATAGGGCCTGCCTTAGCGGTGACTGATAGGTTTAAATGTGTGTGCAGGGGAGATATAGGAAACCTATATCTCAGTGAGGAGTGCTAGCACCACCTCACCCAGGCTGCAGTAGCAGGCCTGTGGTGTCAGATTTAGTCTGCTTCCGAGGGGTGGCATAATACATGCTTCAGCCCCTGGTAGGCCTGTGAAGTACCTATGCCCTTGTTACCTAAGGAACCATATACTAGGGACTCATAAGGTACCACAGTATCCAATCACTAGTGCACCTAGAGTGCACTCCAAGTCATTTAGAGAGAACAGAGAGGCTGGGGCCCTTATTGGCAGGGACCCAGCCAGACTATAGCCAGAAACCAGTGTAAACATCAGAACAAAAGTGGGGGCAACATAAGAGGCAGATCCTACTCTCCTACACAACCCCCCCAAACGCAGGGACACTAAACTAACCTTGACCAGTTGAGTCTTCGTGTTCAAAGTGGAAATACCTTGAGAGTCCATCTGCATTGGCATGTTGGGTCCCAGGTCTATGTTCCACTGTATAGTCCATCCCCTGTAGGGAAATGGACCACCTCAAAAGTTTTGGGTTTTCTCCTTTCATTTGTTTAAGCCATAGGAGGGGCTTGTGGTCAGTCTGAACTATGAAGTGAGTGCCAAACAAGTATGGCCTCAGCTTCTTCAGGGCCCACACCACAGCAAAGGCCTCCCTCTCTATAGCTGACCAACGTTTCCCTCTAGGGGTCAGCCTTCTGCTAATAAAAGCTACTGGCTGGTCTTGACCTTCATCATTCAGTTGAGACAGTACAGCTCCCACACCCAGCTCAGAAGCATCTGTTTGGACAATGAACTTTTTGGTGTAGTCTGGACTCTGTAAGATGGGGGCAGTGCACATGGCCTGCTTTAGGTCTTCAAATGCCTTCTGACAGCTAGCTGTCCACTGAACCTTTTTGGCATTTTCTTTGAGGTCAGATCATTCAAGGGGGTCACTAAAGATCCATATCCCTTGACAAACCTCCTATAGTACCCAGTCAGGCCTAAGAAGGCTCTCACCTGTGTCTGGGTGGTTGGAGCAACCCATTCCATTATGGTTTGGATCTTGCTCTGTAAAGGCTGAACCTGGCCTCCACCTACAAGGTGGCCCAGGTATACAACCTGACTCTGCCCTATCTGGCACTTAGTGGCCTTGATAGTGAGGCCTGCTTTCTGCAGAGCCTCCAAAACATTTCTGAGGTGGACCAGGTGATCCTGCCAGGAGGAACTAAAGACAGCAATATCATCTAGATAAGCTGAGCAATAAGTTTCCATCCCTGCCAGAACTTTATTCACCAACCTCTGAAAAGTGGCAGGTGCATTTTTCAATCCAAAGGGCATCACCACAAAGTGGTAGTGCCCACTAGGAGTCGAAAATGCTGTTTTGGCTTTTGCATCATCAGCTAATCTGATCTGCCAGTAGCCAGCTGTTAGGTCAAATGTACTTAGATACTTGGCTGAGGCCAAAGTATCAATCAGCTCATCTGCCCTTGGTATGGGATAGGCATCAGTCCTAGTGACTGCATTGAGGCCTCTGTAGTCTACACAAAACCTCATTTCTTTCTTACCACCCTGGGTATGAGGCTTGGGTACCAGGACTACTGGGCTAGCCCAAGGGCTATCTGAAGGCTCAATTACACCTAGCTCCAACATTTTCTGGACTTCAGTCCTGATACAGTCCCTGACATGGTCAGGTTGCCTGTAGATTTTACTCTTTACAGGCAGACTGTCTCCAGTGTCCACCTCATGGGTGCACCAGGTAGTCTGACTAGGGGTCAGGCTAAACATATGTCTATACGGTTGCAGAACTTGTCTGCACTCAGTTGGCTGATGGTCAGTGAGACTGCTTGCCAAAGCAACACCATCCATTGACCCATCATCAGGGTTCTGAGAGAGCAGGTCAGGGAGAGGGTCACTCTCCTCCTCCTGGTCCTCATCAGTTGCCATGAGCAAGCCCATGTCTGCCCTGTCAACATATGGCTTTAATCTGTTGACATGGAGCACCCTCAGGGGGCTCCTGGGAGTTCCAAGATTCACCAGATAGGTGACTTCTCCCTTCTGTTCAACTATGGTATGGGGGCCACTCCACTTGTCTTGGAGGGCTGCAGGGGCCACAGGCTCCAACACCCACACTTTCTGTCCTGGCTGGTATACAGTCAGTACAGCCTTTGGTCATGCCAAGCTTTTTGCAATTCTTGGCTGGCCTCCAGGTTTTTGGTTGCCTTTTTCATGTATTCGGCCATCCGGGAGCGGAGACCAAGTACATAGTCCATCACATCCTGTTTGGGGGGTTTGAGAGGTAACTCCCAGCCCTCTTTAACCAAACACAATGGACCTCTTACAGGGTGCCCAAACAGAAGCTCAAATGGGCTGTAACCAACCCCCTTCTATGGAACCTCTCTGTATGCAAACAACAGGCAAGGAAGAAGAAGGTCCCATTTCCGCCTAAGCTTCTCTGGGAGTCCTTTAATCATTCCCTTCAGGGTTTTGTTGAAACGTTCAACCAACCCATTGCATTGTGGGTGATAGGGGTGGTGAACTTATAAGTTACACCACACTCCTTCCACATTGCTTTCAGATATCCTGACATGAAGTTAGTACCTCTGTCAGAGATGACCTCCTTTGGGAAACCCACTCTGGAGAAAACTCCAATGAGGGCTCTTGCCACCACAGGGGCTGTGGTGGTCCTCAGAGGAATTGCCTCTGGGTACCTGGTGGCATGATCCACTACCACCAGGATAAATCTGTGCCCAGATGCAGTTTGAGGGTCAAGGGGACCAACAATGTCAATCCCTACCCTTTCAAAGGGTACCCCCACCACAGGTAGTGGTATCAGGGGGGCCTTTGTTGTGCCACTTGCCTTGCCACTGGCTTGGCATGTGACACAGGAGCGACAAAACTCCTTTGTGTCCTCTGACATATGTGGCCAATGAAAATGTGGAACAAGCCTGTCCCAGGTCTTGTTTTGGCCCAAGTGACCTGCCAAAGGGATATCATGTGCTAGGGTCAAGAGGAACCCCCTAAACTTCTGAGGTATCACCATCCTTCTGGTGGCTCCAGGGGCTGGATCTCTACCCTCAGAATATAGGAGGTCCCTCATCCCAATAAACTTTATGGGACCCACTAGCACTCCCAGCAGCCTCAGCAGCAGCCTGCTGTCTCAGGGGTTCAAGAGAGGGGCAGCACTGTTGCTCCTTACTCAGATCTTCCCTAGAAGGGCCCCCTGCCCCTAAGAACTCAACCTGATCAGGCTCAAGTCCCTCTGGGGCAGTTCCTTCTTCAGGATCTGCTTCACCTCCCTCTGGAGGTGAATCTGTGATCTGAGACAGAGGGGAAGGCACTGCCTTTACCCTACTGCTCCTCCTCTTGGGAAGCATCTGGTCCATTGTTCCAGGATCCAGAGCTGGTTCAGTGTTATGCATTCTTGCTTGTGACTAGGGGTGGGCGGAATTTGCGTAGTCGCGCTACGCAAAGCTCCGCGAAACAGTAAACAATCTCCGCGAGGACGCAAAAGTTCCGCGAACACGCGGAATTGCTTGTTCCGCCCGTTCGCGTTGCTTTTTTCATGTTCGCGAACGCTGTTTGCGTGCTCGGGGAGAAATATCTCACGAACACGCATTTTGAAAGCGCGAACAAGCAAAAAACTCCGCGAAGCCGCGGATCGCGGAAATTTTGGCAATTTCGCATTCTCCGCGGAACGCAAAATTACCCAAATTCCGCAAATTCCGCGAGCGGAACGGAATTTACCGCCCAGGCCTACTTGTGACCTGGTCACAGCAAATACCTCTGCAGGGATGCCCAACATCTCAGCATGAGTCCATAACTCTACTTCAGACCAGGCTGAAGTCTCTAGATCATTGCCCAGTAGACATTCTACAGGGAGGTCTGCACTGACTACAACCTTCTTGAGGCCAGTTACCCCTCCCCAGGAGAAATTCACAACTGCCAGACTATGGTTGGTCCTGACATTGCTTGCATTGGTCACCTGGTACATTTCGCCCAGGATGATCTGTCCAGGGTCCACAAGATCCTCTGCCACCATGGTGACACTAGCACCTGTGTCCCTAAATGCCAAAGCATGTTTGCCATTTATTACAGGCTGCTGTTTGTATTTGCCCAGATTACTGGGGCTTACTAGGAAGGACATATCAAGGTCTCCATCACAAATCAGCATTGCCTGAGTGGGCACTCTGACTAGGTCAGAGTCCACTTCAGAACCCAGGGTCAACCCTACTACACCCTTATTCTGCGTACCACCTCCACCAGTAGCTGAGCTAGGGGGAACAGTTGCCTTAGGGGCAGGAGTGGTGGTGGTTTGGTCTTTGGACTTGTTACAATCAGAAGTCCAGTGCCCTTTCTGCTTACAGAATTTGCACTAGGGCTTCTTTTGGCCTTTTCCCTTGTTGGATTGTGACTCCCCACCAGATGCAGATTTTTGGGGCCCTTGTGAAGACTTCTGGTCTTTTGACTTATCCCCACCTTTATCAGAGGCCTTAGGATCCTGCTTCTTGGTGTCACCCCCTTGGTTCTGAGGGTTTCTGCCTTACCCTGGTTCTCACCCATTTGTCTGCCTTCTTTCCCAATTCTTGGGGAGAGGTCAGATCTGAGTACACCAGGTATTGATGCAACAACTGGTTCTGGCAATTATTAAGGATCTGTTCTCTCATCATCAGATTATACAATCCCTTGAAATCAGTAACCCTACTGCCAACCAGCCAACCCTCCAGAGCCTTGGTTGCACAATCTACAAAGTCAGTCCAGTCCTGAGTCTGTGCCTTCTGGGTGTCTCTGAACTTCAACCTGTACTGCTCAGTGGTTAAGCCAAACCCATCTATCAGTGCACTCTTCAGGACTTCATAATCATCAGCATCCTCTTCTCTAACAGTGAGGAGCTTGTCTCTACCTTTGTCTGAAAAGGAGAGCCACAAGATTGCTGCCCACTGCTTTTGGGGGACCTGCTGTACTCTACAGGCCCTCTCCATAGCAGTTATCCACTTGTGGATATCATCCCCACTCTGGTAGGGAGGAACAACCTTGCTCAGGTTCCTATGGTCTGGAATATATTCTCTGCCTCTAGGGACACTGTTGCTGCCACCAAGGGGTTCTAACCCCTCTCTTCTAGAAGCTCTCTGGATCTCCAGGGCTTCTCTATCCAGTGCCAACTGCTTGGTTCTGAGGGCAACTCTTGCTTCCTCATACTGCAGCAGTTTGCACATTCTGTCAGAGGAGCTCTCTCTTATGGGAAAGTATGAGTTCCTCTGCTGGACAAATTCTCTGCCAGAGTGATAAGAGTGGTCAGATTCCCTGGAAGGGGACCTATGCCTCTCATCCACTCTGTCAGTTCTCTTAGGGAGAATTCCTCTGTCCTTTTCAGGCCCCTTGGAGCCTGGCCCTTCAATCACAGAGTCTTGGTCATTCTGATTTTCATCATCTGACCCAGACACTGTAATTGACCCACCCCCTGATTCAGACCCATTAGCTCCTAGAGCCAATCTAAGATCATCTGCTGTCAGCAGATCTATCAGGTGTAGTGTGGAGGGACTCTGTCCTAGCTTCAGGTGTCTTTCAACACACATGGCTCTTAAGTCAGAGAAAGCCATGTCCTTATACTGAGGCTGAGTGGATCCACTGGTTCCACCCTTTAAGGACATTCCAGTGTTGTGCAGTGTTGTACTACCTACACTAGTTTGTGGCCTACTGATACTAGCTTGAGCTGTAGAAAGGGTGTGCCATCCCTTGGCACACAGCTCTAAGTTCAGTAGAACTTATTGATACTAAGCTTGACTTTATATGTACCTTAAGTACCTATAGTGGTTTTCAGTTAGTAATTCAAATAGAGATTTTCTGGTAAAACAATAGCAAGCTGGGATCCCACACGCTGCCCACCAATGTGAGAAGTTGGCCTGGTATATGCTGTTCACTAATTAAAGTGGACACCTTGCACCAGAACAATTCGACTCTTATGGTAGATAGGTTTAAGACAACCTTTATAGAAAGCTATCCTAGTGGTAGCTGTGGAGAGCAGCCTTCAGGCTAAGTCTTGAAGGAATGTAAAGCAGCTTGTTTTACCACACAATCTCTTGAATCACCAAATGAAAAGACACCACACAGGTATATATATCAAATATATATGTATTTAGTAATAAACACTCTCTACTAATCTCTTTATGAGATTAGAAGTCAGGAACATATGTACAAATCAAATGTTATCAAAATAAGTTTAGCACAATCGAATATCACAATCTTAGTTTGGCTAGACCTAGGTCTAGGGCATCTAGAATCGAGGGACCCCCAAGAACCACCCCAGGTAGTTGTAGGAGACCCACAGGGGACGGACGCGGTATCCTGGCACCGGTGCGAGTCCTGTACGAGTCTATGCGAACAGACGCGATTGAGATTTCAATGTTAAAGGTCCCTTGCGTGTTCGAGGCGAACACACCGATCGGTCCTTGTACGAGTCGAAGGACGCGGTTACAGATAGAGTTGCAAGGGAGTTGGACGCGGTGTGTCTAACACAGACGCGAACCATGTACGAGTCAGCGCGATAGTCGCACTTGGAAAGTAAGAGTTTTAGGGCACTTCTAGGGTAGCTACAAGCAAGTCACTTACAGGGTAAGTAGTTCTAGGGCCCACACCCACAGGAGCACTGTAGTGCTGAAGTTACCTCACCCAGGGGAGCCGGGTGCATAGGTGTTCTTTGGTGTCGGGTCGCGGCGTCGCTTTCAATGGGAGCCAGTGAAGACTTGCTGCTTGCGGCGACAGGAGAAGTGTCCGGAGGAATCCAAGCCTGGATTCAGAAGATGGAAGACCTGAAAGCAGAGGGGACAGTGTTCAAAGTCACTTGGCAGTGACTCGGGGCAAGGAAGATGGATGCCCACCGTCGTTGCAAGATTCAGGTCATTCACGGGTGCCTTGACTCTTCAGCCACGAGGTCCAGGAGGCGTTGACGACAACCAGGAGCTGGATTCGGCGTGTCCCACAATGTCTGCAGCTTACTGCGGTGTCGGCGACTCGATTGGAGCCAACAAGCCTTGGTAACAGCAAGTCTTGGGGAAAGTGTAAAAAGTCAATGGGGCAGACCAGCAAGGTCTGAAGGACTCACCCAGCGAGGGTAAGTCAGGGCAGGCCTGGAGCAACCAGGGGAGCCCTTTGGTTCTGTAGGAAAGCCTTCAGGGGACCCACAAGCTGGCTGGCAAAAGATCGCAAAGATGCCTCGGGAGGATTCGCTCAACAGGGGCCCACGGTCACTCGGGACAAGGTAGGCCTCTGATCTTCGGAGGGCCACACGTGGTCCAAAGCACAAGGTCGTAGAACTTTGTGAAGGGGTTGCACTCGACAATAGTGCACGGTACCCTGGGGTCATGGTTCCTCGTCACTCTTGGGGTCCACTGGCATCAGCTTCGCTGGGGACTCACGATGGCCTTTGAGAAGTCAGGAAATCTACTTCTGGGGCTGCAGGGACTTCGGACACCGGCGGGAGCGGTGTAGTTTGCGACCATCATTTGTAGTTTTTGGTGCCTGCCAAGCAGGGGAGTCACTCCTTGACTCCAAGGGAGATTCTTCAGTCTTCCAAAGATAGTGGAACGTCGAAGGTCCAGGATTCTTCTTCAGAGCGTCGTCCATGGATATCTAGTTTGCAATGCACAGGTTCCCCTTCTTATACTAAAAGAAAGGGAGGGACTAGATCTATGACCCCACCTATGGGAGGGTCAGGGGAGTGGGTGGCTACACCCACTTCCCTTTGTCCAGTTTCGCGCCAGAGCAGGGGCAGGTAGCCCCTGAGCTGGTTTGAACTGGCATATGCACAGAGGAGCCTTCTGCTCCCCCAGTGCAGGACTTCAAAGCACTCTAAGAGTGCACCCACCCAGCCCCAATACACTAAACCCTGTCTGGAAGGTGGTCACACCCTCCTGTGACAGGATACCTATTGTTGGGCTTCCTCCACTGCGAGTTTCGGTCATCAGCAGGAGGGCAGCCCAGTGTCTGTGACTGGTGGCATCCATTTTGTGATGCCAGGGCTCTGCAGGAGTCTACCGCGTAGACACAGTAGGTACATGTCTATCCCTCTAGAAGGGTGGAATGCTACCCCCGCCGCCAGAACTGGCAGGGGGTAGTATTCCAAGATGTTTGACACCAAACACGACATGTTTTGATGCAGCCATTCCAAAGTTAGCATTCTACCTCGAGGATATAATGCACTTAAGAGTATATGGTTTAACCGCATCCACAAACAGCCCCAGAGAATGGACTCTGAGAGCTGCAGAGGGGCCCTGCTCAGGCAGAGGCACCCTCTCACATAGGAACCAAGCACCCTGCCCTCAGGATTGATAGGGCCTGCCTTAGGGGTGACTGATAGGTTTAAATGTGTGTGCAGGGGAGATATAGGAAACCTATATCTCAGTGAGGAGTGCTAGCACCACCTCACCCAGGCTGCAGTAGCAGGCCTGTGGTGTCAGATTTAGTCTGCTTCCCAGGGGTGGCATAATACATGCTTCAGCCCCTGGTAGGCCTGTGAAGTACCTATGCCCTTGGTACCTAAGGTACCATATACTAGGGACTCATAAGGTACCACAGTATCCAATCACTAGTGCACCTAGAGTGCACTCCAAGTCATTTAGAGAGAACAGAGAGGCTGGGGCCCTGATTGGCAGGGACCCAGCCAGACTATAGATAGAAACCAGTGTAAACATCAGAACAAAAGTGGGGGCAACATAAGAGGCAGATCCTACTTTCCTACATAAACTCTTAAAACACTTACACTCACTTGATGATGTCATCAGTGATGTCATTTGAGAAGTCGTCAGTGATGTCATCAGTGATGTCCCTGACCATGTTATGAGTGTTGTAATATGTGAGGTCATAACCAGTGCATTGCAGGGGCGTAAGTTATAGTTAGTTCAGGTAACTATAACTGCTGAATGTCTCTGGTTTTGTGCGAGTAAAATCTGAGCCTGACTTTAATGTCCCTGTAACCTTTGCTTTTTTCAGTGAATATATATTCACTGAAAAAACCACAGGTTTCAAGGGACGTTATAGTTAGGCTGACATTTCACTCGTACAAAACCAGAGAAATTCTGCCATTATAGTTAGTTTAGCTAAATATAACTCGCGCCCCAGTGATGTCATTTGAGATGTCATCAGTGAAGTCATCAGTGTGTCACTGACCATGTCATGAGTGATGTAATATGTGATGTCATCAGCAGTGCATTGCGGGGCACGAGTTATAGTTAGCTCAACTAACTATAACGGCTGAATTTCTCTGGTTTTGTACAAGTGAAATGTCAGCCTAACGATAACGACCCTGAAACCTGTGGTTTTTTCAGTGAATTTCTAAGGTTTTTCAAATGCTAATTCCTAACTACAACGTCCCTGAAACCTATGGTTTTTTCAGTGTATTTCAAAGGTTTTTCAAATGCTAATTTCGAACTATAATATCCCTGAAACCTATGGTTTTTTCAGTGAATTTCTAAGGTTTTTTAAAATTGTAAATCTTAAGTATAAAATTATTTTAACCTTACCTTTTTTACGATATTTGTAAGTGTTTTATAGAATTTCTTTCATTTAAAAATGATTGGAAGTATATTTTTGAACTTTTCTTTTTTTAAATATACTTAGTTTCTCTAAAATCTTCTTCAACAATTAAAATCACTCTTTTAAAATATATATATCATACACTACTAAAAATATACTCTGTTATTTATATGTACAACTTAAATTTATATTTACTTGAAATAATGCTTTTAATACTGTGAAAGTTGTTTTATTGTATTGTTATGCTTACTTTTTTTAATTTTTACTAAGGAGTGCCTGGGTGATTGGAGGAGTGCATGGGTACTGCTTGACTGCATGGAGGACTGCATGGGTAGTGCCTGAGTGATTTTATAAGTGCATGGGTAGTGGCTGGATGATTGCATGAGTGCACAGGTAGTGTCTGGATGATTGGAAGACTGCAAGGGTAGTGCCTGGGTGATTGCATGAGTGCAGGGGTAATGTCTGGGTGATTGGTAGAGTGCATAGGTAATGCCTGGGTGCATGGAGGACTGCATGGGTAGTGCCTGGGTTATTGCATGAGTGCATAGGTAGTGCCTGGGTGATTGGAGGAGTGCATGAGTAGTACCTGGGTGATTGCATGAGTGCATGGGTAGTGCCTGGATGATTGGAAGACTGCATGGGTAGTGCTTGCATGATTGCATGAGTGCAGCAGAAGTGCCTGAGTGCATGTATGAGTGCATGGGTAGTGCCTGAGTGATTGCATGAGTGCATGGGTAGTGCCTGGGTGATAGGAGGAGTGCATGGGTACTGCTTGAGTGATTGAAGGAGTGCATGGGTAATGCCTGGGTAATTGCATAAGTGCAGGGGTAATGTCTGGGGGATTGCATGAGTGCAGGGGTAGTGCCTGGGTAATTGGAGGAGTGCAAAAATAGTGCCTGGGTGATTTTGTAAGTGCATGGGTACTGGCTGGGTGATTGGAGGAGTGCATGGATAGTGCCTGGGTGATTGGAGGAGTGCAAGGGTAGTGCCTGGGTTATTGCATGCGTGCATAGGTAGTGCCTGGGTGATTGCATGAGTGCAGGGGTAATGTCTGGGTGATTGGTAGAGTGCATAGGTAATGCCTGGGTGCATGGAGGACTGCATGGGTAGTGCCTGGGTTATTGCATGAGTGCATAGGTAGTGCCTGGGTGATTGGAGGAGTGCATGAGTAGTACCTGGGTGATTGCATGAGTGCATGGGTAGTGCCTGGATGATTGGAAGACTGCATGGGTAGTGCTTGCATGATGGCATGAGTGCAGCAGAAGTGCCTCAGTGCATGTATGAGTGCATGGGTAGTGCCTGAGTGATTGCATGAGTGCATGGGTAGTGCCTGGGTGATTGGAGGAGTGCATAGGTAGTGCCTGGGTTATTGCATGAGTGCATAGGTAGTGCCGGGGTGATTGCCTAAGTGCAGGGGTAGTGCCTTGGTGATTGGAGGAGTGCATAGGTAGTGCCTGGGTGATTTTATAAGTGCATGGGTAGTGGCTGGGTGATTGAAGGAGTGCATGGGTAATGCCTGGGTGATGGCATGAGTGCAGGGGTAATGTCTGGGTGATTGGAGGAGTGCATGCATACTACCTGAGTGATTGAAGGAGTGCATCGGTAATGCCTGGGTGATTGCATGAGTGCAGGGGTAATGTCTGGGTGACTGGAGGAGTGCATGGGTACTGCCTGAGTGATTAAAGGAGAGCATGGGTAATGCCTGTGTGATTGCATGAGTACAGGGGTAATGTCTGGGTGATTGGAAGAGTACATGGGTAATGCCTGGGCGCATGGAGGAGTGCATGGGTAGTGCCTGGGTGATTGGAGGAGTGCATAGGTAGTGCCTTGGTGATTTTATAAGTGCATTGGCAGTGGCTGGGTGATTGGAGGAGTGCATGGATAGTGCCTGGGTGATTGGAGGAGTGCAAGGGTAGTGCCTGGGTTATTCCATGCATGCATAGGTAGTGCCTGGGTGATTGTTTGACAGAAGGGGTAGTGCCTGAGTGGTTGAAGGACTGCATGGGTAATGCCTGGGTGATTGCATGAGTGCAGGGGTAATGTCTGGGTGACTGGAGGAGTGCATGGGTAATGCCTGGGTGCATGGAGGAGTGCATGGGTAGTGCTTGAGTGCATAGAGAAGTGCATGGGTAGTGCCTGGGTGATTGGAGGAGTGCATGAGTAGTACCTGGGTGATTGCATGAGTGCACAGGTAGTGCCTGGATGATTGGAAGACTGAATGGGTAGTGCTTGGGTGATTGCATGAGTGTAGCAGAAGTGCCTGAGTGCATGGGTAGTGCCTGAGTGAGTGCATGGATAGTCCCTGGGTGATTGGAAGAGTGCATGGGTAGTGCTTGGGTGATTTTATAAGTGCATGGCTACTTGCTGGGTGAATGGAGGAGTGCATGGATAGTACCTGGGTGATTGGAGGAGTGCAAGGGTAGTGACTGGGTTATTGCATGAGTGCATAGGTAGAGCTTGGGTGATTGCATGAGTGCAGGGGTAGTGCCTGGGTGATTGGAGGAGTGCATAGGTAGTACCTGGGTGATTTTGTAAGTGCATCGGTACTGGCTGGGTGATTGGAGGAGTGCATGGATAGTGCCTGGGTTATTGCATGAGTGCATAGGTAGTGCCTGGGTGATTTTATAAGTGCATGGGTAGTGACTGGGTGATTGAAGGAGTGCATGGATAATGCCTGGGTGATTGCATGAGTGCAGAGGTAATGTCTGGGTGATTGGAGGATTGCATGGGTACTGCCTGAATGATTGAAGGAGTGCATGGGTAATGCCTGGGTGATTGCATAAGTGCAGAGGTAGTGCCTGAGTGCATGGATAAGTATATGGATAGTGTGTGAGTGATTGCATAAGTGCATGGGTAGTGCCTTGGTGATTGTACCAGTATATGGGTAGTGCCTGTGTAAATTGAATGAGTTTAGGAATAGTGCCTGACTGCATAGATGAGTGCATGGGTAGTGTTTGAAGGAATGGATGAGTGCAGTAAAAGTGGCTCTAAACATTATTTCACATTATCATGCTTATTACATTATTTCTTCTTACCTTTTTTACTAACATAGATACAGAACTCAGTGGAACTATTTTACAGTAGTTTTGTTGTAAACTGAATTTAAAATCTTTTCAAACTTCACCATTACCTTCTGTAAAAAGAAGAAAAACTGTTATTGAATATAATATTATACTTTTAAGAACACAACATAATTTTACAATTACATAACATTTTCAGTTTCCCTTTTTGCTGTTCTCAGATTCTACTGAATTTCACCATACACAGTGATTTCAATGTAGTATCATCATACAACAGCGGGGGAAAAAAACAATCAACGAGATTGTAAAAAAAAAAACAAATCAGCGTTGAGCATTATTTAGAACATGTGTAGCTATGTGTTTACCTATCTACAGTTTCTAAATTACATTCTTCAACTACATTAAGGGGTCGATTACGATGGCAGACGGACTACAGTCCGTCCGCCATCGTGTCGGGGAGTGGGACCGCCCGCCATGCATGCGGCGGTCCCGCACTCCAAATTAGGATGCGACCGCCACCATGGCGGTCGCATCTTGCAATTTAACATTGCGGCGGGCACTGCTGACTGCAGCACCCGCCGCGATGTTAAAAATGCATGTGGTGCATTTCACTGCACTACATGGCAGGCACCACACGGTGCCTGCCACTTGGTGCAGTGAAATGTAGGGAGGTACCATGGGTAACCCCCAGTGCGCCAACACCTCCCCCAACACAAGGGGGGCCCGCAACGGGCCCCCGAAACTAATCTCCACCAGTCTTTCCATGGCTGTTTCGCCACCATGGAAAGGCTGGCTGAAGCCAGCATCCTAATTTGGCGGATGGTGCCTGCTGGGCACCGCCACCATTTTAGGGATGCAGACCGCTTCCGATTGCCTGTGGCGGTTCCGTGTGGGCGGTCTTTGCGCACGCCACGGTCGCGGTCTGGATTCGCCCGCCATCCTAATCTGGCGAGCGGAGAATCCACGTTCGATGGCGGATGGATCGCCACCGCACGGCTGGCGGTGGAGGTCCTTCCGCCATCATAATGAGCCCCTAAGTCTTTTATTTCTCTCAACTACATTTTGTAAAATGTACACTCTCGTTTACATCTCGTATAATATAAAGAACAAATATATAAACGACTTGTTTCTAAACACAATTTTCCAAATGCAATATGAATTAGCACAAACAATAATCCAAACACTAATTGTTCACATCTTCCCAATAGGCCGAATAATGTTTCCAAATCTTTTGCATTGAAAATATCCAAAATAAACTCGTTAATTCGTGTTCACATCTTTCCAATAGGCCGAATTATGTTTTCAAAACTTTGGCATAAAAAATATCAGATATGAATTTGGTAATTCGTAAGGCAACCTACATATGAATTCCAAATGGGCATCATTGCAACGTGTCCATCCTTTATTGCACTTTAAATACACAGTATAGTGTCCAGATGTTGTAGTAGGTCCATCATGGAAAATAATAGCCACTGCTTTAAAAGTTCTTCCTGAAATTGATACTTGACTTCCCACAAAATTTTTAATTTTGGTTTCCAATTTTCTTCCATTTGCTCTACAATGTTGTAGCATTAAAATGACATATTTTCCAAATCTTTCTATATATAATGTTGACAACATTTCTGATTTACAATGAGAACATTTCATATCTTGATTAGTTGTTTTTACTAATTTGTTAAAAGACACTGATTTGCAATCTGGTATAGTCAAATATATGAATCGTTCAGTGTCTATTTCAGTGGTAGGTGAAAATGAACACTCTCTACATTTATGCTCCCATCTGTAACTTAGTCCAAATACATTTTCAATTTCTATTCCTTCATCTTCCAATACTCCAGGCATAAACATAAGAAATTCTTGTGCATCTTGTTGTATATTCAGTGTAAATTTCAATGGACCAGTACATATATCCAAAAGATGCGGAATGCCAGAAGCAGTATGGATTTTACTTCTATCAGTTACCAACTTTTGAAAAATATAGGGGCATATTCTCAAGGAGCTATCGCCGAGTTATCGGCACTTTATCACAGCCAAAGTCGTGATAAATTCATCGCCCCATTCACAAGCTGGTGCAAACAGCCGATATCACCAGTTAACCTGCGATAGCAGCCGCAAAAAACATCGCCACAGATGACCCCGGCAACTAACGCTAATGATATGCAGAGTAGGCGTTCCCGTGCAAAAATCCGCGACAACACCACAACGCAACATTCTCAACGACCAGCCAGATCCGCGATAAGATCACAAAACATGCGAAAAGGCGCGTTAGGAGCAGGAAATTAACACCTGCTCTGACCTGGTGCAAAGTCGGACGACAACCTGCACCAGAAAAGGGAGCCCAGCCCACAGCCACACCTGAAGAACAACAGATGCCATGGAGCTACTCATCATGCAGCTCGGAGCCCCAACAGGACCACAACACCCACTGCCACCACACCCAGTTCCCTCCCACCCCCGGACCCTCCCCACCCCCCCCGGAGGCAGCGCAGACAAAGACAGCGGACCTTCAGGAAACGCACCAGCCTCACAGACTTGACACCAGAGAATGTCATTGCCCACTACAGACTCAAAAGGTCAACCATCCTCCGCCTCCTGACCATCATTGCCCACAGGCTGATGGTACCAACACAGCGGACAACCAACATCCCACCGCAGACAAAGCTGCTGGCCGTGCTGCACCTGTTGGCCTCTGGGACATTCCAACCAACAACTGTCAGAGTCGGAGGAGTCTCACAGCCAGCCCTATCCAAGTTCCTCACACCTGTCCTGGATGCCATCACCAGCTTGGTACCCCAGTACCTATACTTCCCCCACACTGCTCAGGAACAACTGGAGACCAAGCAAGGCTTCTACGCCATAGCAGGCTTCCCGCACGTGTTGGGGGCCATAGACTGCACACATGTCCTACTTGTGCCCCCTGCCGACACTGCACACAATTACCGCAACAGAAAGCACACGCATTCCACCAATGTGCAGGCAATAGTCGACCACCGGGGACTCTTCACCAATGTCGTCGCAAACTACCCAGGCAGTGTGCATGATTCATACATCTTCTGTCAGTCCATCATCAACTGGCGCTTCCAGGATGGCACCTACGGAAATGCAGTGCTTGTTGGTAAGTACCAAATGAACACACCACACACCTCAAATCCACAATCATGCAACTTCCAACCCTGGGAATGCACACGTTACAAACACACATGATTGAGGCTGAGGTGTTGTCTCTACTAAATCTATCCCTGGCAACAGGAAGAGTACCACAGAAATTTAAGGAAGCCTTGGTGATCCCGTTACTGAAAAAGGCAGGGGCGGACACCAAGATCCTTAAAAATTTTAGACCTATTTCTAGATTCCCTTTCCTGGCTAAAGTTCTTGAACAACATGTTCTTCGAGTACTTTCGGCCTTTGTAGAACAACACCAGTTGCTACATACCAGGCAAGCCGCCTTCAAGGCGCACAACAGCACTGAGTTGGTGATGCTCTCAGTGCTGGATGACCTGCGGCTTGCAGCCGACAAGAAGACCCCCACAGCCTTAATCCTCTTGGACCTCTCAGCCGCATTCGACACAGTGAACCACGTACAGTTGTTGGCCCGTGTCCGGCGGCTGGGAGTCTCTGGGATGGTCCTCCAATGGATTACTTCCTTCCTGGAGGATCGGTCCCAGAGAGTCCAAGTGGGAGATTGTACATCTAGGCAGGGCAGCCTACAATGGGGGGTCCCTCAGGGCTCTGCGTTGTCTCCTTTACTTTTTAATATCTACCTGCAGCCTTTGATAGACGCACTAGCTAAAACAAGCTGTCAGGTGTTTAATTACGCCGACGACACCCAGCTAATTGTGCGTATTGACAACGCTCCAGCCGCTCAGGGTAATGTCCAGAACATCCTCCGTTTCACCATGAACTGGATGACCTCTAACTCCCTAAAGGTAAATCCAGACAAAACAGAAGTACTGGCTGTGACCACAGGGGTTTCGCCCTGGTCCAGTCTTTATTGGCCCCACGAGCTAGGCACCACTCCAATCCCGGTGCCAGCAGTGAAGAGCCTTGGCATAAAGCTGGACACTGGACTAACCCTAAAAAATCAGGTTTCTGCTGTCGTAGGGAGTTGTATTGGCCTGATGCGGCAACTCTGGAAATTGGTGACCCTGTTGTCTTTCTCCACCATGCAGACTTTTGTGACGGCACTAATCTTGTCATGCTTAGATTATGGCAATGCAGTCTACATTGGGCTTCCCGATATACTTCTGGGGAAGCTACAAGTGGTCATAAATGATGCGGCAAGGCTGATTTTTAGGTTGCCAAGAAGTGCCCATGCTGCCCCTCTGCTGCAGCAGCTCCACTGGCTTCCCATCAAGCAAAGGATTAAATTCAAGGGGCTGTGCATTGCTCACAAGTCCCAGTTTGGGGAGGCACCCAAATACATCAAAGATCGCCTAAGGCCCTTTGTGCCTGGTCGCACCCTTCGGTCATCAGATTCCTGTCTGTTAGCTTGCCCACGCTTTAACAGAACGACCCTAGGGGACCGGGCATTCTCTGTCACCGTTCCCCAGATTTGGAATAAACTGCCTGACGGTATGCGCAAGGAAAGCAGGCTACTACCATTTAGGAGGAGACTTAAAACCCTTCTGTTTACAGAGGCGTTTAGTTAAGCTCACTCTGATGCAGGTCGTGGATGGCTGCACGTGGGGATACTGGACCTCTGATTCATGTTGCAGCGCTTAGAGACCTTCCGGTGATAGGCGCTCTATAAATGAACTCTAACATAACATAACATAACATAACATAACATAGCATAACACATACAACATGCCCACCCACCAGACACGACTGCACAACGTACTGCGGAAACCTGGGCTAGCCATGTACATGAGCCATCACCGGCATGGCACCTCAGCCACACAATAGCAGTATGCGGGGAGAGGTGGGAAGCAAGCATGTGCAAAGGAGGCAAGTGACCCATGAATGAGAATGCACACAATGCCAAGTGTGGCGTGGAAGTGCTGGACAGACTGCAGTATGCAGACCACAGACATATCCATGTCGACATATACTGCTGGTGGTGGTAGTGTTGTGGACAGTGGACGCAACCATGTCACCCCAGCCAGTGGGGAAGGTCTCGGAAATGTAGCCTGTGACGTCCCCCCCTGCAAGCGTGTGCGGAGTGGGCTGGCCCGGCGTACGCCAGGCCAGCGTAGGGGTGTGAATAAAAAGCACGTAGCTCTGAGCGTGGTTCTCCTCCGGAATGCCCAACGTGTCTGCCAGGGCGGCGCCTCCCACCCCACCACGAGGCCGACCCCGTCGCCGAGAACGGTGTCACCACGATCCTGTGCATCCGCCGCAGCTCAGGCCGCTGGACCCCGAACCAGTCCCGCCCGGCCGTGCGCATCCAGGCCTCACTGCTCACCTGCCGATACCGGCGTGTCCCCAAGAGGGCCCACCACATGCCTGCGCTCGCACCAAGCCAGAGGCCCTCGAGCTTGGCAGCCTCCTCAGATCACCACGGCCTCCACGGGCAAGGCTCGCAGTACTCCTCTGTCGTTGACATACTCCATGGCCTACACAGTGGACAAGTAGGTCACACATTTGGAACTGAGTCTTGATTACACAATGGCAGAGTACACATGTTAATGTAGAGTCTAAATCAGTATACTCCCTTCGCGGTGGTGCCACCAACTCTGTGCATAGCATTCCGACCACACGTGTCTGTGGGCCCTTGCTGAGTGCGGCCTCCGGCCTACACTGCGGTCGAGTAGGACATACAATTGGAACTGGGTCTGGATCTGTCAATTGCAGACTTCATGTCATTGTACAGGCCTCATCGCAGACTGCATCCCCTTCCGGCTCTGGTGCCACTGACTCTGTGCCACGGGAGTCATGGACACTCTCTGGTGGAACTCTGGTGGCATCAGAGTCTATGGCCTGGGGGTCGACTCCATCATCATGTAGCTGATACTGACATCGTGGGGAAAAGGAGACTGTAGCATTCAACTCCTCCATATTGCCTGTTCCTGCTTGCTTCTGCCCTCTACATCGTGCCCTGGATGGACACCTTCCACTGTCCCCGTAACACTCTGAGACACTGTCCTTGGACATCAATGTGCGCCCGCTCAGCTCACGTGGCCCTACCTCAGTGCATCGCAAGTCACCGTCCCGTGGCGGTGTGCCTGTGCCGGCCGCTGTGCATCCGGGGCCACCAACTCTGTGCAGCTCAAGTCCTGGAACCTTGCTGGTTTGTGCTTTGAACTCCTGATTGTCTGATCACTGTTGTAGTTGTTGCCAGCACCAACCAACACCTGAGGGGTGGCATACAC
The DNA here is from genome assembly GCA_963921515.1 of Calotriton arnoldi. Classification (NCBI taxonomy): domain Eukaryota; kingdom Metazoa; phylum Chordata; class Amphibia; order Caudata; family Salamandridae; genus Calotriton; species Calotriton arnoldi. Next base: position 276,608 of record CAWUFW010015283.1, read on the forward strand.
TACCCAACTCCCATCCAGCACAGGCGTCACTGGACGTGTGGCCCTGGCAATAAAAGGTGCCGGGCACATATGCCCGTAGCCAGTTCCACGGATAATCTCAGTGTGTCCGTGTGGTCATTATGTATGCATGTGGGCCCCGGGCCATACCACATTACGTTGTGCCATGTACAGCAAGCGCAACCTAGTCACCTCAGGTAGTGGAGTAGACCTGGGACATGTGGCTGTGTCAGACCCCCTGTGAGCGTGAGGGAGTGGACCTGCGTACGGCAGTACGGCGTAGGTGTGTGGTCATTCCACAGGTGGCTCTGGGCGAGGTTAAGTTAAGGCCTTGCCAGGGAAGAAACTAATGCGTGTGTCTCAGGTGTAGTGTCGGCGCCACACATCACGCAAAATTCAATGTTGCCATGTAGCATGCGCCCGGAGTACGTGCTCGGCCGAAGGGTAGATGAGGGTGCGCAGGCCAGCTGGGGGTCAGGGATCAGACATGCCAACTGTTGTGTGTGTCGCTATTTCCGCTGCATGAGCCAAAGGTCTACCCTCGGCCGCATGGCGAGTTCAGCCAGGCATGAACTCTACTTCTGTGTCCGCCCTGTCTTTATCATTGCCCTACACACACGTATCCGTCCACCTTCAGTGCAGGACATCACTGTGTCGTTGTCAGGCTTGTGGACATGTGCAGACAGGCATGACAATAGTGTGCCGTAGGGGTGCAAGTGATGCAACCGCGCTGCGCACACTGATGAATATGCTCGGGGGGAGGGAGGAGCAGCATTGAGGCTACGTATTCCACATTGATGCCGCTCATTTGCAACAAGCAGTACATGTCATGCAGGAATCACAAAGTCACACATATCACACACCAATGAACCAGTGAGCCTGCCACCACATCATGCCGAACCAACTATTGACTCATGTCTCTCTGCACTGTCACAGGTGACCAAGGATATGCACTCTGCGCTTGGATGATGACACCCCTCCGAGTCCCGAACACACAGGCCCAGAGGCAGTACAATGCGGCACACAAACGCACCAGGGGCATCGTGGAACGCACATTTGCCGTGTTGAAGTCACGTTTCAGGTGCCTGGACGTCACAGGTGGAAGGCTCCTGTACAGCCCAGACATTGTGTGCAAGATGATCGTTGCATGTTGTGTGTTGAACAACATATGTGTACGCAGCAGGGCACCATGGATACATGTGCCAGATGCACCGGACGATGATGATGGGGATGAGGCAGGTGGACCACAGCCCACTGCAGCCGCAGCAGGAATAGCCTGTAGGAACACCATCATTGACAATTTCTTCTCATGAGCACGTCACATTGTGGTAGTCCTTGGCAGTATTGGGACAGTACATAATGACCACAGGCAAAGCATGTGCAAATAAATGCATTGGAAGGACACTATCCCTGGGTGCATGTCTCTCATCTGTACAGGCACATCACTCAGACAAGTGTGAGTGCGACATGTATTGCTGACATTTTTGTGATTTGTTCATGTGTGGTGGGTGTCACCTCTGTGCAGAGAGGCTGTTTAGGGTGTCACGTGTTCGAACTGCCAGTTCTGTGTGTCGCAGTTAGTTGGGAATCCCACTCTTCGGCGTTTCACATGTGTCCAGATTCATTCCATTTTGGCTGCCATTTGTGTCCTGCAGGTGACAACAGGGCTCCTTTTGGGGTCAGATATGTACCACCATGATGCAGGGATGCCCCCTGTGACTAAGGTCCCACAACATGGGCAACATGTACGTAAGCGGGAGTCACTGCCCCTACGTTCGTCCACGCTCTCGTGATTTGTTGGTCATGGTCATGACACGTGTGTGTGCAGGAGGGGTTGCTTGTCCCTCTGCAATGTGAGGGGGAGATGCGGTTTCACTGTGTGTTACATGCATGTTTCAGCATTTGCGCAGTTTACATGCAGGCTGTATGTCAATGTACATTGTGACTGTGGGGAGATGCCTATTTGATGCGGGACGATGCTCATGTGTTCTACGTCACGGATGTGGGGTTGTGCTCGTACATTGTCATCTCACCGTTTTTTTTCTCTGCTTTTATTGTGCATTTCCACGCAGGATGTGTGGGTATTGCAGGCCTCTCACTGGTTATCGCTGATTTTTGTATCGCGATTGGCCTCATCGCTACTATTTTCGCGTTCGTGTTTCACGTTTTTTCTGCGTCGCGTTAGTTTTAACACGTTCATTTGACGCGTTATCTTGTGTCTATCGCATGGTGCCGCCGTGTTGTGAATACCATGTTAACACAGAGTTGTTTTCCCGCGATGGACTGCGATGTGAAGGGTTGCGTTAAGCTACACTTGCGGTAGTTATCACACGTTCTTGTGAATATGCCCCATAATGTAGTAAAGAACAGAATCTTTTTTCTCAATTTTCCATAATTTCATGATGAAGATCTTCTAGATAAAACACAACATTCACAATTACATTAGCATTGCAGTTGATACCTGAACTATTTTCTAACTGGTATCCTACAATATCATCAACAGTGTCCATTTTCATTTTCCTTGCACCTTCATGATTCTCTTGAATTGTTTTCTTTTTTTTAATCTCAGTAGAATGTTTGTCATATATGCATTTTGGACACACTACACGTTTCTCATATATGGGATATTCACCTAAGTTAGGAGCATAAAGTCTTCTTAACCGATTGTACTCTCTTACACAATTTGCATCAGCACTAATCTTTTTCTCATCAAAATCAATCAAATACAAACCAGATAATGTTCTTACTCGAGACAATGCAACATATGCCATGCCCTCTTTAAACACTGTACTTCCAATATTTACCAAAGCACTGTCCACACTTAAACCTTGAAATTTATGAATGGTTACTGCATATGCTAAAGGAAGAGAAAACTGTTTTCTACGAACATACAAGTCTTTTACAAACAAAAAACGAACAGCACAAAGTCCAATCTGTTTCACCTCTTCAAGACACAGTCTCCCACCGCACCCTAATACGCAGACTCTATGACGCAGGAATCCAGGACAAGGCCCTCGACTGGATCCGCTCCTTCCTCTCCGGCAGGACACAGCGGGTCAGACTCCCCCCTTTCCTCTCGGACCCCACACCAACCACCTGCGGAGTCCCCCAGGGCTCCTCCATCAGCCCGACGCTCTTCAACGTCTACATGGCTCCACTTGCCCCCATCGTCAGCACCTACAGACTCAACATCGTGTCATATGCAGACGACACCCAGCTCATCCTCTCCCTATCCAACGAGCCCAACACCGCCAGACGCAACTTTCGAAAAGGCATGGAAGCCGTCGCCAAATGGATGAAAAACAGCTGCCTACAACTAAACACCAACAAAACAGAAGTACTCATCATGGGCCCAAACCCCGACGCCTGGAGCGACACCTGGTGGTCCCCCACCCTCGGAAACCCGCCAACCCCCACAGACCACGCACGCAACCTGGGAATCATCCTGGACTCCGAGCTCAAAATGGACCGCCAGATCAACTCTGTCTCGTCTTCCTGCTTCCACACCCTCCACCTCCTTTGTAAGACCTTCAAATGGATCCCCTCGAACACCGAAAGACCGTCACTCACGCCCTGGTCACCAGCAGACTCGACTACGGCAACGCACTCTATGCCGGAATAAACAAAAACCTCACCCGCAAGCTACAGAACATCCAGAACGCCGCCGCAAGACTGGTCCTCAACCTGCCAAAACACTGCCACATCTCCCAGCACCTGCGCACACTCCACTGGCTCCCCGTCGAGGCGAGAATCACCTTCAAGATGCTCACCCACGCACACAAGGCCCTCCATGGCACCGGACCAGCATACCTGAACAGCCGACTCAAATTCCACGCACCCCAAAGGACCCTACGATCAGCCCAGCTCTCCTACGCCGTGGTCCCCCGCACCAGAAAGACCAGATCGGGAGGCCGCTCCTTCTCCTTCCTCGCGGCCAAAGTATGGAACGCCCTTCTGCTCCACTTCAGACAGACAACATCGCTCCCCATCTTCGCAAGAAACCCCAAAACCTGGCTCTTCGTCAGACCCCCTCCTTGATGGAATGGAACCTGCACCCCGCCCCCCCCCCCAAGCTCCTTGAGACCCTTACGGGTGAGTAGTCGCGCTTTAACAAACCCCTGATTGATTGATTGACAATTAAGGAATGTGTAGGAATCGCTAATATTTTAGCGAAACCTACATGCATAAGGAATAGCGATTCCTTAATAGCGATTCTTTAAGAATTGCTATTAAGGAATCGCTATTCCTTAGCTTAATGGATGTGGCCCTATATTCCTTGGAAAAGCAACTATCAAGTGCAATAGGCTGAATCGTAGTCTTGTTAGATAAAACCTGGGGTTCCCATTCGGAAACAAGGAGAGATATGGCTCACACCCCTGTGTCTGATTGATTGGGTTATAGCTGCGGCTAACAAGCAGATTATCAGAAGTCACCTGGTGGGCTCTGTCTTGCCTATACCAAAATGCCTCTTTTACCCTGGAAATAGCCCTGGAGTCAATGCTTGCCAGATTTTTGGTGTACTCCTGCAGGCCCAACTCCAGGAATTATTTTAAAAAAAATCTAATCCAAGGAATATTGAGGGCATTGTCCAGGGACAGACAATCCCCTAAAGCTTCTTTAAAGAGTTGGGCATCGGGTGCCACCAAATTCTCAGCCATAAGAGTAGTGGTGCCAGCTTTATTCTGTCACCTACAGGTGTTAAGCCCAGTTCAGATAGGCATATAAAGACATGGCATGATTGGGGAGCGGCCAGTAGCCTACAAGCAAACTTATTTTCTAACTGCTGAATTGGCCCAGGGCCTTTATAGCCCCAGACCCCTGCTCCTTAAGTCGCCACAGAAACACATTTACTTATATAAATCTCCATCAGTTCTTTGATCGGTTTGTGACCCAGCCTTCTCACAAATGAGTACTCTGCCTCCACAGCTCTTTGAGTATGAGCAGTCCTGAATTGATGTAGGCTCTGCCAGGTTAGGTTTTAATCAAAAGAAAGCCCCAGATAATTAAAACACTTCACTCTATGACTGTCTGACCCCCCTCCCCACCAAAAAGAAAGTCCAAGCTTTCACAGTTCTTGGGCCTTAGCTCATTATAAAAGATTGTGTAAGTTTGTTTTAAGATCGAGACCCCCCCATAACATTATATAATCCATCTAAAAGAAGCTGGAGACCATTAGCGGTCCTTGCCATTAGTACAGCATAGTCTGCGTACAACAGCACAGGCAGGGCTTGTGCCTTAATTCTAGGGAGTAAGTCCGGCCAGGATCTTTTCCAGGCTGGGGCCTGGTCTTTTGACAGAAAGGCACCCAGACGGATTAGGAGCAGGTAGTGTTGGGCAGACATAGGTATATGAATGACTTGTGAGATAGGGTTGTAGGCCCCAGTTTTTGTAGGTTTGTAGAACCGACCATCCATGCTTTTTACTAAGCCTGGGCAGAGTTTGCAGAGTTCCACTATGCAGAACTCAGCGAAGTGACCAAAAAACTCCGCCGCGCTACACGGAGTTCCGCAAGCAGCGGAGTGTGCATGGTCATTCTTATTTGCGTTGATTTTCAATGCCAGTGTTTGTCCTGCCCTGGAAATCAATGCGAATGGCACTATGCGCAGCGCAAGAGGGCACTGCTTCTTTTCTGCCGCTCGAGTAGATTTTCCACTCGACCGGCACCTTTCTCAATGCGAACAAAATGTTTCTCCATGCGAGTGGTCACGACCACCCGCATTGAGAAATCCAACCGTCTACTTTGAGAAATCTCGCGGGGAGGTGGATTTCTCGCTCGCGTTGGGGAATGCGAGGATGGAAAAAAACTCCACGAAGTGGAGTTTTTCGGAACTCTGCGTAATCCACGGAGCGTGCAGTTTAGAAAACTCAACAAACTCCACGAACGAAGCGGAGTTCACCGCCTGGGCTTACTTCTTACGAGCCAACTCCGCTTTGTTGCTTGTCCATGCTGGTAGTTTGGCTGCTTTGTTAACAATCTTTTTAAATGCGGTGAAACTGATGTTTAGTCCCCAGACTTTAGACAGGTTGAGGGTGGTTAATGCTTGCTGAAGTACTGTAGGACAGTCGCTTTTGTGTGTGTGTTGGTTCTACATTTCTGACTAGCACAAGGCGGACAGTGATTCAAATGGAGCAGAACAGTTTGATAAGTGTGCCCATCCTTGCCGGGAGTTGGTGGAATAAATTGAATTCCAATTGGACCTGTGCTTGGAAAGTCTGTTGCAGATGTTGAAAGATTTAAACAGGATGGACTGCAGTTTGTTTAGGATAGCTGCATCTCTCCCCTTTAGAAGTTCCGAGCCATATGTGAGTGAAGGGAGGAACTTAGGGGGTCATTACGATGGCGGTGAAACCACCACCGGTAGCCTGCCGGTGGCGGTTTCACCGCCATTGTGAGGCACTTCTCTGCCCGCCAAATTACAATGGCGGGCAGTGTGCTGGCGGACGCAAAGTCCTTCCGCCACGGGTCCGCCACAGGCAATCATTACGATTGCCTGGCGGACCCACCCTACATCAACAATATGGTGGTGGTGCCTAGCAGGCACCGTCCGCCATATTATGATGCTGCCTCCCCACCAGCCGGTGTATGGCGGGGCCACAATGTCAGAGATACACGATGTGACTGCCACGGTGGCGGTCGTATCATAATCTCAATGGCGGGACCGCCGCATTACTGGCGGACGGTCCCAAGCCCCGGCATGATGGCGGACGGACTTCCGTCCGTCCGCCATCGTAATCGGCCCCTTAGCTCCTATAACTTGTAGTAGGTGGGATTGAGACGAACCGCCCAGTTTTTTGTGAAGCATCGTGAATGCAAAAAGCATTCTGTTTGCCAAAGCCCGTCTTTGAGCTAAGTGCTCCTTATATGTTAATCTGGAGTCATTTACCACTCCTAGGTATTTGTAGGATCTGACCAGCTCTAGTTTATTACCTGCTGCTTTCCACTTGAATTTGATGTGGTGGAGGCTAGATTTTGCTGAAAAACAGATGACTATTGTTTTATTGTAATTTAATTCCAAACCTAGTGATTGTGTATATGACAGTAGTTTGGATATCAAGCGCTGGAGGCCAATCGGAGTCTGACTGCATAAGACAATGTCATCCGCGTATTGTAGACAGCACACTGGGGTCATTGCTAGTTTGGGGGGATCACTTTGTACATCCGATAGTTGTGCATTGAGGTCTGCCATGAAGAAGTTGAATAAGCAAGGGGCAAGAACACACCCTTGCTTTAGACCAGTATGAGTGGGGATGTTATCCTACTTGTTGTTCTATCACCCTTGCCTATTTTAACTTGAAGCCAAGTCTCTGAGTATAAGTTGACTATGGCATCCAATAGCTTCGGAGGTGCACCCCATCTAGCCATCTTTGCCAAAAGACACTCTCTCTGAACCATGTTGAAAGCCGCTTTTAGGTCGTCAAAAGAGGAGTATAATTTGGAGTTTTTATCGATTGCTTTTTTAACGAGAAGGCTCAGGGCAAGGAGATTGGTCATGGTGTTCATTCCAGCTCTAAATCCCATATGAGTAATCGGAATTATATTTCTGGCTGTGGCCAAGGCCTCAAGATCTATTAGTAAGTTGGAGGCATACAGTTTGGCTTTGACATCAATAAGCGCAATCAATATGTTGTTCGGTGGGTTGGACCTACTACCAGCTTTGAAAATAGGGTGGAGCATGCTGCCTCTCCAAGATGGAGGAATAGCATTTGTGGTGAAAGCATAGTTGAACAGAGGAGTGAGATGAGAGGCCCAAAAGGTTTGGTCAAACTTAAATAAAGAGTTTGGAAGTCCATTTGGGTCTGGAGCCCCATCTGATCTCAGTTTCTTTAAGTATTTCTGGACTTGGATTTCTTTCATCCATTGGCCCACTGGCAGATTATCTGAAGGTTTAATTCCTGGACTGTTTTAGGGTGGCTGGGCTTTACTATTTGCCACTTGTGAGTTAGCCTTTTCAATAAAGGTTATACAGTCTGCTTCTGATATGTCGGCATTCTGATGGCAAAAACTGCAGTTGACAAGAGTGTTGATTTTGGCCCAAAACTGTTTGTTGTTAGTTCTTTTGCTTGTTTGCAAAAACTTCATCCAAATGTTTGTTTGGTGTGTTTTTTAGCCGACCAGATTGCCTTTTTGTATGATTGCTTTAGGGTAATTATTTGATGCTTGGTGGGTAGACTGCATGTTGGGTCCCTTTTCCAGAGTTTCCTGATCTCCTTTTTGAGTTCCCCTTTTTTCCATAAGAGAGATTTGGTGACCCAAGTTGCTCCTTTACTCAAAGTGTTGGTGTTTTGTGCACAATAGGGTGAGAAGTTGTTGATAAGTGTCATTGTTAAGGACTCCCAACATTGCCATGGTGTCCACCCTTGGTTGTCAGACGAGTGAGTTATGAACATGATTGTAAAGACCATTATCGTCGGTGCCATCGTTCCATTCAAGGAAAGACGTTTCAAATTATAGGTACATGGTTGACCAATCAGATTATTGGTTCAAAGTGCTCTTGAGGGGTGTATTTGGAACTCAACCAACTGGGGGAAGTGGTCGCTCTCTACTCTGGGTGTTATCCAATAGCTAGAGATCGATTGAAACAACTCTATGTCTACGAGTGTGTAGTCCAGAATGGAGTTAATTTTGTTTGAGGTTCTAAAATAATAGTTGCCGGTTGGTCTTGGGGGAGACATTCATTAATGGTGTACATGTCAATATTCTCAAGGACTGCAATGCATGTTTTCCCATGGCGGTCCATTCTTGTATAGATAGCTGTTACTAAGTGAAAGCGTTGAATGGCTTGGTTGTGATGTTGGTTGGGTTTGTTGATTTGAAGTAAGTGCATGTTAAAGTCACCTGACAGCGTAATGCCAGCTTGGGGAAAAGTGTATTGCAGCTATTTTAGTAATGATGTTAATGACTCTATTGTTTCTGCTTTATTCTTCTTGCTTAGATGGGTATACACATTGCAGTTTAAGAAACTGTCTTTTCAGACATTGTTTTGAATTTTTGCTTCCTGGCACGCTGTTAGTTTGATGCATTGTACTCATGTTTGGCCCAGATCGACCTGTTCATGTTTGCACCTTAAGTGGGTTGCAGTGAATGTTGAGAGTCTTCCAGAGGCTCTGCCCTCATTATTTCTTTTTTCGCTTCTTGGTGGTACTCCTTAAAGCCTGTTATTAGAATTGGTTGCTCAGACCAGGTTTCCTTGCTGCTAAGGCCGTTGGTGTTCCAGGAACACAGTTTTAATTGCTTGATTTTTTCTTGCCCTTTATTGCTGTGTTCATGCGTCTCTCTTGGGTTGGGCGGGACCCCACAATGATGGCAGAGAGACCTGTCTCATATAGCTGGGGGCTCCTTGGGCTGCGACCTGGTAGATGCTTTGACTTTTCTACCGGGCCTTTGCTCCCCTAAGTACCCCGCCTGAGACAGCCGTGTTGTTTTGTGGAGAGTTCAATTTTGGGCATTGAGAGCTGGGATATCGCTCTGGCTCTGCTGTTTTTTGTAATGCCCCATTTCAGGAAACAATCCCTATTTTGCCATACCTCCATGGCTATCTTAGTGTTAGTCCAGGAAAATGTTTTAATTTTTCTTCTCATTACTTTAGGATTTCAATTCCGTCTATATGATGGGTTCTCAGGTGAGTTAACTATCTATTGTGCGAGCCAGTTTTAATATGGCACTTCTATTTAATATCATCCTCTGGACCTGTAGCAGGGGATTATTTCAAGTTTTACTTGTTCATCCCAAGTGGGGGTTTCCTGGTATGGATTGGCTTCTAGGTTGATTTGAGCTTCTAACCATTTTTGTCCCTTGGAATGAGGATGAAGTTGGTTTTGATCTGCTATGAGTGGAGTTGCAACGCTTGTTGCATTTGAAACCATAAAGGTTTGTTGCTTTGCCAGTACTGCTTGCTTTGGGTAGGTCGAAAATAATGTACTAGTTAGTCTTGGTGAGAACAGGTAATTCAGTTGTCATGGGAGGGATTGCTCTTGTGTCCACAGATGTACCATCTCTTTGCTATAGAGCAACTTTTAGTTGTTTTGGAAGATATTGGGCATATAATGGTTGCTTTAACTGTTGCGGAAATGCTGGGAGTTCTGACACTGTTGTGTTGGTATTGAGAAGGTTTGACTCGGGGCGGGCACCTTTAGGTGTGATTTACCTTGACCCATCCCCATGAGAGATTGCGGAGTGAGCTGTGTCCATTTCCGCCTTATCCATATCCTGGAGACGAGGTTTGTGTGGAAGTTGTGAGGCAATGCGGATGGGTGTGCAACACTCCTCAGTTGACGGACTAATTGGAGCTAGTGAGGACATTATTTTGGTTGGAATTTTAAGTTCCCTTTTTGTGTGATGTAATGGTTTGTTTTCTTTCTGTGCTGACTCGGAGGTGGAAGGTCCCTTTTTTCTAAACATAGGATAAACCTCTGTCCCCTGCTGGCTCACTCTTTCCTTTCGATTTTGGTTGGTATCTTGTCAAATCAGATGTCATTGGTGTTGTTACTGACCATGTCATGAGTGATCTAATATGTGAGGTCATAAGCAGTGAATTGCGGGTCACGAGTTATAGTTAGTTTAGCCAACTATAACTGCTGAATTTCTCTAGTTTTGCACGAGTGAAATGTCAGCCTAACTATCACGTCCCTGTAACCTTTGGTTTTTTTCAGTGAATTTCTAAGGTTTTTTAAATGCTAATTCCTAACTGTAACATCCCTGTAACCTTTGGTTTTTTCAGTACATTTCTATGTTTTTTTTAATTAGTAGTCATGTTTGCAGAGTGGTGGAGAAAGGGGGCTGGGCCTCTGACCAGCTTGAAGGAATCCCCCTGTGAGTAGACTTAAAGGAGGTACCAGGAGGGCTTCTTGGCCCACAAGGTCCCTCAGAAGTAAAGTCGACTTCACCTCCCAACCAGTAATGCACCATGAGTCGTGTGTGTAGAGTGGTGGAGAAAAGGCATGTGGCCTCCGAAGACCTCTTCACAATCCCGCTGGGTGGGACTTATTGGAGATAACAGGAGGGGTAATTGGCCACCAAGGACAGCCTTGGGGGCCAACTACCCCTCCTGTTACCTCCAGTAAGTCCCACACAGCAGGATTGTTGAGACCTGGTAGGAAGCCACACACCCTTTCTCTACCACTCTGCAAACGCGCCACCTGGCGCACAACTAGTTGGGGGATGAAGTCTCCTTGGTTCTTGAGGGTCCTTGGGGGCCAACTAGCCCTCCTGTTACCTCCAGTAAGACCCACACAGCTGGATTGCTGAGAGGTCACGTCATCTTTCTCCAACACTCATCAAAGCTCCTCCTGGTGCACTGCTGCTTGGTGGATGAAGTCCACTTTAGTCCTGAGGCCCTCAGGAGGCAAGGTGACCTCATCCCTCCACCTGCCATGCACTGAGAGGTGTGTTTACAGAGTGGTGGTGAAAGGGGACTTGGCCTCCGACCACCTCTCAGCAATCTCACTGTGTGGGTCTTACTGGAGGTAACAGGAGGTCTTGTTGGCCACTAAGGACCCTCAGCAGCCAAGGGGACTTCATCCCCCAACCAGCAGCATGCTGGTAGGCATGTTGGCAGAGTAAGGGGGTGGGGCCTCCTGGCAAGTTGCCAGCTTTTTATCTTATTTTTTTATTTCATCCCGGGGACCCCATCCCCAAAGGCCTGGCATTTCTTTTTTTTATTATTTAGGTTTTTTTTTTAAATAAAGGAAAGGAGCCACGTGACCCCCCTTCCCTGGGCCAATTTTAGCCCCAGGGACCCCGTTCCCCAGGACCTGCCCTTTATTTTATTTATTTATTTTTACATGGGAGGTGGCCCCCCAGGCCGATTTTGGCCCCGGTGACTCCATCCCCCGGGGCCGGGCCTTTACATATTTTTTTTAAAAAGGGGAGGGGGGACCATACGGCCCCCCTCCCCGGACCAATATTAGCCCCAGGGACCCCATCCCCCGGTGCCTGGCCACTTTGTTAGGGACTGCGGGGGGAGGCTGTAGGCCCCCGCGGTCCCTGCCGGCTCCTTGCCTCCTGTGGGAGCCGGCATTTTTTTGAGACCCAGGGAGCTGCAAACATGTAGCTCCTGGATTCCAAAGCAATGTGTCTGTTTCCCTGCTCGCTTGACAGCAGGCAGGGAAACAGACACATGCTCCGCTTTCAGCAAGTGAGAGCATTTTCTGCTCTCACTTGCTGAAAGCAGAGCTGAGTTTGCTAAGGCTAAGACAAAGCAAAATGCAATGTGCCAGGGGTGGGCACCCTGGGACATTGCTGAAGCTGGCCAGGGGGGAAGGTGGTCCCAAGGGAGGTGGCGGTCCCCAGGGCCAAGATTGGCTCAGGAGTGGGGCCACACAAACCTTCTCACATTTTATTACCAAATACTTTGACTCAGAGGAGGTGGTGGTCCCCAGGGCCCGGGGGATCCATAAGGCCCCCACATGAAAAATAAAAAGTCCCAGGGAGGTGGTGGTCCCCGGGGCAGGAGGGGTCTGCAAGGCCCCCCCCGTAATATTGAAATTAACCCCAGGGAGGTGGCGGCACCCAGGGCTGCGGGTGGGATGCATATAAATAAAAGGGCTTTGTTAAGCCCTAGGAGTGGGGCACCGTGCGCCCCCTCCTATATTTATTATATGCCCCCGGGACCTGGCCCACCCAGAGGCTACTTAAAAGCAACCACAGGCTTTTAAAAAAAACCTTTTTGCTGCTAATTCGCAAATAACATGATTTCGTAGCAATTTTTAAAAAAAATGCTTTTATTGCATGGCAGGATCCCGGGGGACCCCTTGACCTTGGCTTGGGGGTCAGGGTATTCCTACCATGCCCCCTTTTCTTTATTTTCACTTTTTTGGGGGGACTTGGTGAAGCAGAGTCCCAAGATGGCTGCCAACACTTCCTGGTTGAAGTGTTGGCAGCCAATCAGAGCTGTGCATTTCCATGCACAAACTTGTCTTTTTCGCGAAGGCTTTGCAACCAGAGATTTCATAAAAATTGTCAACTTAAATTTCTGAAAAACTACTGAACAGATTTGCACCAAATAACAAAAAGCATAATCTGCGTAACACCATCTATCTTTCTGCCAAATTTGGTGTAATTCCGTCCAACAGTTCGGGCTGTAGGTTCAACAACACGTTCCTATGGGAATTAACATTACAAATGCACCCTTAATTTGCACCCCTTTTTCTTGGTCCCCCCTGCCCGATCATCCCCAAACTTTCCGTGACACACAGAACCTACCTTGCCTATTTTTTGGGAAAATTTCATGAAGATTGGTCAAACGACGCCAAAGTTACGGGCAAGTCAAAAAACGCTTTTCCTATGGAAACTAGGTCCTAACTTTAACACCTACTGGCGACCGCCAGTAGGTAATATATATATATATACCTACACATGCAAGAGTGAATTTGTAGTGTATGTGCTGAAATGTGGATGTGAGAAGCTTTATGTGGGTAGTACCACCCTTCAGGTGCATAAACGTGTATTACAGCACCTAAGAGCAGTTAAGAATAAAGACCTTAGCTATGCCATTGCCCGACACTGCCTAGCTTTCCATGAGGGGGATACGAAGGCCATGAAATTCAGTGTGATTAATGGCGTAAGGATGGATGAAAGAGGTGGCGACAGAGAGAAAAGACTTAGAATACTGGAATCAAGGTATATATTGGCACTTGATAGCAAGTTGCCGAAAGGGCTCAACGCAGACGAAGAATTATATGTACATTTATAAAATTTGCACGTTAATGCATGCATGCTATGACATGTGCATTTGAAACTGTTGAAATAGTGACTGTCCCCAAACTACCTGCAGCTGTATGTAAGTCCATTTTGTTGCCTGTGTTTTGTTTGATTTGGATATGACCAGACTGTTAATGTCGTATTTTTATGTTTTTGTTTTATTGCAGGATAGAGTGAATGCATTTACAAACAGAGTAGACTTGGAAGACTTTAGAGCATCGAATATGAACTCTAGCCCACTGGGGCGAATAGTCTTTGAACTTGATAGCCGGGGTCCGGTAATACTTTAACGTAACTGTACTATTTGTGAGGTATAGTGAGACGGTATCACTAACTGATTTTTAGTACTTTACTGCTATGTTTATTCATATTGCTTCATTTAAGTGTTCTTGCTAACCTAGATTTCTTTCTAGCACTTGTTTTTTATGGATCACTAACATAATATCGTCAGTCAAAATATCGAGGCAGCAGAATATCGTCGCCAAAATATCGATGGTCAAAATATCGACTTCCTATCTCCATAAAGGTAAGTACCAAAATATCGAAACAAAAATATCGTTGTTAAAAATATAGTTATACAAAAATATCAATTTTTTTAATGTCTTAAAAATAATATAAAATTAATTAAATTATAAATATAATTAAATAAAACATAGTTAGAATTATTTAAAAAATGTTAAAATTAATAAATAATAAATGTAATGTAAAAAAATATTAAACATGCATAATTTTTTTAAAAATATATATTAACTTAATAATATTAATAAATTATTAAATTTAATTATAAAATGTTAAAAACATAATTTAAATTATAATTACATATATATGTAAATAAACCTGTAATATAAATATAAAATTTTATTTTCTATATAATAAATTAAATTATTAAAATTATAATTATTTTTTTTAATAATATTTTACGCTACATTAATTATAACAGTAGGGAAAACATTGCATAGCGTAGGGGATAAAATTAATATTCCCACTCCAACAAGTGTAACAGTAGGGAAAGCGTTGGATAGCGGGAAGGTAAAAATTACTATTCCCACTCCAGTGAGTGCAACAGTAAGGAAAGTGTTTGGATAGCGGGAGGGTAAAAATTGCTATTCCCACTCCAACGAGTGTAACAGTAGGGAAAGTGTTGGATAGCGGGTGGGTAAAAATTACTATTCCCACTCCAGCAAGTGCAACAGTAGGGAAAGTGTTGGATAGCGGGTGGGTAAAAATGACTATTCCCACTCCAGAAAGTGCAACAGTAGGGAAAGTGTTGGATAGCGAATAGGAATAATTTACTATTCCCACACCACCAAGTGTAACAGTCGGGAAAGCGTTGGATAGCGGGAGTGTAAACATTACTATTCCCACTCCAGTGAGTGCAACAGTAGGGAAAGTGTTGGATAGTGGGTGGGTAAAAATTACTATTCCCACTCCAGCAAGTGCAACAGTAGAGAAAGTGTTGGATAGCGTGTGGGAATAATTTACTATTCCCACTCCAGTGAGTGCAACAGTAGGGAAAGTGTTGAATAGCGGAAGGGTAAAAATTACTATTCCCACTCCAGTGAGTACAACAGTAGGGAAAGTGTTGGATAGTGGGAGGGTAAAAATTACTATTCCCACTCCAACGAGTGTAACAGTAGGGAAAGTGTTGGATAGCGGGTGAGTAAAAATTACTATTCCCACTCCACCGAGTGCAACAGTAGGGAAAGTGTTGGATAGCAGGTGGGTAAAAATTACTATTCCCACTCGAGCGAGTGCAACAGTAGGGAAAGTGTTGGATAGCGGGTGGGAATAATTTACTATTCCCACTCCACGAAGTATAACAGTAGGGAAAGTGTTGGATAGCGTAGGGGATTAATTTAGTATTCCCACTCCTGCAGTATAATTAACATTAATTAACAATTAATTAATTTAAAAAAAAAATTTACCTCCCACCATATTCCCCTATAAACGTCACCACCAATACTGTAAAAAACTTAATAAATTAACATAATTAATTATCAATCAATTAATTAACTAATAACAATTAACGATAAAATTAATTTCCATCAAATATAAATTAATTCACACAATTAACACTATAAAATAACTTTTTAAAAAATCATATAAAAAATATTAAACATTTTAATACAAATTAAATTACTTCCCACCCTACTCCCCTATCAACAAGAAACCCACTCCTAAAAAAAGTACACAATTAACATATTAACAAATTAATTATTAATAATTAATATCAAATTAATAACTAATTATTAACCTTTTTTGACACAATTAACATATTTGCCAATAAATTATTAATTATTATTAATACATTTATAATTAATTAATAATTAATCAATTAACTCAATTAACAATATAAATTATTAAATACAAAAATATTAATTAATTAATTTATTAATTCATTAATTTAAATTAAATTACTTCCCACCCTATTCCCCTATAAACCCACAACCCGCTACAGAACTAAAATACGCAAAAATAATTTAACATAAAATTCATTACTTTTAAAAAATTCAAACATACATTACAAAAATAATATACTTTTAACACATATACTAACATTTACAACACTAAAAAAAAAATCGATATTTTTAACAACGATATTATGACTGACAATATTACTAACTTCGATATTATGACAATCGATATTTCTTACCTGCATTTCGATATTCTGTACCACTATATTTTTGACAGTCGATATTCTGTCCACTCGATATTTAAAACTCGACATTTTGTCATGTCGATATTTAAAATTCAATATTTAGACTGCATACCGTTTTTTATTTATAGAGTTTGTGACTGTCTGCATTCTTTATCCTTTAAGGAAATTTATATAATTTTTGTGCAATCCCGTAGCCCACTTGGGCAACACTGGTGTAACTTTTCCTTGTTTCTGAAATTCTAATGCCACATGACTTGTATGGTGGTACAAATACTGTGTTCAAAATGGCAGGTACCATGTTGACAAAGGCGGAAGCCGAAACGCATCCTGAGAGACCGTTGTTGGTGTTTTTCTCACCCGTGAAATAAAATCTGCAAGCATTGAGTGCCCCACCTCGAATTATTTTGGAGAGGATCCGTGGTAAAATATATATATATATTTATATCCAAAACCAAGTTCCCTTCACACAAAAGAAGAATGAGCCACACAGGTCCAGCAGGTCCAGCACGCTTTAATCGGCTTTCAGGGCATGACGCGTTTCGTAATTAAACTTTTTCAAATGCCTCAAAATCGTGAATGCTCGCAAATGTCCACCTTTAAACCAGCTTGCCTCACTACGATTGGCTGAAGTCATCTGGTAGGCACTGGGGAGTATCTCGAAACTCGGCACTCCGAGTCTCCGGTAAGGCAGTGACACAACGTTTGTACTTCCCAAGTGGGCGGTGCCTGCCTCTTCTCCCCTTTGCACCTGGATCTTACTTGTGGAGAAAAAGCGGCTGACCTGGATTTTCACACACACAAGCTAATGGTTCACAGCTGATAATCAAAGAGCTACAGTGCACTCTCAGAGGTGCTGTAAAAGCGCTGCAAGCCCAGACGTACTTCAGTGTATAGCCTTTCTCATGGTGGACTCGTAAGTGAACTGTAAGATTAGCTGTGATAATGGCTTCCCCGCCTATCCGTGTACCGCAGACATTCAAACCTGAAGTCCGTCAAGTCTTTACTAGCTGTCCCTCTTGAGTCAGATGCAAAATCTTCAAAACGCTTTCCTGGTGATTCAGTTCCTCAAAGAGTTGCTATAGGTCATTCTCCAGTCAGGTGCGAAGTCTTCAAACTTTTTTACAGAGCTGCAGTTCCTCGAGGCCTTACTAGAAGTCGCTCTCAAATCAGATGCAAAAGCACTGAAATTCTTTCATGGAGCTGCAGTTCCAGAAGTCATTACTAGAGGTCCTTCTGAAGTCAGATGCAACTCCTTCAAATTACCTTCACCAAGCTTAGGGTGTGTAGCTTTAACGTGTATATTTGCATACACACTTTTACTATTTCAATGATTTGTGCTACTTTTCCCTAGATTAAACAAATTTGCCAAAGTTGGTTTGTAATAACGAGTAAAAATTTCAGATGTCAATAAACTTCTTCCTTTCTCACAGTAAGTGATGACACCCTACTATTTGTAGGAACTAGCATGAACTGGTAAATTTGAGTGCCTTTATAATACTCATCTTGTCGGTGTATGTTTAGGTGGGTGTGAAAGGATGTGTAATCAAGTCTTTAAAAAGTGTTTTTTAAGTGAAGGTATTCTATGATAGAGAGTGAGGAGTGGGTATTATTTGACTGAAAGATGAGCAATTTAGTGGATGCAGATGGTTGACTAAAGGTTCTATATGCTTTTATTATGGTTTTGTAAAACAACAGGCTGACAGTTTTGATGTACAAAGTACTAGCATTTATAGAATTTTTTTTATGGATTTATATTTTTGTGCTCCGTTGTACCGACTGCATTGTCACACCTGATTACACAAATATACATTGATATAGTTCTGTTGCTTTTAAAACAAATTCTCTCTCTGATGTGAAGAAGTGTGTTTTTCTGATATATGTTAGCTAGGTCTCAGTTTAAATATAAATGCTTTTTTCCAAGATATTAAATAATAACCTGGTCTTTGTAAAGCGCAAACTAATCACCCCTAAGGGTCTCAAGGCGCTGGGGGCCGTCGGGAAGATTAAGCAAGCTATTACCCAGAGTCACATGGTGCTGGGCTAACCTGTCACCGGGGATCGAACCGTGAGCCCCGTGTTCCGAAGTCAGCCGCCCTGGCTGCTGTGCCACACCTCTACTGGAAGTCACCCCAGTCACTCAAGCTTCCCCCTCCCCACCCACATCTCTCCTCACAATTTCCACAGCACACAGTCAATCTGAGATGTACTGGTTTATTTCCAATGATATTGTTATTATTATTTATAATTTTCTCATGACTGAAACAAATCAAGCAACAACCCCAGGATGGGGAGCAGCACAACATGTACAGTAGAACCAAATATCATAGAGGGCACAAACATAGACAGGTGCTATCGAACACAATGGCAAAGCACAATGCAAAGAGGAAATGGGCAGGTGTCAGGCAATCTGATAATGTGAGAGGGCAGGCCGAGGCCCCCGCCTGCAGTCTGGGAGCTTCGAGGCCTGTACAAGGTGGGGTGTGACAGTGTCCATGTTCAGGAATCCAAGTCCGCTTATTCCAACTTCTGGAAATAGTCCCGCAGGGGTTGCCAAATGTCCTCTGGCCTTGAGTTAGGGGATGAAGTGAGGCATACAGTTCACTGTTAGTGTCACAGCACATTAGGCTGCTTAACTAGGCACTGGCGTTGGGCAAATGCCCGCTCCCCCAATGAAGAGCAATCTCTCTCTTAGCAAATATTAAGGCAACAGCGGTGAATCGACAAACAACCATTGGGATCTTCTGAACATGCCCAGTTATACAATTAGCGGATCAGGCGCCAGATCAATGCCCTCAATGAGTGCAAGGCTGGTGAATATGTTGCACCAAAAGGGCTCAATGTGACAGAAGGTCCATGTCATATGTACAAAGTCCACCCCAGCAACATAATACTTAGGACATTCAGAGGATCTTGTGGGGGTCTATCGGTGCTAGGGTGTGTGGTGCAGTGCAACGTAGGCCCTGAGTAGGAGCTTGTGGCAGTGGTTGGATGAATTTATGTATGCCTGGGGCAGCAAGAAAACCACATTTCAGAGGACATCCCAGGTCAACCTCCCAGACCTCCCTCGATCTCCCATCGTGTGATGGTAGGAATGCTGTGCAGGTGCGGTACACTTTGGAGACCAATCTACCCCCCATCACTGTCAGTTATCACAAGTGTCAAAGGAGTGAACTCATCTGGAGCCAAAGGATATGAAGGGATAAAGGCACGCAGGACACTGTGGAGGCAGTGCAGGACAAAGTGATCCATATAAGGGATGGGCATTCGCGAAGCGAGTGCCGTCGCCATGGGAAATAAAGTGATCATCTGGAAAAAGGTTGCCAAATGTTTGCAGGACGTGTTGCATCAGCGTGCATTGAACCAGCTTCTCCTGCGTTATGGGGAGCCACTGGTTATCCACGAGGGGTAGTGCAGGGGACTACAGAAGCTCTTCCCCCAATAAACAAAGAAGCTTCTTCCAAGCCCAGCTGGTGGTGGAAAGAGTTTGAACGTCCGTGGGGTCCAAGGGGTGCCCTGCTGGGAGTATGGAGCTCAGGGGCCTAGCAGCAGCCTGGTCAGTTATAGGCTTAGTGTAGGGGATGCGAGCATCCGCCTGGTACCAATAGTGAGTGAATTGGCACTGCGCTGCTAAATAGTACAAATTAAAGTGCAGAACCCCAATCCCCCACGTTCATACAGGAGCACTAGGGTATCCCAAGCAATCCGAAGCAGCTGACCAGCCCAAATGAGTCACAGGAGTAATCCTCTCACTGATGCAAACATAGAGTTAGTGAGGGGCATAGGTATGTTTAAAAAAAGATATAGAAACCGCGGAATAACCACCATTTTTATAATTGCAATACAACCCGCCATTGATAGGGGAATATGGAGCCACCAGTTCACTTGGGAAGACAGTTAATCCATGTCCGGGCTGTATTTCAGTCGTATAACCTGCTCCTTGTCACAGTGCAGGAACATAGGCACATGCTTAGATATTTGACCAGGCCATCACACCAGGTCAGGAGGACACCAGGTCAGGGGGAACTTACCTTGCACAGGCTCTGTGGCCTCCATAAAGAGGAACAGTACAGACTTCATCCAATTGATATTTAGCCCAGAAAGGCCCCTGAATCAAACAATCTTTAGGAGGATTGGAGGCAGGTTAACAGCGGGGTTCTGTACAAATAACAAAATATCATCCACATACAGCAAGTAGGGGGCTGGACTTGAAATGTAAACCACGATGCAGATGTGTCTCCTGGAGATGCTGCACCAGGAGGGTCCATTGTAATAATGAAAAGCAATGGGGAGAGGGGGCAACCCAGCCGGGTCACTCTAGTATAGGCAAAAGGGGTTGTGAATTAGCCGTTGGCTCAGATTCTGGCTACCAGTTGGGAATATAAAAGCATTATCAGTGAGATAAAACCACGCTGCATACTGAATTTGAGAAGTGCAGCCTGGAGGAAAGGCATCTCAAATTGTCAAAGGCATTTCCAGCGTCCAACAGGGCCACCGCAGCTGGAACATCGGGGGAGATTCTATGAAGCACTGAGAACACTGTGCACAGGTTCAAGGATGTGGAGCAGTGTGGGACAAATCCGGAATGAATGGGATATAATCTGGTCCATGAGGAGAGAGTGATGAGTGCAAATGACCTTAGCCAGGATCTTATTGTCAAAATTGAGCAGTGAGGAAGGCTGGTAGGAGCCATACAAGAGTGTGTCCTTGCCAGGCTTCAGGAGCAAGGTAATTACTGAGTCTCGCATTTCGGAGGAGCACTCCTGCTTCTAGGGGTTCTGCATACTTGGCAGTAAATGAAGAACCAGAGATGTTTAACAGTCTTATAAAAGACTCCAGTGAGTCCATCAAGGGCAGGGGCCTTGGACCCGTCCAGCGAATCTATGGCCTGCACTATTTCCTCGGTCGAAATCTGCTCACTAAGGAACTGCTGATGGGCACCCATTAGCCAGACCATTGCCACTTCCGCTAGATAGTTGGCAAAGTTGGTAGTGTTCCCAGTCAGCCGGGAGGTATAAAGTTGGGTGTAGTATGTAAGTAGTGTGGAGAGAACGTCTCTATTGCCAGTCACCCGTGTCCAGTCATTCAGCCGCATCTACAGGATATAAGAGGTGCCCTTGGGGGGGCGGAGCAATCACACCAGCATGCAGGCTGGCCTCTCCCCCTCCCCATAGTGGCAGGCCCTGGCATAGTTGCCCCGAAATCTTGCCTTATAGTCCGCAAGGTCCTGATATTCAGTCATCAGAGTAGCCCGTCTAAGTAACTGTGGCCCTTGATGCCACTGAGCGTCCACCTGGTCTAGTTCTGCCAGCTGATTATCTAAACGGGACAGGCTCTTTCATATGTCTCACAGCACTCCAGAGTGCTTGAAAATACAGAAGCCGCAGATATAGGCCTTGAATGCCTACCAGAGGGTGGCCTGTGAGGCAACAGAAATGGTATTGAGTCCAAAGTAGTACTCCACTGCAGTGCGAAGTTCAGAGTGAAACAGCTCATCATCTAATCTGAACTTGAGAGAGGTCTGAGAGCATGCACATAAGATGTGTAACCAAACCTAGCCATGGGGTGAGGGTGGTAGACATAAGCCAATAGTCAATGTGAGTCTATGTATCATGTGGTGAGGAGTAGAACGTGTACGCTGGGGTGGAGGCATGTCACAGGCGCTAGGAGTTGTAGAGTGTGTATGTGTCACAGAGATCATGAAGGATGCGCAGCATCGTGGTTTGCCTACCGACGTTGCAGCAGTGGTGTTCAATTGGGGGTCTAGGAGCATGTTAAAGTCACCACCCAGTATGATGTGGTCAGCATCCATGCACACTAACAGGGAAAGGAGTGTTCGAAAGAAGTTGGGTGTATCAATATTTGGGGCTTACACATTGACCAATAGCACCCTCAACCCCGCCAGAGTGCCAGCCACAAGGACATACCTGCTGTGCTCATCAAGGACGCTGGAAGAGACATGGAAGTGGAGACTCTTATGTATCAATGTACAGACTCAAGTGAGTATGAACTGTAGCTAGAGAAGTATCTGTGCTAACCCAAAAGGTATGTGAATTACCAGAAGGGAAGTGTGTCTCTTTCAGTAAGGCTATCTGTGTGCCATGCTGTGTCAAGTATTGCAGTACTTGTTTGCCCTTACAAGGGTTGTTAAGGCCTCTAATGTTCCAAGATAGGAATGGGAAGTCTGCCATCGGTCTCCCATAATCATGTGTCCCCCACCATCCAAAAGCACACTCAGATTATGACAACATTGGTGCATGCAGTGTACTCTTGAACTGAAGGTTACGAACTTACATACCCAAACATCCCACCAACAACCCACCACATTGGGCAAAACAATTCCAGCGAATCCCAGAATAAGTACCCAAAAACAAACAAAACCCTGTGGAGTCACCAGGGTGGTGTACACCTCAAAGCTCTCGACGATGCAGGACCAGCATATCTGAACCACCGCCTCGCATTCAATGTACCCACCAGACAACTTTGCTCTGCCCAACTTGTTCTGGCCACAGTCCCATGGATTCATAAGACTAGAACCGGAGGAAGATCCTTCTCCTACCATGCCGTCAAGACCTGGAACACCCTGCCCCTCCACCTTAGGCAATTCCGTTGCTGACCCATTTCAGGAAGAACCTCAAGACCTGGCTCTTCGACTGAACCTCCATGCCCAGACCGATTAGCAGCCCCCTCCCAGCGCCTTGAGACCCTCACAGGTGAGCAGCCGTGCTATACAAACTCCTGATTGATTAATTGATTGAGGGGCTAGCAGCGCTGCAGCGGAAGGGACCTGCACGTAGGATGACAGAACGAAGTGGAGGTGTCAGGGTTGCAACAAGGCGTGCTTACCTTTAAGCCCACACTGCTCGGTTCACAGGGACGTTATGGACCAACTTCTGCATACCCTGCCTATGATTTGCGAACTGCCACAAGAGAGTCTCGGTAGGGGCCTGGGAAGAGGGCCTGGCTGTTGGACATTTTTGTTGTCCCTTACACAATTGTCGACCTTGAATAGAAGAGGAAATGCTATGAGTTCTCTGGATTTGCTATGTTATGCTATGTTATGTGCCCGGATTAGGCCCAAGTAATGGAGCTACACATTTTTCTTACATTGTCCTAATTTTGCACAATAACATTTCTGCTGTGACCTTTTGCACATCTTTGCGTGTGCATCAATGTTGGATTAGTTTATCTAAAACTACTTTAGTTACACAGTTAGCTTCGCATAACATTATCACAATGGTTTGGACACCATGTGCAAGGCCTCTTGAGGCTCTATGTACAAATGTTGTTCTATTTCAGCGCGGGGACACACTACCTTGGTGTAACCATGCGCTTTATAAATGTCATTATTATTATCTTCATCCAAGGGGCGACAGGGCTATCTACATGTCCATAACATCACTACCCTAGACGCACATCACAAGGATGCTTTCTATTATAAATAATAAGCATCCCAAAAGATTAGCAGAGGAGGCACTTCAGCTGACACTGAGGGTCCCTGCATGCTGAGACTTCGCCATGCAGCGGTCTGACATCTTCGTGAGGGGGTGGCCAGTTTGTGACCAAGACGGGCTTCTACATTATCTCCCGCCAGGTAATGGGGTTGGATCATCCCTTGGGGGTATTCTTAGCTTCACACCTACACACACTCCAGGGTTTGCATAGTAGAAGTACGCTTGATTACTTCCTTGTTTATATGCCTGCATATATATACTGTTTAAGCACCATGGTAGAACTATATCTACTATTCTCTTTTTTGGTGCTTGAAATCACTTTCGTCTGATTCTGTTTACTGATTATCGCAGCACATATATTCCATACAAGAATAACATTGGTTCAATAAATATATTAAAAATGTCCCAATGTGTATTTTCTGTATATTTCTCTGAGCACAAATAACCACGAGTGACTGAGCGAGAGGTTTTGACCCTTTTCCACGATTCCTGAGGGATCAGGGCTGTCATGTTCAGTGGTTGCCAGAAACAATTTGCTCCCTGGTAAGATTAAGGGGGCTTATGGTGGCACTGTGAGCTAGCTGGTCTCTAGGCCAACATATCCTGTGGGGGTGCCCGGAATAAGTTTGGGCACCTCACCCAAAGTTGATGTTGTTCAACAAACGTGCAGGTCCTACGGATTAGTGGGAACTACATGAAAGCTAGTGTTCTGTCCCCACCCTGTTGCACTATCCTGAGGTCAATAATCACCCACTCGCTTCTACCTGCAATCAACTGCTTAAGTTTGGACGTCCTTTTCGTTGGTTTTCAGTATGATGTGGTGTGGTTGCATGTAATTCGTCTCCGCGATGTAGGATGCGCAGCAGTGAAGCACCCAAAAATTGATTGGTCTGTAATTGATTGGTACCTTACAGACCAATTGATTGGTCTGTAAGGTGAATCAACATATTATACTCTATTACACCCAGTTCGGGACCCCTCCCCAGCAGTGGTGTTAGGCGGGTACTCACAAGCACATGTTTCGCCCACACATGTAGCCAATTTCTATTAATAGTACATGATCACTCCTGTCAGTACAGGTAAGTATTCACACCAGGTAAGTATCAGTCTATTAGTAGTCTCTTTATACTTGATACGCGGTCGTAACCATGTTCACAAGGTTGGACACAGTTTTAAGACAAGAAAAACAAACGGCAAAGAATTGTTCCAAAGTTAAAGATGCATGGAGGAATGTAAGCTTACTTGCATTGGGTACCTCCTGAGATTGTGCCGCTGTGTCACTTGCTTGATTTACTCATTGTTCTCCTGTTGTGTTTTTCAAAGGTGGCACGCAGGGTTCCCGAAAACTGCAGAGATCAAGGCTGAGAAGGTCCGCTTCCCCGAGATCCCATGGTAAGAGCAGGGGCATTTTAAGGATTTTGGGGGCCCTGGGCTAAGCATATTTGGGGGCCCCTGTGAGGAACAGTTTTGAATTTATGGTCCTAATTCAGCTCTTTTTTGCTCCCTTTGGCCGAATCACTGAGTGTGCACAGACACAGTCGTCCAAATTCTAAATGTGTTTATATGTAATATTCACAGATAGTGATGTGTTTTCAATATTGTAACACAGCAGCTGCTCTCTAACATTACTGCAAATAATCTCTGTGACACTCTCCCATTTCTCATATGTGAGGTCCTGATTTGATCTAAAAGAAACTATTTTAGGGATGTTGCATGAAACATGAACACACCAATCCTCTACAAAATGTCTGTTATAGACACACATATCACCCACATTGAAAATAAAGCAAAGGAAACTGGCATTGCACTGGGTAGGGTTGGGTTTTATGTTGAAAGCTAGACCTATGAAATGGGACTATGGAGTCCTTCGGATATTGGGTTCTGGGGGCTCAGGGGGATCGTAACAGGAGGAGATGGAGTGAACATCATCAGGGATAGGTTGCAATCCGAGGCGTGACTGCCGGAGTATAAGTGGGGCCTCCCAAACAATTTGTAGGCACGTCAACTCTGGGGACCAAAAAGGGAAGGAATAAGTACAGCTGGCTCTCAGTCTAAGGGGAACAGTTCGACACTTGCTGTGGCATGGAGATCAGGCAGAGAGCGCTCAGATGTGTTGCGCTTTAGAGGAGAACGTTCCTTTGAATATTGTTTACAGAAGGTCATGGCCTCTGCCGGAGTGTTGAAGAGTTGGGTCTTACCACTCGAATATGGGCAGGGTAGAACATGCCATAGCGCAATCCCATTTTTCGCAAAGCCGAATTCATGTTGGTGAATTTGTGGTGTGCTCCTGAACTTCCAGTGTGAGAAATGGGAAAAGGGAGATCACAGATCCCTGGTATTGAAGCAGGCCTTATTCGCGTGCCAGTGGCAGGGCGTATCACGGTCTCGATAGTTCAGAAGTCTGGCTATTATTGGCTGTGGTGGTGTACCAGCAGATGGATGAGGGCCGAGGGATGTGTGGGCCCTTTCAACAACAAAGGTAGGTGTAAAGTTCTGGTGGCCCAAGAGTTCGGAGAGTAGGCGTTCTATGAACAGATCTAAGCATCCAGTGTCAGTGGCTTCCGCCACCCCCACTATGGGAAGATTGTTGCAATGTCTGCATGCCTCCAAATCCTCATTCTTGATGGTCGCAGTTTTAAGTGCAACTCCAGTTTCTTCAGCCTCTTGGACGTAGTGGCAGTCCCATCCTCCAGGCCTGATATGCGTTCCTCTGCACCGTCTAATCGAGTGTTATGGCGGGCCAGGCAGTCCCCCATATGATCAAGACAGCCACTGAGGGTACTGAACCTGGCATCTATGGCGCGGAAACCTGCTCTGCCATGATGGCATCTGTGCCCGACAATTGTATGGCACTATGATCTGCAGCCACGCCCACTCCCATGTCCGCTGCTGTCTGAGGTGTGTCTGTGGTTTTGGACTTTTCAAGTGACAATTTACGCTGTTTGGGGTCTCTGTGAACCATGTCTATGGGGGGCACCAGTGGGAGAACCCCCAAGGGCAGGTGAGCCCAGGTAGGGATCAGCGATGTGGTCTAGAAGGGGTCACATGGTGGGTTGTGTGACGAGGCCAACTCAAGCAACAGGCAGTCCAGGGGTGGCAGCCACAATGAGCTAGCGCCTCAGTCAGGCCAGTGGCAGACACCTGGGGTAAGTACACCTGTAGAGTTTAAGGCCCAATACGGCCCTGCGGCAATCAGGAGCAGTGATGTCAGGTTGACAGTACCCCAGAGTAGGCCCAGGAATTTAGCAGTGTAAGTCACCGTGTGCCTCTAGGCACCAATGACCAGTGGCGTAGGAAGGGGGTGCAGTGGGTGCGGGCCGCCCTGGGTGTCATCACTGAGGGAGGTGACAAAACAGCAAAAATATGTGTTTTAAACACATATTTTTGCCATTTTGTCAAGCCTGGGGTGACAAGAAATTTTCCGCACTGGGTACCACCTGACCTTGCTACGCCACTGCCAATGACAGAGGCCCCCAGCGCAGAACATGCCAGTCAATCAGAAGGCACAACAGCAGAGGAGCGTGGTGGGAATATCTGATGGGCCCCAGGCTGATGTACCAGGGTCGCCCCCACAAGGAGCGGGAAAACAAGAGCAGGTGGCCTGTATTACCTACCGGTGTCTGCAGGCGTAGCGTTGTGCAGCCAGTGACTTCAGCCAGGTTGGGAAGGGGATAGCAGGTCGCATGTCCTGGCTGCCCCGCAGCGATCGCGGTTGCAGTGGCACCTCCAAGCCACTTGCAATATTACCAAGGTCCTTCCGTTGGTTAATAGTGTCCTATTAATTTATATGCAAAAACAACAGTTGATGGACAGAATGCAGAACAATGTCATACATTCACCCCAGTACAGAGATCTGGGCCTAAATCCATCGTTTTTTTGCTCACCATGCCATTCCAGTTTGAACCCAGCCATATGCAAATCAGTCTTGACCCTGTGCCTCATGGGAACAGTCCAGCCCGAACTGCCAAGCCAGGTCCTCCCTGGACTGGAAACAAGCATCCTAGGACCGGTTTCGGGGTTTCACCCCTCTTCAGCCAGGATAGCTTGATTCCAGTGGCATGGAGAGCACGGGACCCACGTCTGGGCATACCCGTCCCACTCGGGGTGACAAATGCAAAAACAACAGTTGATGGACAGAATGCAGAACAATGTCATACATTCACCCCAGTACAGAGATCTGGGCCTAAATCCATCGTTTTTTTGCTCACCATGCCATTCCAGTTTGAACCCAGCCATATGCAAATCAGTCTTGACCCTGTGCCTCATGGGAACAGTCCAGCCCGAACTGCCAAGCCAGGTCCTCCCTGGACTGGAAACAAGCATCCTAGGACCGGTTTCGGGGTTTCACCCCTCTTCAGCCAGGATAGCTTGATTCCAGTGGCATGGAGAGCACGGGCCCCACGTCTGGGCATACCCGTCCCACTCGGGGTGACAAATGCAAAAACAACAGTTGATGGACAGAATGCAGAACAATGTCATACATTCACCCCAGTACAGAGATCTGGGCCTAAATCCATCGTTTTTACTCACCATGCCATTCCAGTTTGAACCCAGCCATATGCAAATCAGTCTTGACCCTGTGCCTCATGGGAACAGTCCAGCCCGAACTGCCAAGCCAGGTCCTCCCTGGACTGGAAACAAGCATCCTAGGACCGGTTTCGGGTTTCACCCCTCTTCAGCCAGGATAGCTTGATTCAAGTGGCATGGAGAGCACGGGACCCACGTCTGGGCATACCCGTCCCACTCGGGGTGACAAATGCAAAAACAACAGTTGATGGACAGAATGCAGAACAATGTCATACATTCACCCCAGTACAGATATCTGGGCCTAAATCCATCGTTTTTGCTCACCATGCCATTCCAGTTTGAACCCAGCCATATGCAAATCAGTCTTGACCCTGTGCCTCATGGGAACAGTCCAGCCCGAACTGCCAAGCCAGGTCCTCCCTGGACTGGAAACAAGCATCCTAGGACCGGTTTCGGGTTTCACCCCTCTTCAGCCAGGATAGCTTGATTCCAGTGGCATGGAGAGCACGGGACCCACGTCTGGGCATACCCGTCCCACTCGGGGTGACAAATGCAAAAACAACAGTTGATGGACAGAATGCAGAACAATGTCATACATTCACCCCAGTACAGAGATCTGGGCCTAAATCCATCGTTTTTGCTCACCATGCCATTCCAGTTTGAACCCAGCCATATGCAAATCAGTCTTGACCCTGTGCCTCATGGGAACAGTCCAGCCCGAACTGCCAAGCCAGGTCCTCCCTGGACTGGAAACAAGCATCCTAGGACCGGTTTCGGGGTTTCACCCCTCTTCAGCCAGGATAGCTTGATTCCAGTGGCATGGAGAGCACGGGACCCACATCTGGGCTTAGGCCCAGATCTCTGTACCGGGGTGAATGTATGACATTGTTCTGCATTCTGTCCATCAATTGTTGTTTTTGCATTTGTCACCCGAGTGGGACGGGTATGCCCAGACGTGGGTCCCGTGCTCTCCATGCCACTGGAATCAAGCTATCCTGGCTGAAGAGGGGTGAAACCCCGAAACCGGTCCTAGGATGCTTGTTTCCAGTCCAGGGAGGACCTGGCTTGGCAGTTCGGGCTGGACTGTTCCTATGAGGCACAAGGTCAAGACTGATTTGCATATGGCTGGGTTCAAACTGGAATGGCATGGTGAGCAAAAAACGATGGATTTAGGCCCAGATCTCTGTACTGGGGTGAATGTATGACATTGTTCTGCATTCTGTCCATCAACTGTTGTTTTTGCATTTGTCACCCCGAGTGGGACGGGTATGCCCAGACGTGGGTCCCGTGCTCTCCATGCCACTGGAATCAAGCTATCCTGGCTGAAGAGGGTGAAACCCTGAAACCGGTCCTAGGATGCTTGTTTCCAGTCCAGGGAGGACCTGGCTTGGCAGTTCGGGCTGGACTGTTCCTATGAGGCACAGGGTCAAGACTGATTTGCATATGGCTGGGTTCAAACTGGAATGGCATGGTGAGCAAAAAAACGATGGATTTAGGCCCAGATCTCTGTACTGGGGTGAATGTATGACATTGTTCTGCATTCTGTCCATCAACTGTTGTTTTTGCATTTGTCACCCCGAGTGGGACGGGTACGCCCAGACGTGGGTCCCGTGCTCTCCATGCCACTGGAATCAAGCTATCCTGGCTGAAGAGGGTGAAACCCGAAACCAGTCCTAGGATGCTTGTTTCCAGTCCAGGAGGACCTAGCTTGGCAGTTCGGGCTGGACTGTTCCTATGAGGCACAGGGTCAAGACTGATTTGCATATGGCTGGGTTCAAACTGGAATGGCATGGTGAGCAAAAAAACGATGGATTTAGGCCCAGATCTCTGTACTGGGGTGAATGTATGACATTGTTCTGCATTCTGTCCATCAACTGTTGTTTTTGCACTATTCATTTATATGACACGTTATTGTTCATGCATTTACGGCCTACATTAAAATGGAGGGTGCTGAATAATTATTCAAGTAGTGGGAAAGTGCCTAGATGTTAAGACAATATGATTTTTATTTTTTATGTGCTCTGATTTGCTGATGAAATGCTGCAATTGCTTTCACCACAATGAGTATGCAGATCTGGTGATTTCATGTGCAAAAATAATGTATAAAAACCCTTGATTTTGAGGATGCACCAGAAATCTTTCCTGTTCTACTAGGGATGCTGTCAGTTATTCTCCCTATTTTGCTGGCCACTTGGTACTTAGACTAATTTCTGATCTTGCATTTCTCTTATAGCTTTTGCATTAATACCCTTTATGGCATTGACTCAGTACCGCAGAATTTTTGAATTTTCTTTAATAAAGGTCTTTAACTTTCCCATTGATCTAGAGCTCAGTTTTTGGTGGGGCCCATTTACTAAATAAACTGTTTTCCTGATTTTGTATCCATTGGGAGGTGCCTAACGCTGGGGCACACTGCCTTATGAATTTGAGGTATAACAGTGTCTAAAAACCAGTGAATGTGGGCATTCTAATTGAGGTAATATTTTGGGTTATCTAGAAATGCACTAGTAAATTTAAGTGCCTTCAAACCTATTCTTGGCAAACTGGCTTTTGAGTCATACTATAGGTTTCCAGTCGCTTATATTGCAGTCTACTGCCCTATGCTGTAGTAGGAAGAAGCAAAAAGTTATTTCACTCATATATATATTGTTACACCTAACATCCTTGGGGTGGTATTCCCCCAAACTTAGCAATAAAAAGAAAACACAACACAAGATTAATCCCAAACTAATTAAGAAAATAGAGTAAAGTTTAATCAATTATTTGATACTGAAACGACAAAATTCCATTCAGTAGAACCAGAGTTATGCACTTTTAAACATTTTAGTGAAAAAAGTGCCTAAAAGCACAAAGTGCCAACTAGGGACATCTGGTCACACTAAACCAGGTCAAAGTCACAAGGTCAGGCCAAAAGCGATGAAGCGCAGGTTGGCTACAGTCACTAAGTTAGAACCACTGAAAATTTACCTTCTCAAATCCGTGTCAGGGAAAGTGTTGTGGGACGCTGTCAGCGTAGTATGAAGAGCTAGTCAGGTGTTGCCGCAAGTCAGGCATCGCTGGATCTTCGTGTTGGCAGTCCCCATGTGCAGTTGCTGCTGTAGCACGAAGGGTCCGGCTAACGGAGCTTCATCGTGAATCGTGGTGAGTGTCGAGGTCTCTATGTGAACGGGCCATGTCGTGGTTGCGAAGAGCCCAAAAGCTTGATTACAGCTCTCTGATCCACGCCAAGGGTCCAGGACCAGTGGGGCACCACTTAGGGGTAGGCAACTCACTTCAGCTGGGTCCAGGTGCTTGTGCAGGATGTACCGGCGGGAGCCTTTTATGTTCTTGAGGATCAGATGAGGTGGTAGGAGACTAGCTCTTGAAGTCACTCTGGTAGCCCTGGGTTCAAGATGAAGTTGCAGGCCCAGTTCTTCTTCCCCAAGTAAGGAGGCAGCAGGGCAGAAATGCAGCACTTCAGGAAGGCAGAAGCAGGTAAGTAGTCCAGTAAAGTGGCAGTCCTCTGAGCAGCACAGCAGTCCTTTTTTCTGGCAGAATATCCACAGATCCAGAAGTGTACTGAAGAGTTGGTGTCTGAGGCCCCTTTTTTATACCATGGTTCCCTGGTTCTGGAAGGCAGGAGAAGCTTCCAGACAATGGTTTTGAAGTGCATGGAATTCCCTGCCTCCGCTGATCTAGCTCCAAGCTGGCTGCAGTGACAATGTGAGTCATTAAGCCCTTTGTGGTAAGCAGAGCACAGGTACTTGTAAGAGGGGCTGTGCTCATCTCCATCCCTGCATCCTGCCAGCAGATGGCCCATTGAGGCACTCGTAACCCTTCTACTGTGTGACTCTCTGGGAGGAATTCACAAATTCTAACCGTCAGTTACACCCAGTCATGTGACCCAGGCCAGAATACAAGCATAAAAGGGCTAAGGGCAGAAAAATGCCAACTTTCTAAAAGTGTCATTTTTAAAATTGTGATAAAAAACCTGACTTTACCATTAAATAGGGAATTTCACTACAATTCCAAAGACACCAAAGATGGCTTAGCTACCAGCTCCCAATTGGAAATTACAGCATTTTAAATATAATAAGGAATACCCAATGTTATCCTATGAGAGGTGTAGGACTCACAGTAGTGAATAAATAGTTTTTCTCTACTTGGTCATGAAAAGCTTAAAATACATGTTCAACCTTTTAATTACACAACACTCTGCCCTATGGGCTACCTAGGGCCTACCTTAGGGGTGACATATTTGTAATAAAAGGGGAGTTTAAGGCTTAGCAAGGTCGTTTAAATGCCAAGTCGACATGGCAGTTTAAAACTGTATTGAGGCTACACTGGCAGACCTGGGAAATGTTTTGAAGCGCTACTTAGATGGGTGGCAAAAATATGCTTTAGGCCCACTAGTAGCATCTAATTTACAGACCCTGAGTATATTTTATATAACTCTACAAGGGACTTACAAGTAAATTAAAAATGCCATTTGGGTATAGACAGTTCTGCCATGTTTCAAGGGAAGAGCACAAGCACGTTAGCAATGTTTAGCAGTGGCAAGTGCACAGAGTCCTAAGGCCAATAAAAATAAGTTCACAAAAATGGAGGAGATGAGGCAAAAGGTTTGGAGGACGAACGCCATAAGGCAGACAGGTCAAACAGTTACCTTATTACACTTAATAAGTGATAGCTTTGGATTTGGAACAGATAGAGTTATGCTGTTTGCAATAAAATTATTTGTAATTTAAAACCTTCTTAAATAGTGAAGTCAGATTGTAAGTCACAATTCTGAAAAGGCCATTTTTATAAAGTTGGCATTTTCTTGTCCTAACCATAGGTGCCTTTTGCCAGTGTCCTGAGTCACATGACTGTGAACGGCTCTGCTGTTGAGGTGTGTCTATTGATTCCAGACACTAAAACAAAAGGGGCTTAGTGTGGACAGGACAGGCTCATCTGGCAGGATGACTGAGAGGAGCTGTACCCAGCTCCACTTACATTTCAAAGGGCTTCCCCTGCTGAGCACACAAAGGAATCTCACACCAGGCCTGTCCTGTCTTTTGTCACCCCAGACTTCTTGGAGCCTTGACAGAGGGAAGTGAAGGACTTTTCTGAACCAGATATGGGGGTAAGAAAGGGTGGTCTGCCACACACAAGGGCTGGCACCAGGTATAAATATTGGACCTCCAGAGCCATTCATCAGAACACTTCTGGACCTGTGTACATAAAAGAAGAAAGAATTCCATGCTGCCAGAGGAATGTACTTCTGATTGAGGACTGCCTTGATGCCTGAGAAGGAAGACTGGACCTCCTTACTTACCTTCATCCCAGGCTAACTTGAGTGAATCCAAGGGTCAGTTGGCTGACCTGTTTGAGCTTCTGGGACGGAACAAGCTCCAGAAACCCCTGCAACTGCCCAGCTGACCTGCTACAACTGGATCAGCCTGAGCACTGCTGGCCTCGTCTGGAGTGAGTTCCTAATCCCCAGGAGGAGCCCCCCAGGTCCTGGACCCTTAGCTGGCATCAGTCTGAGCTTCTCCCAAGAAGAAATGATGAAATACAGAAATTTGGGCTTTTCGCAACTGTGAACGGGCCCCTTAATGCCAGGTCTATGCCATCTGTGACTACTGCCAATGCAAAGCTCCGGTGAAGATCTGCTCTTCATGCTACAGTGACCTCCAGCACTTACCAGCGAAGCCAGCTCTGCACATTGACAATTACAGCCTGTGGTAAGCAACAACACAAAGCTCCAGCAACGACCTTCCACAACTCCCAATCAGCTCTTTGTGCTACAGCGGCGACAGCCTGCATTATCCAGTCCGCTCTTCACGCTACAGTGGCGACCATCCACAACACTTTTGCTGCCCCTCGCGGCATCCTCCACCGTGAACGGAACTCGTCGCACCAGACTTTAAGAAAGTAACTCTTTCAGCAGGTCTAACCTTGTCCCTGTAACCTACCCTTGCCCCGTAGCGGCCAGCCTGAACTTGTGACTTCCCCCGGTCTAGCACAACCAGATGATCATGAGTAGCGCTTTGTGCTTTTAGGCACTATACTTACTTAAAAACTTTAGAAAATACCTATCTCTGGCTCTACTGTTTGCATTTTTGTCAAAATTATGTCATTTTATTTATTAGAATTTACTCTAGTCTTCTAAATTGGTTTGGGATTTTTCTTATATTGTATTTTACTTTATTGTTGTTTGTGTACTTCATAATTACTTAACATTTTGCCATTACATTAAGGGTGATTTCTATGTGCTAAGGTACCAGATAGTTAAGCACAGTTTAATTTTGTGACCTTTGTGATTGACCCTGACAAGGATTATGGTTGTTGCCTGATTGGGGCTCCCACCCCCCTCCATCAATAATCTAATTTCTTACAATTGTTATGCATTGTGTTGCTCCATTGACATTTCCGACTACAGGATAGAGCCACAGACTTTAATATAAGGGACTGGAATTATTGGCAGCATATATACTGTGACTCAAAAGCCAGTTTGCTAAGAATAAGTTTGAATGCACTTACATTTATGAGTGACTTCTATTATTTTATACTTGAACGCTAACAACTTGTTTTACAAACAAATTATGAGTAAAATATATAAGAAAATTTAGTCAACTATCTCTATCCATTAAATTGCTCAGTTGTTCAAATAATGCCCACTCCCAACAAAGATTATGGCACTGGATAAGCCCACTTCTACCATACAATGCATTTACTCTAGGATTGATTATGCATTCTTTTACACCCACTTTACACATGTACAGCAAAGAACAGTTATTAGAAGTCATTTATATTTACCAATGAATTCTAGTTCCTACATATAGCAGGGTGTTGTTGGAAATTTGCCCTTCCTGGAAGATCACCCCAGTTGTTTGCCTTGTTTTGCGGAACCTTGCAGATGAAGCACACACCTAGGCTTTCCTCCTTTTGTCTTGCTAGTCAGCTTGGCTCCAAAACGAGTGGGGGCTGCCCTAGAACAGGTCTAGAGTGACCACAAGGGAGGGTTTGCCCATTAGGACAGTCAGACCTTAGGGTGGGCATAGAGAGCTCTGAACAGGGGAAGATGGGTTCTGCCATGTTTTATATAGGTAGAAAGGAACATTGTGGGATAGTTTACAATAAAACACAGGAAATTTCTGTCAGCCCAGTTATCCCACAAATTGTCCACACAGAAATGTGAGGAAAATGTGATTATTTTGTAGCTAAATGTGAAGTTTGCAGAAATGTTTGGGTTTGATAGGTTTCTCTAGATGGCCGCTGAGCCCAGGACCAAAAACGCAGGCGACTCACTCGCAAAACCAATAGTTTTGCAATAGATAATTTTGAAGTCTCCACAGTACGTTTTGGGGTGGTTGCTGTCATGGGCACTAGGCCTACCCACACAAGTGAGGTACCATTTTTATCAAGAGTTTTGGGGAAATGCGGGGTGGGTGGAAGGTTGTGGCTCCCTGCACATTCCAGAACTTTCCATCACAGAAATGCGAGGAAAATGTGTATTTTGTTTTACAAAGTTTGAGGTTTGCAAGGGATTCTGGGTAACAGAACCTGGTGAGAGCCACACAAGTCACCCCATCCTAGATTCCCCTGTGTATCTAGTTTGAAAAAATGTACAGGTTTGCTAGGTTTCCCTAGGTGCCGGCTGACGAGGGTGCAAAATCCATGACTAGGCACATTGCAAAAAAAGGGTCTGTTTTCACTGGAAAAATGTGATTGCCCAAGTTGCGTTTTGGGTCGTTTCCTGTCGCGGACACTAGGCCTACCTACACAAGTGAGGCACCCTTTTTATTGGGAGAGTTGGGGAAACGCTGGGTGTGTGTAAGTTTGTGGCTCCCTGCAGATTACAGACCCTTCCATCACAGAAAATTTAGGAAAATGTGTTTTGTTTTACAAAGTTTGAGGATTGCAAGGGATTCTGGGTAACAGAATCTGGTGAGAGTCACACAAGTCACCCCATCCTAAATTCTCCTGGGTGTCTAGTTTTCAAGAATATACAGGTTTGCTAGGTTTCCCTAGGTGCTGGCTGAGCGAGTGTCCAAAATCCACAGCTAACCACATTGAGAATAAAGGGTCCGTTTTCACTGGAAAAATGTGATGGGCCCACGTTGCGTTTAGGGCCGTTTCCTGTCATGGGCAGTATGCCTACCCACATAAGTGAGGTACAATTTTTATCAAGAGACTTGGGGAAATGCTGGGTGGGTGGAAGTTTAAGGCTTCCTGCAGATTCCAGAACTTTCCATCACAGGAAAATGTATTTTTTTGACAAAGTTTGAGGTTTGCAAGGGATTCTGGGTAACCGAACCTGGTGAGTGCCACACAAGTCACCCCATCCTGGATTTCCCTGTGTATCTAGTTTGAAAAAATGTACAGGTTTGCTAGGTTTCCCTAGGTGCCTTCTGAGCGAGGGTGCAAATTCCACAGCTAGGCACATTGCAAAAAAAGGGTCTGTTTACACTGGAAAAATATGATTGCCCAAGTTGCATTTTGGGTTGTTTCCTGTTGCGGGCACTAGGCCTACCCAAACAAGTGAGGTACCATTTTCATCAGGAGAATTGGGGAAATTCTGGGTGTGTGGAAGTTTGTGGCTCCCTGCAGAATCCAGACCCTCCCATCACAGAAAATTTAGGAAAATGTGTTTTGTTTTTACAAAGTTTGAGGTTTGCAAGGAATTCTGGGTAACAGAATCTGGTGAGAGTCACACAAGTAACCCCCTCCTGAATTCTCCTGGGTGTCTAGTTTTCAAAATATACAGATTTGCTAGGATTCCCTAGGTGCCGGCTGAGCGAGGGTCCAAAATCCACAGCTAAGCACATTGAGAAATAAAGGTCCGTTTTCACTGGAAAAATTTGATGGGCCCACGTTGTGTTTAGGGCCGTTTCCTGTCACGTGCAGAAGACCTAGCCACACAAGTGAGGTACCATTTTTATCGAGAGACTTGGGGGAATGCTGGGTGGGTGGAAGTTTGTGGCTCCCTGCAGATTCCAGAACTTTCCATCACAGGAAAGTGAGGAAAATCTATTTTTTTGACAAAGTTTGAGGTTTGCAAGGGATTCTGGGTAACCGAGCCTGGTGAGAGGCACACAAGTCACCCCATCCTGGATTCTCCTGGGTGTCTGTTTTTAAAAATGTATAGGTTTGATAGGTGTCTCTAGGTGCCGGCTGAGCTAGGGTCCGAAATCCACAGCTTGGCACATTGCGAGAAAAGGTTCAGTTTTCACTGGAAAAATGTGATGTGCCCAAGTTGCGTTTTGGGCCATTTCCTGTTGCGGGCACTAGACCTACCCACACAAGTGAGGTACCACCTTTATCAGGAGACTTGAAGGAACGCTGGGTGGGTGGTAATTAGTGGCTCCCCAGAGATTCCAGGACTTTCATTCACAGAAATGTTAAGAAAATGTACTTCTAAGTTTAAGGATTGCAAGGAATTCTAGGTATCAGAACCTGGTGAGAGCCACACAAGTCACCCCATCCTGGATTCCCCAGGATGTCTAGTTTTAAAAAATTTACAGGTTTGCTAGGTTTCCCCAGGTGATGACTGAGCTAGGGTCCAAAGTCCACAGCAAGACACATTGTGAAAAAGGGTCAGTTTTCACTGGAAAAATGTGATGTGCCCACGTTGCGTTTTGGGCAGTTTCCTGTCTCGGGCACTAGTCTTACCCACACAAGTGAGGTACCATTTTTATTGGGAGACTTGGGGGAATGCTGGGTGGGTGCAAGTTTGTGGTTCCCTACAGATTCCAGAACTTTCCTTCACAGAAATGTGAGGAAAATGTGTTTTTTTTTTACAACGTTTGAGGTTTGCAAGGGATTCTGGGTAATAGAACCTGGTTAGAGCCACACAAGTCACCCCATCCTGGATTCCCCAGGATGTCTAGTTTTCAAAAATGTACATGTTTGCTAGGTTTCCCAATGTGCCGGCTGAGCTAGGGTCCAAAATCCACAGCTAGGCACATTGTGAAAAAAGGGTCAGTTTTCCCTAGAAAATTTTGACATGTCCATTTTGCGTTTAGGGTCGTTTCCTGTAGCAGGCATTAGGCCTACCTGCACAAGTGAGGTACCATTTTAATCGGAAGACTTAGTGGAACACAGAATTGTTGAACAAGTGTTATTACCTATTGACTTTCTATGCATTTCTGCCTTCCAAACTTAAGACAATGTGTAAAAAAGAAGTCAGTTTGAAAAATGTCCTCTAATTCACATGCTAGTATAGGTACCCACAATTTCGGAGATGTGCAAATAACTATTGCTTCTAAACTCTATATTTTGTTCCCATTTCAGAAATACATATGTGTCCTTGATACCTATTTTTCACTCTTTCAATTTTACCAAATGAATTGCTATATACCCGGTACACAATGATAACCCATTGCAAGGTGCAGCTCAGTTATTGGCTCTGGGTACCTCAGGTTCTTGGTGAATGTACAAGTCCTCTATATCACCACAACCAGAAGGGTTTAGCGGACGTAACAGTATATTTCTTTCAAAAGTCTGCTATAGTTGGTAGAAGTTACAGGTGAAAACGTTGGCACAAATGGCTGTTTATTTCAACTCAATTTCAATCTTTTTTTATTTCAACTGTTAGTTTCTATAGGAAAACCTTGAAGGATCTACACAAATGACCCCTTGCTAAATGTATACAATCGTCTACTTTTCTGAAAGGTATAGCTGTGTGGGATCCATTATTGATTTCACCCATTTCTACCACTAACTGGAAGGAGGTTGAAAGCACCAAAATAGGAAAAATAAGCTATGTCCCAGTAAAATGCCAAAATTGTGTAGAAAATTTTGGTTTTCTGACAAAAGTCTGCCTGTCCCTGAAAGATGGGAAGATGGTGATTTCAGCACCGCAAACCCTATGTTGATACAATTTGCAGGGAAAAAAACAGATGCTTTCTTCTGCAGCCCTTTTTCCCCATTGTTTCCAAAAAAAACATAATGTTGCTGTAATTTGGCTAATTTCTGGGTCCCCTCCAAGGGAATCCACAAACCCTGGGTAACTTTAAAATCCTCCGGATGTTGGAAGAAAACATTAATTTAGCGTGGATACCTTATGTGCATAAAAAGTTACAGGGATCTACGCAAACCATCCTAAATAGCAAAAAAAAAGGCTTAGCACGGGGGTGAGGCCTAGCAGCGAAAGGGTTAAAGTATGTCTTGTAGCCTTATATCCCACTGCTGAGGGTAACTGGTTGTTCAAGGCCCTGAACACAAGTTACAGGCCCAAGCAGCAGATAAGGGCCTATAACGTGGGAGAGGGTCTTTAACAACCGGTATAGCCTTCAGCAGCGGGCTAGAAGGCTTTTAGAACATTTCACCCATTAAGGGCAGAATGTTCTAATTTACAAAAATGAGAAACATACATTGAAATTTTGGAGCATCCTGGCTTCAACAGGCCACTGTAAGCCCAGAGGTGCTCCGTTGTCTTCAGTGAAGCTCTCAACATTCCAATGTTCTAATTAACTTTTGCTTATCTTGCAATTGGTAAGTGAGAAAAGAATATTTGGAAAGTACAGAAGAAACTGCTAAAGAGAAAGAGCACAGAATGAAAATCTAATTTCCTTTTCAGAGATATTTAAGAGAGCTAATGAAACTAAGTCAAAGATGGAGGGCGTTATCTGGACAGCAGCACCCCTGATATTACCCAGCTGCTGCTGAGGAGCTGGGGGTATGTGGCTATAAAGCATGATAATGGCCCAGATATGAAACAGCCATATAATATATGATACCTTCAGAAGATATGTGTCTTTAATAACAGCAGTGCTTTCATGCATTTTGTAATTTGTTCTCTTTTTTACGTGAATCATGGGATTTTTTACTTTAATCGAGAAAAACTATGAGACACACTGCACAATTAAGAACCTGTGGTGTAGAAGAACCAGAAGTCATCAGGCTGTGTTCATAAATACCTTTGCATTTATGTGTTCATAAATAGCCACATAAGCTTTTTCTGATAAAAAAAAACCAACCTCAAACTTAAACTGCATTAGGCTTACATCACTTTTAAGATCATATCTTTGACTTTTTTTCTGGGGTATGGTAGCCAATCCACACGGTGATTGCCCACTTTAGGCCACTGATATACTCGCCAATGGCTAGAATACATAAACTCTGGCTTGTACAAAAAAGGAGGCAACTGATTAGCTCTCTACTGCTTTGGTTACTTGACGAGAAAAGCTACAAATAAATCCTCTCTCCTTATAAATGTTTAAAGGCAAAGCTAAGATTGAAGCAAAATAGTGCCTTCATTTCTTATTACAAAAGCGAGTTAACCCGTGCAAAATCAGTTTTATAATTGTTTTTTAACAAGTGCCATTCGTGGATGAGTCTTTTTTTGCTGAAAGTGTATGCTCCGTGAGCAATATCAACTAACAGTATACGTGTGATATAGTGCTGAAATATGGTTCCAATCTTTGTTTAAAAAAAATTCTCTCCGCTAACGCTTTTTTCTTTATACAGACTGGGACAAAGCTTCTTTGTTGCAATCAACATGAGGAAAGAAGCTAAAATGATACTAAAATAGCTTTTTTTGCACCAAGGTTCAGTTTACACATTGTGCCCCTAAAGATGCTGTTCAAGTGAACACCTTGGAATTTGAGCTGAAAATGAACAAAGGGTGAATCCTCTTTGTCTGTGGCTGTGCACGCTGTCACCTTGGCAACACTGCTTACCTGCAGGTGGGGCACAAGAAGTGTAGGGGGCTGCTCCGTGTTTCTGAGCGTGCTCTCCGTAGCTCATGCTGTAACTCTGAGGCCCAGGTGTACTATGGACAGGAGCTGTTGGAAAGTGCCACAAAGCGATGCATCGCTGTTTACTTTCACATGCACAAGGCATTTTGCACTATAAAAGTGCCAATTTAAGAGCCCAAAAAAGCCCTTCATGTCGTTTTGAGCCGCTTTGCCCCAACAGGGTGTTACTGGTGCATTACTTGGGCACAAACACCAATAGATTTTGATGCAAAGTTTGACCTACTAAGATAACCATACCAGGCTTTGAATCCAAAATAACACCTCCTGGAAGCAGGCATTAACAAGGGGAGATGTATCCATTTCTCAAAGAAGGAACATGCATTGCATGTGTACTGAACTGCAGAGCACACAACCAATGCGGGAGATCGTTGTGAGTTTGTTTAGGTATAGAAATTTGTACTAGAATGGTACTGTCCCAGTTGTCCTGTACTAGACAGTGCACACTCACCTCTGCACCATGGTGTAGGCAGTGAGTTTCCCAAGACATTCTTGTTTGAGCGGCCAGTCCTGAGGAAGAGAGCAGCAACAGGCTCGGGCTCTGTGATGGGTTTCCCCTTGCACACACACTGCCTCAAATTAAGTTGCTGTGCTTTGGTGCATGATATTATAATACGTTTCCGAGATAGTGTATTTGCTGTAAAAAGCATAACGAGAGCATGGCCACTTCTGCTCTTGTGCACAGTCACAGAAGGGGATCATGAGAGAGCCCCGAAAGTCCAGCAAAGCCTTAAAATGCAGCATCTTTATTCAGCTGGCAGCAGGCCATGGTCTACAGCCTGACAGATCCTGAATTTTTCCTCTAAGCTCAACCTTAGCGTGGAGAAGTCCTGTCTCAGGCATGAACCTTTGACAAACACTGGATGAGAGGGCTTCACAGATACAGCAAACACTGCAACTAGCAAAAAGAACTATAGTCGCTCTTCACATTTGTTGCTATGGCGACACCTTTGTACTTCTAGTATCTTCCTCCTATTGTTTGTGATACCCGATTCTGGTGACGTTAGAAGTGTATTGATGCACGCAGGTGTATGTTGCACCTCCATCTTCACTGTTAACAGAACATTATTGCAGGGATGTGTTATTTATAGAAACATATTCAAGAGTGGCAGTTATAAGCTTGGCGGCCTTGCTTGGAATCCGCAGTTACCCTCAAATTCATAGTTATATAAACTGGGGCTTTTAGGACTAAGATGTAAGAGTGGATTTTACCTGTGTTTGTGCTCTGCACATATTCATGGAATTTCCTTCTTAGGGCTGAAGTTATGCACTCTGAGATATCGACCCGCAATACACCTGCGCACCTCCTCACTTACCTGCTCGCACACACCCCTTATCCATCGTAGCCGCAGTGGGGTTCACTCCTTCTCCTGCCTCACTGCCAAGACCTGGCTGGAACGACCTGTCCTTCCAGCTCTGAACAGCACCCTCCCTGGCAGACTTCAGAAACAAACTCAAAACTTGGCTTTTTCACAGAGATGTGGCCCCTCAGCTCCCAGATATCCTTAGGGGTGACTGTGCTGCGCTATACATATACTGATTGATTTGTT
This sequence comes from Calotriton arnoldi, assembly GCA_963921515.1. Lineage (NCBI taxonomy): Eukaryota > Metazoa > Chordata > Amphibia > Caudata > Salamandridae > Calotriton > Calotriton arnoldi. Next base: position 319,213 of record CAWUFW010015283.1, read on the forward strand.
GATTAAATTAAGAATTGTAAGCCTGATCTATAAAACCTTTGAGTGGGTTGCAAAGCCTGTGATTCTCACACTCCCACGCTTTGCACTATTAGCAAGTCACAGGGGCATATTCACAAGAACGTGCGCTAAACATCTCCAAAAAATGTTAACGCAACTTCACACATCGCAGTCTATTGCGGGAAAATAACCCTGTGTTAACGTGGAATTCACAACACGGCGGTACCATGCGATAGCCTCCCGAAACCGCGGCCAATGTCCGCGATACAACCACCGCGACGGCGATAAAAACACAAACCCCAACGCGTAAAAAGACGCGATGTGCCCAAACGCGATAAGAAAACAGTGATAACCAGCGAGAGGCCAGCAATACCCACGCATAATGCGGGAAAAAGCACAAGAACAGCATACGGAAAATGCCACTAAAAAGGAAATGAACTGCGGAGTACCACGGATGCACCCTGACCGACTGCAGAGGACAACATGAACCCCACAATCCCCACGGAGGAACACCCAGGAATCCAGGGCTCGTGGAAGGGCAATGAGAAGAGGAAGAGGAAGACGGGGTACAGTCTGCAGGAAAACACGATTATCGTCACGGATGAGATAGAACACCACCACCAACTGTACGTCACCTCCAACGTGTCATTGGCAACAAAGAGGCAAAGATGGCACACTATCTCGGACCATGTGAATGCCGTCGCAGCGCCGAGGAGGACAATGGAAGAGGACAAGAGGCGCTGGATTGATGTGAATGGCAAAACCAAGCAGAAACTCGCTGCCAACACGAAAGCAGCAACGCACGTCGGAGGAGGGGCTCCAGCAGAACACCAGGAGCTGAATGACATGGAGAAGATGGTGGCCACATTCACCAGTCGGGAGACGGTGACAGGAGTTGGGGTCCGGACACTGCCCAATATGACCCGACACTACATCAACAGGGTGCGTACCGACCAGGGAGTGGGGGAAGGGGGAAGAGGGGCACAATGGCACACATGCACAATTAAGCAGAGCACACTGCACACCCACAATGACTCAGGATCATGTCCCTGATCCCACGGGAACACTTCAGCACACACACAAACACCAAGTAGTCCCACGTACACCATGTGCCCAAAGGGGCACCCACCCAACACATCAACAACCACACAACCAGTACATGCACACGTGCGAAACACAGCAAACATGCATATACGTCAGCCACACTGACAATGCAAGAGACACCACATGACGAGTAGCATTGATGCAGTCCAATCATCATGACAATGTACTAGGCACGACACTGAGGTGGCTGAGTGCAGACCACAACCGGAAAGGAGCAGGTCACACTCGGACACAGCCACCTGCACAAACAACCCCTGACGTCAACGACACATCTGCGGACAAACCATGCCCAAGAGTCACAACTCGACAAAGAGCACAAGTTACCCAAGTCTGCAACATCTCAGCACTGTGGAAGCACAGAACTGAAAGGCACACCGCATGAAAGGGATAAGTGGCAGCCAAATCAGAGCCACAGGAGCGACTCACCCACCGTGCAGCATACGCACATAAGAATAAGTGCACCTCGACATTGACAACATCCTGGTACAAACAGCAACACCTCCACAACAGAACACAGGACACAACTGGTGCCGCATATGTGCACAACATGGCCAATCACATCTGGCACAGCAGGAAACTGTGACACACCCCTGCGCAGGCCTGGCGTAAACAACGAGCAGTCCAGTTCCATAGATGCCATCCTGGAAGTGCTGGTTGATGATGGACTGTCTGTAGATGTAGGAATCGTGCAACGTGCCTGGGTAGTTTGCGACGACATTGGTGAACATTCCCCGGTGGTGCACTATTGCCTGCACATTGATGGAATGCGTGTGCTTTCTGTTGCGGGAGATGTGTGCAGTGTCCGCAGGGGGCACAAGTGGGACATGTGTGCAGTCAATGGCCCCCAACACTTGTGGGAATCTAGCGATGGCGTAGAAGCCTTGCTTGGTCTCCAGCTGTTCCTGCGCAGTGTGGGGGAAGTGAAGGTACTGGGGTATGAAGCTGATGATTGCATCCAGGACAGTTGTGAGAAACTTTGATAGGGCTGGCTGTGAGACTCCTCCGACTCTGGCCGTTGTTGGTTGGAAGGTACCAGAGGCCAACATGTGCAGCACAGCCAGCAGCTTTGTCTGCGGAGGGATGTTGGTTGTCCGCTGTGTTGGGACCCTCAGCCTGTGGACGATGTGGGTCATGATGCGGAGGATGGTTGTCCTTTTGAGCCTGTAGTGGGCAATGACTTCCTCGGGTGTTATGTCTGTGAGACTGGTGCGTTTTCGGTAGGTCCGCTGTCTTACTCTGCGCTGCCTCTGTGGTGGTCCGGGGGGGGGTGCCGGTCTGGGTCCTGGGGGTGGTGGCGGTGGGTGTTGTGGCCCTGTTGGGGCTCCAAGCTGCATGATGAGTAGCTCCATGGCATCGGTTGTTCTTCGGCTGTGGCTGTGTGCGGGGCTCCGTTGCCTACTGCAGGTAGTCGTCCTGCTTAACACCAGCAAGAGGCAGATGTTAAATACCTGCTGCTACCGCGGCTTATCGCGTGGTTTTGGTTCGCATCGCAGATCTGGCAGTTCGTTGTGAAAGTGGTGTAGTGGTGTTTTCGGATGTTTTTGCACGGGAACGCCTACTCTGCATCTCATTAGGGTTAGTTGGTGGTGTCACCCGTGGGGATAAAATTTGCGGCAGTTATCGCGGGAATACTGGCGATGTCTGCAGTTTGCACCCGCTTGTGAATGGGGCGTTAAATCTATCTCCACTTTTGATGCGTTAAGGTGGCGATAACTCGGCGATAAGTCCTTGTGAATATGCCCCACAATGTACTAGATGCACATTGCGAATCTTAATCGGAAATGGGTTTCAGAGTCGCCAAGTTATTTCTGTGGAGCATAACAAACTGCAAAGTAAAGTGGGTGCAAAGGGGGTGTCTGCCATTCTTTGTGATTTGCCATGAAATTTGTCAATGGCTTCTGGCCACAATTACGGATGCAAACCTTTGATCAGTTTCTAAGGGGCATATTATCAAGAGTTGTATCGCCGCTTTTTACCACACATAGCGCCGAAAAAGCGGTGATTTTATTATCGCACAATTTACAAGGACTCGCTACCATGCAGTAGCGCGAGTTTCCTTGCGATAACAGCCGTTTTTTCCCCACTTTGCATGTCAGCTATAGACATCCCTAATGACATGCAAAGTGGGCGTACCTTAGAAATACTACATGACAAACCCTCGCTACCACAGCTTCGCATTATTAACAACGCTGCACCGGTTCCGCAAAGCGATGTCAAAAGTAGCGCTAGGGCCTCTTTTTCGCAGGTATTTAACTCCTGCTAATAATCTGATTTAACCATACTATGAATGGGAGGTGGATTGGAAGGTTAAGTCCACATCTCCCGATTACCAAGCATTTCATTAGCGCAGTTCCCATATCGCTGTATTACGTACGCTAATGATGCTTATCGCCGTCTATCGCAGGATTTTACATTGCATGTGAGAAAAGCGTTGCTAATACAACGCTAACAGGGCGATGTAATCCGGCGATAGATGGTGATAATTAAAAACGCGCTAAGCGTGTTCTGCGATAATTATCGAGGGTTGTTGTTAATATGCCCCTAAGTCCTTAAAGTGGGAGGCATCAATTTATAAAGTGGAATCTGCCCTGTGTCAGAGCTTCCACAAGGCGAATGCCTTTTGACATTGAGGAGGCATATGCACAAGTACCTGCGGGAGGGGGAATTGCATGCTTCCCTCAGTGCAAGTTACAGATGTCCAATGTTTTTGTGAAAGCAGCACTCTGAGGTACAGAAGATGGTTAAAAAAAATGCCATTCTATGAATACGAATGCAGGGATTGAAAGTCTGTTGTCCCTCCTTCCTTGATTTCGAAAGGAATAGCAAATTTAATTTCTAGTCATGTTTTGCTTTTACTCTTACTTGTTTTCTGCATAGTAAACTGTACATGTGAGGTGCAAAGGAATTATGACGTTGTTTTAAGTTTGGACAAGGGAACAGGTCAAGTTTCCCTACTACTTATAGAAAGGGGATTCCTTCCTTTTTAGCTAGTGACAGAATGGTATGAAATTCTCGCCTCTAATGCCAGCTTGGTTAATAGCGTGATCTGTGTTCCATGGCATACATTTTTTGATTGCTCGTCCGTGCATTCACTTCACTATGCTTGTGACAAGATTCCTTCTCTTTGCCTCTGAGAGGCGCTCCACACAGACCAGCTGCAGCCTGGAACCCATCTCCAAATTTCATCCTGAACGTTTGCAGTTTTTACCTCTATGCTATGTTTGACTTCAGTATAATAGAAACCTACACTGGTTTCTATGGACTACATATCCAAAAAGGCACTGCCAAATAAATACAAAAAACTGTCAGCCATGCCCTCAATTTTACTAGTCCTGATACTCTTCCGCACTTAGGGCCAGATGTACATAGACTTTTGTTTGTGATTTCCTAATAGCGGATTTTTTGCAATTCGCTATTAATTAATCACAAACAGCTATGTACAGCAGTGTTTTTTTACACTGTTTGTGATTCCCAATGGGTCTCCAGGGACCTGCCTCATTAATATTTATTAGGCAGGTTGCAATTTGGGACCCCTTGGGACTGGCTAGCACTCACAGGGATGGTGAGCCTTTTGGGCTCAGCAGACCACCATGTCTGTGAAGGCTTTTTAAATAACTTGGCAGTTTGAGTGGACTGTTCCCATAATGAGCAGGGTCAAGACTGATTTGCATTTGCCTGGGTTCAAACTGGGGTAGCGAAGTGAGCTACAGAACTATGGATTTAACCTATATATCTTGACTGAGGGTGAATGTTTGATTCATTCAGCATTCCGTCCATCATTTGTTGCCGCAGCACACTGCTTTTTAACCGGTTCCGTGCTGAGAACGTAACGGTTATATTCTCGGCTGTGACGCTGGTGTGCCGAGGATGTAACCATTACGTCCTCGGCACACCACCGCGAAATCCCTCTGCTTTAAACAGCAGAGGGATTTTATTTTTATTTTTTTAGACTCAGGAGGTGTGGAAGAGCTTTCCCAACCACCCGAAGCATTTTGTGTTCAATGTAATGACGATTGCGCGCATGGCACGCTGACATCATTACATTGAATGTGAAACTGAAATGAGCCGATCAGCTTGTTTCAGTTTCACTACTTCGGTACTCATGGAGCTATCTGAGCCCCCCAAGCACCAAAACACACGGGAGGGGTATCATTGGAAAGGGGAGAATCTCCCCTTTCCAATGGTACCCTTCGCTAGGGGATCCCTGCTTGGGGATTGCCACAGGAGGGCGATCCCCAAGCAGGGATCCACCTCTAGACACCAGATAGGGGGGGGGGGCAGCCCCTTCGGCAAGGGCCTTTGCTTCCCCCATATTACTCTCGGCATATTCAGACTTTCGGCCCCCCCCCCCCGGGGGCAGGCAGAGAGCACACTAGGCAGCAGGGATTATTTTCTTTTAAAAACATAGGGGTGGGAGCTGCCCAAAATGGGCACGCCAATGCCCCCAACCGCTCCTAAAGAAATAGCCGGTCTCTCTGCCCCTCCTGGGGGAAAAGATGGGGCACTAGCCTCCGATCTGCCCCCCTGGAGGGCAGAAAGCCCACTAAGCACCAGGGTATATTTTCTTTTTACCCAGAGTAGGGCTAGGGTTGCCCAGAATGGGCATGGCAATGCCCCCACTACAGCCAAAAAATAGCCACAGCATTTCTGCCCCCCCTGGGGGGTAGATGAGGACAATCGCACCAAGTCTGCCTGCCGGAGGGGGCAGAAAGCCCACTAAGCACCCAGAATGGCCATGCCAATGCCCCCACCCCACTCAAAAACAAAATGGGAAGAGTCTTTCTGCCCCGTGGGAGGGGCAAATGGGGGCAACAGCTCACGATCTGCACCCCTGAGAGGGCCGAAAGCCCACTAGGCATCAAGGACTTTTTTAGTTTGTATGTTACGGGTGGGGGCTGCCCAGAATGGGCAGGCTAATGCCCCCACAAAAAATAGTCATAGTCTTTCTGCCCCCCTAGGGAGCAGATGGTGGCAAAAGCCCCGACCTGCTCCCTGGGGGGGGGGGGCAGAATGTCTACTAGGCACCAGAGATATGTTTATGGGCATGTCAGGGAGTGGCCCCCTAGACAAAGGTCGCTCCCCCTTTTTTGTGCACACATTTCGGCCATATCTACCTCCCTTCTGGGCAGATCAGAGATATTTGTAGGCTCATCTGCCTCTAAGGGAGGCATAAACGTACTGGACACTAGAGAAAGTTTCTCTGTGTCTGTGTGGACTGGAGTTTGGCTGACGGTCTGTGCATACTGACGTTAACGAGTTATGTGTGGACTAACGCTTGGCTGGCAGTGTGCGTGGATGGTCGATTGGCTAGCGGTCTGCGTGGATGGCACTTGGCTGGCAGTGTGCGTGGATAGTGGTTGGCTGGCAGTGTGCATGGATGGCGCTTGGCTGGTGGTGTGCATGGATGGTACTTGGCTCGGGGTGTGCGAGGATGGTGCTTGACTGGTGGTGTGCATGGGTGACACTTGGCTTGCTCTGTGCATGGGCTGTCGCTTGGCTAATCGTGAGCTGATGGTGTGCGTGGATGGCGCTTGGCTGGCAGTGTGCATAGATGGCGCTTGGTTGGTGGTGAGGCTTGTGTGGATCTGCTAGTGTCTTATTACCCAGAATCCACTGCAAACCTCTGTGGTAAAGTTGTGGGATCACCGCGCCAGCACAAATTTACCACCACCCAGCATTCCCCTCAGTCTTCTGATAAAAATGATACCTCACTTGTGTGGGTGCCCAAAGCAGACAACCTAAAAACGGATAAAATAAAAAAACTGAGGGGGAACCAAAGTGGGTCCAAAAGGACAGTTTTTAAAAATAAGTTTTTAGGCTGATTCTGCTTTGCACACCCACACAAGTGAGGTATCATTTTTATCGAGAGACTGAGGATAACGCTAGGTGGTGGGAAATTTGTACCGCCATGTGTTCTCACATCCTTCCCACACAGAAATGTCTGGAAAATGTGACGTTTCAGCAAAACCTGAGATTTGCAGGGGATTCTGGGTAAGAAAATATTGGGGGATCCACATAGGCCACACATCCCTGGACTCCCCCATGCATCTAGTGTTCATAATTGTCTGGGTTTGGTAGGTTTCCCTAGATGACCGCCAAGCGCAGGCCCAAAAACCCAGGTGCCCCCCATCCATCACAAAACAACCTGTTTTTGCAAGGGGGTCACCTGTGTTTTTTGTCCCGGGCTCAGGGGCCATCTAGACATTTGTGAAAACTAGACATTCAGGGGAGGTGTGTCTTGCATGGATACCCCAACTTTGTTTTACCCAGAATCCCCTGCAAAACTCAAATTTAGCTAAACAAAATCATGTTTTCCTCACATTTCTGTGTGGGAAAGTTGTGGGATCACTGAGGCAACACAAATTTCATACCACCCAGCATTTCAGAGGTCTGCCAATAAAAATGCTACCTCACTTGTGTGGGTGGGCTAAGGGCCCGTGACAGGGAAGGGTCTAAAAGGTATTGTAGAGGCATCAAAAATGATCGATCACAAAACTACCTAGTTTTGCAAGGGGGTCATCTGCGTTTTTGGTCCTGACTCGGCGGCCATCTAGGAAAATCTACCAAACCCAGACAGTTCTGAAAACTAGGCACCCGAGGAAGTCCAGAGAGGTGTGGCTTGCGTTGATCCCCAAGGTTTTCTTAACCAGAATCCCCTGCAAACCTCAAATGTTGCTAAAAACATCACATTTTCCTCACATTTCTGTGTGGCAAAGTTGTGGGATCACCAGGTCGACACAAATTTCCTACCACCCAGCATTCCCCTAGGTCTCCTGATTAAACAGTACCTCACTTGTGTGGGTGGGCCAAGTGCCTGCTACAGAGAAGGGCCCAAAATGTATTGTGGAGATATCAAAATTATCTATCACAAAACGGCCTGGTTTTGCAGATGGGCACCTGTGTTTTTGGTCCTTGGCTCAGCGTCCATCTAGGGATTCTTACCCAACTTAGACATTTCTGAAAACTAAACAAGGATGTGTGGCTTGCTTTGATCTCCCAACGTTTTCTGGCCCTGAATTCTCCCAAGACTTGTTAGAGGATGGAATTACAGACACGTGTGACCTGTTTTGTGCATTACAGTCATGTGACTCTACCCTCAGTTTGATGCAGCATGGAACTGGTTCTAAGCTGCTGGTGCTTGAAAACATCTGTAACCTAGACACTGTGTTGATGTTTGCTGTCAATTTCCTGCTTGCTCGTACCACAGGCTGTATTCTGTTACAGACAGTGCAGACTGCTGCAGATTTCTCACAGTCGTATGTTGCTCTTTCCTTCTCTTTATATTTTTTGATCTGTAGCCTGCAGTCAAGGGGTGCTTATGAGTGTCTCTCTCTCTTCTTTGCTTCTAGTTTGTTCCTCCTCTTCCTGCTATTTCCCTTTGCTTCCTGTTTGTATCACTGTTGCTGATTCAGTTGTCTCTTTTGCTTCTTCCTTGTGTTTCTGTCCTTAGCTACTCCAAAGTTTTCTTGATTTTGCTCCATGTTTACCTGCACTTTGCTTGTGTTTCCCCTCTAGAAGTCTGTAATTTACCTTCCAGTTCATCCCTCATGCTTGTTATAGTTTCCAGGCTGCTTGTGTTTGTTCTGTTGTTTTTAGTGTCCAGGTAGCTCTACGTTACTTAGTGCATTCCTTAATGTCTTGGTGCCTGTTTGAAAGTGGATTATTAGTAGGGGCAAATGTATATCTGCCGCTGGCAATAAGGCCACTAACACAGTATGGGGCTCAGAACAGGTCTGAGAAAATTATTTGCATGCTCAACCCTTGGTAGCTTGGCTGCGAGCAGGCAGGCTTAACTTCATAGACAGGTATGTAAAGCATTTAAAAACATCAATTAAGTAAATAATTAAGACACAATGCACAATAAAAATCCAACACCAATTTATGAAAATAGGAAATGTTTTTTATCTTTAAAATGACACCAAAATGAAACAAATCCAATATAGGGAACTGGATATATGAATTTTTAAAGATTTAGCAGTATACAGCACATAGAAACCTATAGCACCTTATCGGGACATCTGGTCGCGATAGACCAGGTCAAAGTCTAAGTTCCAGGCCAACCACGATGGAGCCCTGGGCGGCAACCCCTCGCGGTAGGTCTTGGTCAAAGTTTTTACCTTCTGACATAGAAACTTTTCTGGAGCTTTTCTTCCCGGGGTCTCTCGAATCTCTCAGCTAGTCCGGATTCGGTGAGGGATCGCCCGATTGCCTTGCGATGAGCTCCCGATCAAACTAATGCAAGTCAGACACCCGGAGCGTTCCAGTGGGACGAACCAAGGATCCAGGCCGACTCGCGGTTGAAGGCAGGCGGCTTGGCTCTTGCCGTTGCTCCTGGTCACCTTTTCTTTGTTCGGACTTAGAAACTTTTAGAGAGCTTTTTCTTGCGGGGTCCCTCGATGCTCTTCACCAGGCCGGATTCGGTGAGGGTTCGCCAGCCTCGGATTTCGCCTACTCCTGGTCAAACTCTGGAAGTTGGAACTACAGAGCTTTTCAGCGGGACAAACCTGGACTGCAGGCAGGCTCGTGGTTGAAGGCAGGTGGCTTGGCTGGCCAAGTTGAGTCGGTGCACTTATGGAGCTTTTTCCCAAAGTAGCTCCAAACTTCTCCAAACTTCTGGAACTTCTTCTTGAAGTTCCCCAAAGGGTCCCAAAGTGTCTCAAACTCACTCCAAGGGCCTGGAAGCTCCAAGATGTTCCTTGAAAGTTGAGGACTTCAGTTCCCACAATCCACTTGGACAAAATGCTTACAAATCCACTGATGGTGCTCCAGGTTGAGGATTCTTGGTGGTGATGTTCCAGGTGAGTTCTGTTAACCTGTAGCTTGCAGGGAGTCCACTCTTTACCTTTTACAGCATGGTAGTCCACAGAGCTGTTTTCAAGCAGCAGATCTGAAAGGCTAGGCCCCTCTCAGATACGTATTCCAAGTTCTCTGGGTCAAGCAGGAGGGCACTCCTGTCCAATGGGGGGCAGGGTACCACCCAAAGGTATGACCACATCCTGCAAAGTGTGGCACTATTTTGTCCCAGAGTGCACCAATTCTTCCAAATTCATCATGGCTGATTTTCCAGCAGGGAGAGAGGAGCTGGCTAAACACAACCCTAGGATGGCTAATCTCCATAGTCTCTCCCCCTTGCATCTGCTCATTCCTTCCTTAAGCCTAGTATCTGGCTGGGTTCAAAAGAGTAGAATTGTAAATGACACTGGTGCAGGGCCACACTGGGAACAGAAACCGGCCCTGACAAACTGCTCAGCCGGCCCCACCCTGGGGTGAGGGGAGTGCAGCCGAGCAGTTTGCGAGGGCCGAGCTAGCCAATTTTGTTACCTGGGGGCCGATATTGCCGACCCCCGGTAACAAAAACGGCCCCCCAGGGGCCCAAAACCGGCCCCCACCCTAGCGGCCTACCGGGAAAACGCCCAGTGCCCGCTATGGCCAGTCCGGCCCTGCACTGGTGTCTTCCCCTTCCCTTGAAGTCCATTGTTTACGACTCCTCCCCCTGCTCTGGCATTCCTGTGTAACAGAACACTGCCCTACCAGCAGAGCTGGCTAACCCCAGGGGCTCTTTATCACCTCTTCAAAGGAGCCGGGCTAATCCACATAACTCTGACCAATCAGGACAGACCACTGGAAGGCTGAATCTGAGCTTACAGAAAAGAAAGTCTTATAACTTCTTGTCTGTACATTTTAGGAGAAATTCAAAAATATCATATTGTTGGATTTATCAATACCATTTTGTGAAGTCTTTGAATGCTATTTTTATCATTCTCCTATCAGGATTTATTAGTTAATAACATCTTGCCATGTTAACCTATGAGGCAGGGGATTTGAACTGGTAAAAATGAATTGGGCCATTTTTCCAGCACCAGGGCTTATAAAAACATATTTTATAAGTACTCTGCCTATATCTACAGGACCCCCACCCCTGGAATACCTAGGGGAGACTTTAGGGGTTCTGAATATGTAAAAATATTGCAGATCCTCCCTCCACAGTGCTCCTAGCATCAAAGTCGATTTTGTGCAGCACTTTATCACAATGTGGGGAGTGAAATGTGCAATTTCACTTAACCCAGGGTATAAAAAACTCATTTTTATAAGGGTCCTCCTTATAAATACCTGACCCCCCCACCCCTGAGACACCTAGGGGAAATCCTTGGGGTACCTAATATGCCCAAACATTGTAGGTTATCCATTTTTAAGTGCCCCAAACACCAAAGTCGAGTTTGGGCACAATTTACTTTTTAAAAGCAGTCCTGCAACACAGAGCTACTTTTAAACTGACCTCAGGCTTCAGCAGTGCACACTTGCAAGTGCAGAAAGGGCTGCTGGCCTCTAAATTGCCATGCGCTATTATTTACTAGGAACTGAGAGGTAGTTTTAATCCCCCTGCCCTATTATGTACTAGGGCCTTATAGGGTAGGTCATGCCAATCACAGGGGTACCTCAACCCATAGTGCACCCTAGTGTATGTAGGTGTTTTCACTGTATTCTAAGTGTCTCTTTCAGCATAGCACTGACACTGGGCCTGGTTAGACAGAGCCCAGGATCCGTCAGAGTCAGTTACCACCAGTACCAGTCACCAAAAAGTTGGGGGGTGCCCAGGGCATAGGATGACTTTGCAACATAGCCTCCCCCAAATGAAAGGTGATGGGTTACTAACCTACACCCTGGTAGTCCTCATCAGCTAAGTGGAAAAACCTGGAAAGTCCATCCGCATTTGCATGGGCAGACCCAGGTCTGTGTTCCACTGTAAAGTCCATTCCCTGTAGGGAAATAGACCACCTTAACAGCTTGGGATTCTCCCCTCTCATCTGCATGAGCCATCTGAGAGGCTGGTGGTCAGTCTGAACAAGAAAGTGAGTCCCAAACAAATATGGTCTCAACTTTTTCAGGGACCAAACCACAGCAAAAGCCTCTCTCTCTATGGCACTCCACCTCTGCTCTCTGGGAAGAAGTCTCCTGCTAATAAAGGCAACTGGCTGATCAAGGCCCTCTTCATTTAGCTGTGACAACACTGCCCCAATCCCTTGCTCTGAAGCATCTGTCTGAACCACAAATTACTTTGTGTAGTCAGGGGCCAGCAGCACTGGTGCTGAACACATAGCAGCTTTCAGAGTGTCAAAAACCTTCTGACACTCTGGGGTCCAATCCACCTTTTTGGGCCTCTTCTTAGAAGTGAGTTCTGTTAGGGGCCCCACAATGGTCCCATCATTTTGAAGAAACCTTCTATAATACCCTGTCAGTCCAAGGAATGCCCTGACCTGAGTCTTGCTCTGACATGGTCAGACACCTTGTACAGTTTATGTTTGACAGGTCGGCTGTCACCAGTGTCAATGTGGTGCACACACCACTCAGTGATGCCTGGGGTCAAAGAGAACAGGCTAGCAAACTGCTCCAGCACCTGCTTACAGTCTCTGTGCTGCTGGTCTGTCAACTTGGTAGAGAGTACAACTCCCTCTACTGACCCATCTTGCACATTAGTGGAGAGGCGGTTGGGCACTGGCTCAGTTTCCTCCTCCATTCCCTCATCACTGACCAGTAACATGGTCATATCTGCCCTGTCATGGTGGGGTTGCAATCTATTCACATACAGGACCCTATGAGGGTTCCTGGGGGGTGCCAAGGTCCACCAAATAGGTAACCTCACCCTTCTTTTCTAAGATTGGATAGGGCCCACTCTACTTGTCATGGAGGGCCATGCGAGCCACAGGCTCCAACACCCACACCAATTGTCCTGGAGTATACTCAGGCATAGTAGCCTTCTGATCATACCAGTGCTTCATGAGCTCCTGGCTGGCCTCCAGTTTTCTGCTTGCCTTGTACATGTACTCTGCCATTCTAGATCTCAGGCCTAGCACATAGTCAAGCACATTGTCCTTTGTTTCTTTAAGAGGCTTCTCTAAAGACTCTCTCAGCAAGCACAATGGCCCCCTCAAAGGGTGTCCAAACAACAACTCAAAGGGACTGAAACCAACCCCTTTCTATAGCACCTCCCTGTAGGCAAACAGTAGGCATGGGAGGAGAACATCCCATCTCCTTCTGAATTTCTCTGACAACCCATTTATCATGCCCTTCAGGGTTTTGTTGAATCTCTCAACTAGACCATTTGCTTGTGGGTGATAGGGGGTGGTGAACTTGTAGTTGACACCACACTCATTCCACATAGCAGGACAGAAAGTTTGTGCCCCTATCTGACATCACCTCTTTCGAAAACCCACTCTGGTGAACACACCAAGCAGTGCTCTAGCCACCGCAGGAGCATTAATGGTTCTAAGAGGGATTGCTTCAGGGTACCTAGTGGCATGGTCCACTACCACTAAGATATACCTATTCCCTGATGCCGTAGGTGGGTCCAGGGGACCAACAATGTCCATCCTCACCCTTTCACAAGGAACCTTAACCACTGGCAGTGGTATGAGGGGAGCCTTTGTCTTGCCCCCTGCCTTGCCACTGGCCTGACAGGTGACATAGAAGCTCCAAAAATCCTTTATCTTTTCAGACATATGAGGCCTGTAGAAATGGTTCACCAACCGGTTCCATGTCTTTGTCTGTCTCAAATGCCCTGCCAAGGGGATAGCATGACCCAAAGTCAGGATGAACTCTCTGTACTTCTGGGGCACCACTAACCTCCTGGTGGCCCCCTCCCTGAGGTGTCTGGCCTCAGTATAAAGCAGTCCATCTTCCCAGTAGGTTCTATGAAACCCACTGTCATCCCCCTCCTCTTGCTTAGAGGCAATCCGCCTGAAGCTCTCAAGGGTGGGACAGTCTCTCTGTCCCCTACTGAACTCCTCTCTAGAGGGTCCACCTACTCCTGTCAGTTATGTCAAATCTGACAGCTCTGGCCGGGTTGAAATCCCTCCCTCAGAGGCCAGATCCTCCCCTTCAGGGTTAGATTCTTCCTGCACCTCTGGAGTTCCCTGGGCTGGCTCGCCAGGCCCAGTACCCTTGTCCTTGGATGCTTGGCCCTTTGTTCCAGGGTCCAAGTGTCCAGCCCCTCCCTTCTGGCTAGTCTGTGACCTAGTCACCGCACATACCCACTCAGGGAGCTCCAATATTTTCATATGGAGTCCTCTCTCCACCTCTGACCACTCAGAGGCTTCAAGATCACTGCCAAGTAAACACTGGACTAGGAGCACCTTTGACACAGCTACCTTCATAGGGCCTGTCACATCTCCCCATTCCAAATCCACCACAGCCATAGGATGGAGTTTGGTAGTGTAGTCTGCATAAGTCACCTGGTGAAACTCACCAGGTAGCATCCTCCCTGGAGGCACCAGCTCATCCAGGACCATAGTAACACTAGCCCCTGTGTCTCTGATAGCCTCAACCTCAGTCCCATTCACCTTAGGCCTCTGCCTGTACTTGTCCATGTTTGGAGGTAAGGCATCAAGGGTTGCAATATTCACCCCACCCAGGGACACTAAGGTTGCTTCCACCACCTGACTACTCTTCACTGTAGCACCACTCTCCACCCCTACACTGACAATCCCTGTGGATGGCCCCTTAGAGGGGAGCTTCTTGGTGCAGACAGCATCTCCCTGTTTGTGCCCTGGCTGGTTACAGTCAAAGCACTTACCCACCTTGGAGGGATCAAAGAACCTACCATTCTTTCCCTGATACCCCTCCCTTTGAATTTGGGTTGGCTCGAGGGCCCCCCTCCTTGTGCAGATTTTTGTGGGTCTTTTGAGGACTCCATAGGATTTTGACCTTCTTTTCCCTGGGACCTCGGGCTTCAACAGTGCATACATGCAAGTGCAGAAAGGGCTGCTGGCCTCTAAACTGCCATGCCCTATTATATACTAGGGACTGAGAGGTCATTTCAATCCATCTGCCCTATTTTGTACTAGGGCTTTATAGGGTAGGTCATGCCAATCACAGCGGTACCCCAACCCATAGTGTACCCTAGTGTATGTAGGTGTTTTCACTGTATTCCAAGTGTCTCTTTCAGCACAGCACTGACCCTGGGCCTAGTTAGGCAGAGCCCAGGGTCCATCAGAGTCAGTTACCACCAGGACCAGTCAGAAAAACGTTGAGGTGTGCCCAGGGCACAGGATGACTTTGCTACAGTGCCTGTCCTGCTTTGTTCGGTCTCCAGTATTACAATATGTTTGCTTCTTTTCTTAACTTTCTTATGCTTGTTCAGCTCCATTCAGTCTCCAGTAGTCCCATGATTATACTCCAGTTCCTTCTGTCTTATGTGCGCTTGGTTTATATCCATTGTCTTGTGTTGCATGTAGATTTAAGTGTGCTGATTGTGACAGTGTGATATTGCTGTTTTCTTAGGCTTCACCACTTTGTTTCCAGCTAAACCCTTAGAGGCGTGTCTTGTTTATGTAAGTACAAACCATCTTTGTTTGGGGCCTAGCGTCCAAATACAGAATCACCTCTGCAGCTCTTTCTATGGGCTTTCAGAGTGGCTATCTGTAGGAGTAGTGTGTAAAGAGATGTTCAGTTTTTGCTAATATTGTGGGAATGTGAATGTGAATTAAAGAAATACGGTGCATTCCTGTCCTTTCCCCCTGTGCTGATGCACAATTTATTGCCTAGTGCCAATGCAGGCATCCTTGCACCATAGTGCAAGGTTGTCTGTGTTGCTTGCAGGATTGTTTTGGTGCAGGAAGGGGCACCTTTCTGCACAAAATTAATACAGAGAGACATTTTTCTCTGGGGCAGCGCCATAATCCATGGGTGTTCCTTGGGAAAACCCATCGCAATGCCCATGGAACGCCTCCCTGGCGCAGAGTAAAGCAATGCAGCAATTTGTGCTGCTTTGACTTATTCCATATCTATGAGGCCATGGAAATCCATGAAGAGTGGCTTTGCATGGCCTCATAGATATGATTGAGAGGCTGGCGCTGCCGTAGGGTCAAAAAAAGTGATCCTCCACCGGCGCAAGCCTCTCATAAATAAGCTCCCGAGTGTTTATCTTCAATAGTTGCATGACAGACTATCAGTTAATGGAGCACTAGTCTCAAATCACTAATGATTGTGAGAAGCCATTGAGATTTAAGAAAATGCTAAATATTTTTATTTGTATCGACTTTTATAGGTACAAACTCACTCAGTGTAGAATTTTGATGAAGAGGCCAAAAGAATAGGTGAAATTTAATACATTTGGAAACAAATGAATTTACGTGGCTCTAAAGTATTGTAATCGTGAATTGTGTTGGCCATTTGTGTGAAAATCCTTAAAGCATGAAAATATAAAATGTTCAGAGGTATGCTGTATTTATGCCCCTCTACAGCATTTTGGGATTCACTGACATATATTAACCCTGTGGGCACATAAAAACAAACAGACATACCTTGGCTCTGCCCTCTTCTCTGTGTACTCAAATTAAGGAACATCATTCAACTGGCTTAAATTACTTTTATATTTTTCTTTACTCCTACATATGTAATTATAGTGATGCTTTGTTGTGTATTACTATGATGTATTTATGTTCTAGGAGCGAGGCATGGAATGTTTGTTGCATTCTTACACGCCATTCCAGTCCAGGGGTCAGTTGCTGCTTGCTCCGTGGACTGGAAGCCGTGCTGCCTGGCTCCCACCTGTTCCGTTATTTTACAATAAACTTCTTTCAAGTAACCTGATGCCAACCTTCATTACAATTGGCGACGACTAGGTTACCTCCGCGTAGGAAAATCTTCAAGCAAGACAAAAAAAAAAGGAAATATATATTTTATATATTTTTAAACAGGAAGGTTGGACTGTTTCTTCACTAACGGACTACCAGAACCGGAACGTTCACCTTTTTATCTGCATTCCGGTGTTTCGGCAAACATCATTTTGTGAGTAGTTTGGAAGATTTATTGGCCTTGCTGTGCCTTCTGTCATTGTAACTGCCATTCGGCTGCATCTTTCGAGCAGCGGCAGCATTCCAAGCCTGCAAGGTACGTTCCGTGAGGTTGTGACGCACATAACGTCGTGCTCACTGTTACGTGTGACGTAATCGCGCGAGGTCACGCTACGTGACCCTTACGTGGTGGCCATTTTGGCGCATCTCCATAGCAACTACCACAACTACATCATCTCTCTGCCTGCATAGAACATTTTAACGGAGTTCGGGCAGGAATTTAATGATTTTGATCAGTACGGTAAAACGCAACAGGTGAGGAAGTCGGGCAGGCGGATTATTTAAAAAAAAAAAATGTTCTCTTTTTCTGCATTCGCTCTTAATTGGATCTGCATGTTCTCTATAGAAATGCGCATGTTATAAATAGAAATGTGTGTACAAATATGACTTTTCATTCGATTATTCATCTATAGAAGCATTCTAAATAGAGTATATTTTACAACATTCTCGTCATTCATTGTATCAAGCATCTGTATGGAAGAAGGTGACCATCAAGTTCAGGAAGTAATGGCTCAACAAAATTTTACAATAAGCCCTCCTCATTCCTTTTGGTCAACAGGACCGCGTCCAACCATTGAATGGCTGGAATGGAAAGATTACTTTGTAAAATACATTAAAGCTGTAGATGAGGCAGGCAAAATGAAGGCAGATCAAAAGAAGAGAATTCTTTTACATTCCTTGGGCCCTGTAGGGTTAAAAACTTATAATTGTATGCCCAAGATGGTAGCAAATGCAGAAGTCGATGATTTTGAGGCAGCTTTGAAGGATTTAGATAAGTACTTTGCACCTAATGTTTGCATGGTGGTTGTTCGATACAAACTTTTCCAGAGGAAGCAGAACAAAGGTGAACTAGTAGATGACTATATTGATGAATTGAAGAAACTTGCTATTGACTGCTGGTTTGGGAATTTACATGATGAGTTGCTAAGAGATCAATTAGTCATGCACTGTAGTAACTCTGCAATCCAAGATCGCTTATGGATCAACGGTGACGCACCTTTAGAGGATATACTTTCCATTGTAAGGAAGGCTGAAATGTCTGAAAGATGTGCGACACAACTTAAGGATTCTGACAAGGATACAGGAGGGGTTCTTAAAGTCCAAAATATGAAACGAGGACAACAGCAACAGAACATGGGCAAGACCCCTAACCAAATTCAGAGGAACTCTTGGAGAGAAAAAGAACCGGAGGATAGGCGATGTTATCGTTGTGGAAGCAAAGAACACTTGGCGTTCAGCAGGAACTGCCGTGCTGCAACTAAAAAGATGTAGCATTTGTGGGTTAATAGGCCATTTCAGTAAAATGTGTAGGAGAAGGAAAGGCAATGTAAAATATGTATATGAGGATGAAACTCCTACTGATCTTGAAGTAGAGAAGGAGAATAATGATTGGGAGTGTGTTAAAAGTTTACAAGGTAACTTTGTGATTAACTTCACAGACAGTTTAGTGAAGGATAAACCTGTGTGTGATATATCCATTGGAGGTGTACTTGTTATGATGTTCGCTGACTCAGGGTCACCTTATACTATAATTAATGAAGAAATTTGGAAGGAGAGGTTTGTTAAAAAAATAGGCCAACAATTAATTCCTACTGATGCCAATCCGCTGAGTTTCACAGGTGAAAGAATTAATATGTTGGGGTTCAGGTGGTTGACATTTTTGTTCAAAGGTAGGTCAGCTAGAGGGAAACTTTACGTGGCTGAATTTGGTCCTTCCGTCTTAGGTTGGATGGACCAAAAGAATCTGCACATTATCCTAGACCCGAATAGCGAAGAGAAGGTACTCATCGTGGATGATTCAAGTAAGTTACAAGATGAAAAGAGTAGGATGTTTCCTAAAGTTTTTAATAAGGAATTGGGAGCACTTAAAGGTTTTGAACACACTATTGTGCTTAAAAAAAATGCTGTGCCTAAGATACATAAGGTGAGGCCAATTCCTATACTAATAAGGGATGAAGTTGCAAAAGAGCTAGATGGTTTACTTGAGAGGAATGTGATTGAAGAGGTGGAAGGTTCAGAATGGATTTCTCCGGTGGTGGTGGCGTGCAAGAGGAATAGTAAGATCTGTTTATGCATTGATTTGCGCCACCTTAATAATAACATTGTTATCGATAGGTTTCCGCTGCCTAAGATCAATGAAATGGTGTCATCTCTCAAGGGTACTAGTTGGTTTTCCTCCATTGATCTATCAGCGGCATACCATCAAGTGGTTTTATCGCCTGAATCAAGAAAGCTCACCGCTTTCATAACACCTTACGGTTGTTATCAATTCAAACTCATACCTTTTGGCCTTGCTTCGGCAGCTGCTGTTTTTCAGCGTTTGATGCACAAGTTGTTTGGGAAAATGAATGGAGTCAAATTTTTCCAGGATGACATTTTAGTATCTGCTAAGTTCAAAGAGGAACATGACTGCAAACTTAAAGAGGTTTTAGGTGTGTTACAAAGTGTTGGGTTAACTGTTGAAATCAGTAAATGCAAGTTTGCACAAAGGAGCGTATCCTATTTAGGACATGTTATTTGCAAGGACGGTGTAAACCCAAACCATCTTTAGTCAATGCCATTGTTGATTCGCCTGCTCCTGCTAGCAAGGAGGAGGTGAGATCATTTTTAGGCATGGCTGAGTATTGTGCTAAATTCATCCAAAATTTTGCCAGTAAAGTATTTAACATTCGTTCTTTATTGAAGAAAAACACAAAATTCGAATGGACTAGTGAGTGTGATGCAGAGTTTAGTCGAGTGAAAAATGACTTGCAAAACGTTAGTGCTTTGAGTAGTTTTGATCCCAATCTGGAATGCATTTTGACAACCGACGCAAGTGACAAAGGTTTAGGAGCTGTATTATCGCAGAAGTGTGTGAATGATCGTGAAAAAATAATTTTGTTTGCTTCCAGATCATTATCCCCCACTGAAAGTAAATATCCGATCATTGAAAGAGAGGCCTTGGCTTGCGCATGGGCTCTGGAGCATTTTCGTGTATTTGTTTGGGTTAAACCAGTTGTGATTCGCACTGATCATCGCCCTGTAGTAAAAATTCTCACAACAGAGGGAAGTGTTACGGCGTCAGCCAGATTAGCCAGAATTTCCATGAGAATGAAGGAATTTGTCTACAACTTGGTTTATGTACCAGGCAGGGAAAATGCTATTGCAGATTGTCTCTCCAGATTGCCTGTTCCTATGGAAGAATGTTTAGACGACCCATGGGGAGATTTCAACATTGCATTTATTCAAGATGCTGGTGTACCAGCCATTGAGAAAACTGAGTGGATGGAGGAGCAAGGTAAAGACATTAAGTTACAACTGGTTCAGGAATGTTTGTGCAAAGGTTGGCCCAAGAAGGATAACGTAACTGATGCTTTGAGACCTTTTTGGGAGGTTAGAACTGAACTGTCAGTGAATAAGGATTTAGTTGTGAGAGGTGACAGAGTCATTCCTCCGGAGAGTTTGAGAAACAAGGTGTTACATTTATGTCATGAGGGTCATTTTGGGATTGTAAGAACCAAAATCATTGTTAAAGGTATATTTTGGTGGCCAGGAGTTGATAAGGCTGTGGAGAGATTTGTGAGAGATTGTGAGAGTTGTTCCTCTGCTGATAAGTGTTTTAAAACCTTAAAACCCCCAATGAGTGAGGGTTTGATTCCTAATTTACCATGGGAAGTTGTCGCAGTGGACATTTTTGGTCCTGTGGGAGAGTCTAAGGAATATGGGTTGGTTGCCATTGATTTATTTTCTAAATGCCCAGCAGTAAAAATTGTTGAAAGAGTAGACACTGATACTGTCCTAAAATTGTTCGTGATGGAAGGCTTACCGGCAAGTGTTTTAAGTGACAATGGAGTGCAGTTTACATCCAAGAATGCCAAGGAGTATTTTGATAGAGTGGGCATCAAGCATAAAACCACTGCTCTTTACAACCCGAGTGGTAATGGCACTGTTGAGCGCTTCAACCGTGTGTTGAAGGGGGTCATCCAAGCTGCTATGTGCAGGAAAAAGGATTGGAAGCTTGAATTGCAGAAGGCTGTTTGGGCTTATAGAATCACTACTCATGATGCTACTGGTTTGTCTCCTTTCATTATCATGAGAGGCAGGAAACCCAGGTGTACATTTTCTCCTGCTTGGCTTTTTGATGGCACGCTGCAACAAAGGTCAGCAGTGGAGGTTAGAGACAGATTGGTTCAGGTGCATGATAAGAGTAAACCCTTTTATGACAAGACTCATGGTGTGAAAGAAGTACAACTCAAGGTTGGTGATTTGGTTCGTGTGAAGAGACCTGGTAACATTTCTAAGGGTGAAAGTCAGTTCGGACCACCACAAGAGGTTGTGGAGCTTTTGTGCAATGCAGTGCGTTTGGATGATGGTAGAGTGTGGAATTTAAAAAGTATTGCTTTGTGTTCTGGGAAAAATTGGAATGTTTTACAAGAAGGATTGATGTGTGCTGACGGAGTTAAGGATACTGAATGGATGGAAGATTTCCTTGACACTGAAACCATGCGATCTGGAGTATCTTCTGATGTGGGTTTGGAAAGGGAAGTGGTGGAGAGTGCTGTAGAGAAGGGCGAGGTGGATGGCCAGAATAGTTTTAAAGCTCAGCCCAGGAACAAGGCAACGGAAGTTCCGTTGGAGACTGCGGATGTTTTAGATGAGGCAGTATCAGGAATGAATGAGGTGCCTTCAGCTGCCATGGATTCTGTTGAGGGTGTCAGTGTTAGTGGTAGAAGGAAGAGAGTCCTTCCGGGGTGGCTTAAGGAGTTTGTTATGTGGTTATAGTTCCTTATTTTTTTTTCCTTGTTGCTCTTTGTTTTGGGTATTGTTTGAAACATTTTATTGCAATTTTTTTAATCTGAAAATTGTTATCTTTTGTGAAAAAGGGGGGGTGTGTGTTGTGTATTACTATGATGTATTTATGTTTTAGGAGCGAGGCATGGAATGCTTGTTGCATTCTTACACGCCATTCCAGTCCAGGGGTCAGTTGCTGCTTGCTCCGTGGACTGGAAGCCGTGCTGCCTGGCTCCCACCTGTTCCGTTATTTTACAATAAACTTCTTTCAAGTAACCTGATGCCAACCTTCATTACATTCTTCTAAACATACGGGACAAAGAAATGATTAATAAGAACCTTCTAATATATTCAAATGAATTTTACTTATTGCTCAAGATATCGTATATAAACATAGTATTTTAAAGTAAACATATTAAAACAATCAGAATAAAAATGATCCCAGAGAACAATGCCCCCACACACACCTAGAACCCCAGACAATGAACCGGGGTAACCAACTCATATATGCCTCACATCCATATTCAGCCATACTCATACTCACACAAAAATAAAACCATACTCAATGTTAAAATTGTCCATCCGTGTAATAGGCATATACAACAGCCCCGCTTTTAGCATCTTTTCACAGAACGATTCCAGGGATTAAGCTGCAGTAAGGCACTTACTTTGCGAGGAGTCTGAAAGCGTTTTTTTAAAAGTAAGCTCACCTACTGTTGTTTGTTTTTTAAATCGTTAACGCTAATCACTCAGATCGAATTTTCGCACTCCCCCGGTCCACAGCAGCAGAATCTCTGCTGATTGAGTCGAGGGAAGTTATTCTTTTTCAATAAAAAACGCTCACCGTTTCATTGTCCACCATTTCACTCCCTCTTCCCCCCGGGCCACCGCTGCAGAATATCTCCGGACTGCGTGGTGAGAGGTCTTTCTGGTTGGGGTGGCTTGCACCCACTTCCGCCGGACATTTAGGAGCCGCCATCTTGAAGTGAGACGCTCTAGTCTCCCTCCAGTGACACAGCTGCAGGCTACAAAGGGAGAGCATGGCGCTGACGCGCAGCGGACGCGCGCAGGGGGCGTGCCAAAGGCAAGCCCGTCTGTGCCCGTCCGTGCCTGGACCAAGCCCAGCACCTGCCCCCCAGGTCTTTTTGCCCAAAACACAGTGGGTATCATTAGGTACTCACGTGATGCTCTATTGGCTCTGAGACCCTCTGGCAAGGGCTCCCCTAATACAATATACATCACTCCTGCCCTGACCCCCTCTCACACTTCCTGTCCTAATTACACCGGGTCCCCATGACAAAGCTGGCAAATAATTCAGGTGACACTGGGTCAACTGGCCAGGTAAACTGGGAAGGCTTGAGTCCTAAACCTTCAAACATCACCTGCATGCTACTAAATACCAGGTCGCTAGTGAAACATCATCTGGAGTTTTCCGACTTAGTTTGCATTTGTCACCCCGAGTGGGACGGGTATGCCCAGACGTGGGTCCCGAGCTCTCCATGCCACTGGAGTCAAGCTACCCTGGCTGATGAGGGCTGAAAGCCCGAAACCGGTCCTAGGATGCTTGTTTCCAGTCCAGGGAGGACCTGGCCTGGCAGTTCGGGCTGGACTGTTCCCATTAGGCGCAGGGTCAAGACTGATTTGCATATGGCTGGGTCCAAACTGGAATGGCATGGTGAGCAAAAAAACGATGGATTCAGGCTCAGATCTCTGTACTGGGGTGAATGTATGACATTGTTCTGCATTCTGTCCATCAATTGTTCTTTTTGCATTAGTTCAAGCACAGGGTACATGTGTGGCATTTGTAACCGAAGCATGGGCAGTCCTTAGCTCTGGTCCAGAAATTGTCGCAGCTACCCCCCCACCCCCCGGCTATGCCGTCCATCGGCTGGACAGACAATTAAAAAAAGGTGGAGGGCTGGCAGTATTTTACCGGGATCATTTCAAATCGACCTTTGAGCACATCCGGGTTCGAGGATTTTAGCCTTCTCGGTGCAGCCGCCAGACTCGCAGGCTGTCAAGGGACTGCTGATTTATCGTCCACTTGGACCGAGGTGCGGCTTCGCTGACAAGCTCAGCCTGTTAATGGAATCTTCTATCACCAATGTAAATTTTTTGGTGCTGGGCGATTTCAACTTTCATTTGGAAAGTGAAACAGACCCAGATTCCTTAAAATTGATCGAAACTGTGAGTGCCTTCGGACTATCCCTAATTACTAAAGGTCCCACGCACAGGGCAGGACATATGCTAGATGGGATCTTTTTCAACTACTCAGTTACTATCCTACTCCCATCGCTCCCTCTCACTTGGTCCGATCATTGGGCAGTTAACTGGCAGATACAGACAGAGAAATGTACAATGCACAGAAATATTATCCAACAACCCCCGAGTAGAGCAAGGCACAACATTCGGCCGGTCAAACTTAGAGATGCCATTGCCCTGGTCTATGGCAATTAGCCGAGGATCTAGAGCAGAATGTTGAAAACTTTTCACACTGGCTAAACTCAGCTCTGGACATAGTAGCACCAATCAACCATAAAAAGGTAGCCAAAAAAGTATCCCAGCACTGGTATAATGAAAATCTTAGGAGATCAAGGCAGGATTGCCGAAGGCAGGAACAAAAATGGAGAAAAAATATGAGACTGAGGAGAAAAACATCTATAAAAATAAACGGAACGTTAAAAAGGTATCGTAGCAGCAAAAACCTCATGCTACTCTGAACAGATAAGAGCAGCCAAACAAAACCAATTTCCTAGTCATAAAAAAATTGATTACTCCAACTAGCCCCAACCATGCAGTAATACATCAAAATTTCTGTGACGAGCTGGCAAACTTTTTCCAGGAAAAGGTTGCTAACATCTTCTTTAGTCTTTCTGCAAAGAGGGTAGCTGGTCAACAGGATGGGTGTGCCCTAGCGGCCGCTAAGGGTGAAAGCAGATACTCCACTTTTAAGGCTCCCTCAGAAGAGCAACTTGCAAAATTAATTCCACTAGTCAAATCTGGGGCGTCTCAAGATCCCTGTCCCCCTAAGATAATGCCCATGATTCCTGCACAAGTGGCACAATATCTCAGCCATATTCTGTACAACATGTTTGCTGGAAGAACCTTCCTGACACACTGGAAAATTGCCTCCATCCTGCCCCTGTTAAAGAAAGACAATCTGAATGCATTGGACCTGAATAACTACCGCCCAATTTCAAGACAGCCCTTTGCTGCCAAGTTGGCGGAGAAAGTAATGAATCAGCAACTCTCAGAGTACCTAGAGGAAAACCGGCTTCTGGACGATACACAACACAGGTTCAGAAAAAATCATAGTACTGAGTCTGCTCAGGTAGTGGCTACAGAGGACATTCGGGAAGTGCTGGACACGAGAGGGACCGCAGCCCTAATACTGTTGGATCTCACCCCAGCGTTTGACACAGTCAGCCACGAGATCGTGGTTGACCATCTGCTCAGCCTGGGGATAGGGAATTCAGCATTAAATCTCCTCCAATCTTTCCTGGTTAACAGGCAACATACTGTGACGATGGGTAAGTTTACATCTCAGCCTTTTTCCCTGCCCTGGGGAGTTCCACCGGGATCGGCACTGAGTCCAACAGTATTCAATCTTTATGTCACACCACTCGCGACAATCATCATAAATGCTGGATTTTTCCTGGCGTCTTACGCCGATGACACCCAAATTGTGGTGTCACTGGCCAAGCCGGAAAATAAATCTGGCACGGCACTCAGAACATGCATGAGCAATGTGAGCAAGTGGATGGATTACAACTACCTTAAGTTAAATGCCACCAAAACCGAGGTCATCCTCTTTGGTAACAACCCTGCACTCTGGACGCCGGACTGATGGCCATCCGAATTAGATTCACTGCCTGAACTCTCAAACAAAGTAAAAAATCTAGGCATCCTGATAGATAAAGAACTGAAGTTCAAGGACCAAGTAAATAAAATCACATCAGCCTCATTTTGCACCTTAAGGCTTATAAAAAAGATTGAAATATTCTTGCCTCCTGAACTTCTGAGAACGGTCATCAGTGCATTGGTTCTCACAAAGATCGACTATTGCAACAGCCTCTATCTTACTCTTGCGGCGGGTCTCGAAAAGAGGCTCCAGGCTCTGCAAAACGCAGCAGCTCGCTTCCTCTTTAAAATCCCTAAACATGAATTGGCTAGAGGAGCCATCAGAAAACTACATTGGTTTCCAGTCAAACAACGATGTAGTTTTAAGGCTTTCTGTCTGGCCTATAAACCACTGCACTGATTGGGCCAGCCCATTTTAGGGAGAAAATTAAATGGTACGTCCCAACAAGGACGCTTCGCTCAGGCTCCGCCATGAGCAGGACTCTCCCCCCATTTAGGAGAACCTACTGGGGTGGGAAGAGTTTTTTCAGGGCCACAGCTGTGCTCTTGAACAGCTTCCACTGACATTAAAAGCTGCTCCCTCCCTACTTACTTTCAGAAAAGCCTTAAAGACCTGGCTTTTCCCGCAGGAGTAGAAGGCACCTGGCTCATCGGTTAGACCCGCGCCTGATATTCTGCTGTTCAAACTGGAATGGCATGGTGAGCAAAAAAACGATGGATTTAGGCCCAGATCTCTATACTGGGGCGAATGTATGACATTGTACTGCATTCTGTCCACCAATTCTTCTTTTTGCATTAGATGCTTTAGGCACTTTGTCACTGCTGATCAGTGTCAAGGTGCAAGTGCTCCCTGTACTAATTGTTATTACAATTGGTTAAAGCAAACACAAGGAGATGATGGACGGAGTGCTGAAACTTTTCAAACACTCACCCCCAGTCACAGATCTGGGTTGAATCCATCATCATTCTTTAGCTCACTTTGCCACCTCAGTTCAGACACACCTATATGCAAATCAGTCTTGACCCTGTGCCTCATGGGAACAGTCCAGACTGAACTGCCAAGCCATGTCTTCCCTGGACCGGAATCAAGCATCCTGGGACCAGTTTTGGGCTAACAGCCCTCATCGGCCAGGCTAGCTTGAATCCAGTGGCAAAGTGAGCAAGGGACCCACGTCTGGGCATACCCTGCCAACTTAGGCCGAACAAAGCAAACACAATTACAATTGGTTATCCATGATTGGCATATTTGATTTACTGGTAAGTCCCTGGTAAAGTGCACTGAGTGAGCATAATGCTACTAGTGGGCCTGCTGCTCTGATTGTGCCACCCACATGAGTAGCCCTGAAAAAGTATCTCAGACCTGCCACTGCAGTGTCTGCGCACATTTTTAACTGCCATGTCAACCAGGCAAGTGTACCCACTTGCCAGGCCCTACCCTTCCCCTTTCTAGCATGTAAGGCACCCCTCAGGTAGGTCCACGGTATCCCCATGGGCAGGGTACAGTGTATGTGAAAGGTAGGACATGTACTGGTATGTGTGACATGTCCTGATAGTGAAATACTGTGTATGTTGATTTTTACTATTTAAATGCTATCTGTCCCATAGGATACATGGGAGATGCTTTGTAACATCTTACAAATATAACTCCCCATTGGGACAAGATAGAGAAATGAAGTTTAGGCTCTCTGAACTGAGAATTTAATAGCACATCTTTTAGTGAAGCTTGTTTTTAATTTGTGTGTTTACAAATGCCACTTTTAGAAAGTATATATTTAAAGCAACAAGGGAACCCAAAATGGTAAACAGGGACCTTGGGTATCAGTAAGTTACAAAAACAGTAGTCCCTGACAGGGAAATGCATACAAGAGAAAAATGAATATAGACTCAAATTAGTACTATATTAATGCTGTCCAGCCGGACAGTAAAATTTAATGATTTTAAGTTATATAGGAGGAAGAAATAAAGTGGGACACAATCCTGCGTCCAACGCAATACAATAAACACAAAAAAACAAAAACAAACGTTCAGGCAGGGCGAAAGGCTTGTATGTTGTACAGAAAATAAGACAAGCAGAGTTAAACAACAACACCATTACACGTGAATAACAAATTACATTGTGTATGCGGTGTAAAATTAGTCGACGACGTTTCGATCCCGTTGAGGAAATATTGGGATCATCATCAGGACATAATCAGTACATGCCTGAGAAAAGATTTTGCCTGTGAAACAATAAGAAAATTGGAAAAAAGGACAGACGAAAAATAGTAAGAACATAGAAACGTCCAGAGCTTTTCCTTATCAACAAGGTGTGGGTGACGGATGACAAGTGAACTGATTAAGTGCTAAATGTCAGAACTCATGAAGAGTGGAAGGAACATTCTAAAAACGGATTGGTGAAAAATTGGGTTGCTACCAGGTGAATTTGAGTGGTGAAATTGCCTGAATAATTGCAACCAAGGGATTGCTTAAGATCAATTGAATTGTGAACGAAGCGAGAGGTGTGGTAAAAGCTGTGTGGAGTGAAGAATGGACAAGGGGGAGCTTACTATGCAAGGTGCACTAAGTAATGATGTAAGGCACTCCGGAATCAAAGTATTTAACCACTGATGTAAGGCAGTCCAGAAGCGAGGCTGGAAATTATGGAGGTTCAATTTGGAACAACCAGCCAGTTTGGGATAGGTCTGGAATGAAAATTAATAAGATATTAAAAACTGGGACCGTGCGTAAGGAGCAATGGGAGGGCAGTGATGATTGAAAACTTACCGAAGTGTCTCTGCTAAGGAAGAAGCGGTCAGTATAAGGTGACAGCCGGGTATGCAGCTGCAGGGTACCGGAGGTCCGGAAGGCTGCAGAGAAAGGGCAGAGTTAGACTGAGCCAGATTAGGCTAGGGAGGCTAGGGCAAGCTAGGATAGTGCGAGGATTACCTGAATTAAGACCCTAATGGGGTCTGAAGTAGATGCTGGCAGTTTAGGTGGTGAGTTGCGCCAGGATAATTGGGTGATGGGAGGTACGGTGACCTAGTTGGGGAATGAGGAGAAACCGTGGATTCAATAATAGAATAAAATTGAGAGCTGGCGTAGGGCTCTCGGGAACAGCGAGCAAACGAGCGGGGGGCTTACCTGATATGGAGGTTATCAGATTGGGGTCAAGGGAGGCTGACGCGCGATGGTGATTTCAGCCGGGCAAGGGCACGGTGACCTACGGTGGGGAGGGTGAAAACAGATTAGGAGGAGCGATGAAAGCAATCAACGCAGTGCGGGAACTGGTGTAACAGGTGGGAATCTTACCTTAGGATCGGCAATGTGCGTGTTGTCTCGGTGAATGAGTGCTCACGCCGTAGTGGTTGAACATGTGAGGCATCATGTGACAAAGAGAATTGGCTAATACTTGCCACTATACTGGCAGCCATATTGAAAGGGTGTGTTAGTGCTCAGTTTGGCAGTTCAAGGGGACAGTCTGACATTGTTGATAGGAGTTAGGTTAGAACGAGGTGGTGAAATAAGTAAATACTAGGACCATGGTGACAGTGACCAATTAACCATGCAAAACGGTCGAGATCACGAGATGCCAGATGGAGCAGGTGACGAGATGGCTGGCAATTAGTGGCAGCCATCTTGGAACGATGTGAATGTGCTTAAAGACAGAAAGGGGGAGTAAAAAGGCGAAAATATAGCATGTAAACATGTGGACAGTGCCGACTGAAGCTATAAATAATTAATAAAACAAAAAGGGAATAACGTGTGTAAATAGCGAGCAAAACGAGACAACGAATAGTCTGCTCAAAAAGAGTTTTGAAAGAGACTATTTGCAATTCTAGTGAAACAAAGATTAAACATAACGATCAATTAAAAAGTAAAGTGGAACAATTTTGTACAGAATTAGTAAGGAGGTCAAAGGCTCGGTCAATTGTCTTTGTTGTGAAGTACAGCCACAAGAGGACCAGCTGCAGATTTATAGTAAAGTTGTCCAGTCCTCGAGCCAGTTGAGTCCATTTTTGATACTTCCAGTCCGAAGAATCCATTTGAGTTCTTCCTTGTTAAGGAGCTGACCAATGTCTGCACTTCTGCGGTGGGGGCTTGACCGCACTGATTACTGTCCATCTTATGTCATCTTAGGTGTGGCCTGCAGTGGAAAAATGTTCCACGAGAGGGTCATTTGGGATTTTACACCGGATCCGGCTGCGGTGTTGGCAGATCCGGATCTTTACTTTTTGAATGGTTTGTCCAATGTAGTTTTTGTTGCACGGACACAAGATCACATAAATCACATTGCATGTGTTACAATTGGAAAAACGTTTAGACTGTATCTTGACATTACTGAAAGTGAATTCTTTTCCTTCAACAGTAAATACACACACACTACAGTTACACATTTGGCATGACCGGTTAGGGGTTCTAGACCCCAATGCTCGTCTAGTGTGGCAGCTGATCTGGGGTTAGGAAGTGCAGCTCTAACAAGGTGATCCTTTATATTCCTGCTCTTCCGAAATGCAAAGAGCGGGCGGTCAATTTTCATATTACCTGCATTTAGGATCCCCTAATGTTTAAGGATACTCTTGCATACAGTGTGAGAGACAGGTGAAAAAGTTGGGACACATACCATACGATTTTGATTAGACTTGGGTTTGGGGGATAAAAGACAGTCCCTGGGGCAATACCATGCTCTTTTTAATGAGGTGCGCACAAGTCTGCGAGGGTAGCCACGGGCCTGGAGTTTGCTAGAGAGCAAAGAGGCCTCTCTGAAGTAGTCTTCCTTTAGGGAGCAATTTCGTCTAATCCTCAAGAATTGTGAATAGGTAAGAGAGTCACGGAGGGCCCAAGGGTGTTTGCTCTCATATCTGAGGAGAATGTTGCGCTCAGTGGGTTTCCTGTATAAACTCGTGATTCGTTCTCCGTTTAAGTGATGGATGGTGAGGTCAAGAAACGGGATGGAGGTTCTGTTGCATACGAGAGTGAAGTTAAGGCCCTGACAGTTGCTGTTGAGCCAATGCAAGAATTTTTTGAGGGTGTCTCACTAGCGTGCCAGATCATAAAAATATCATCAATATATCGTCTCCACAAGGAAATTCCTGCAAGGAAGGGATTACCTGTGGAGAGAATTTTCTTCATTTCCAAGTGATCCATAAAACGTATGGCTAGGTTGGGAGCGAAGACTGCTCCCATCAATGTACCTTTGACCTGTTGATAATATTGATCATCGAAAAGAAAAAAGTTTCTGGTCAGGCATATTTCAAGCAATTGTAGGATGAAAATGGTAGGCACAGCATGGGGGTGTGGTCTTGTGTTCAGTATGCATTCAATAACTAATAGTGCATCCACCTGAAGGATATTAGTATAAAGGGATTCAACATCCATAGTGCAAAGGATATCGGAATCACTGTTGAAAGGGTGATGTTCAACCAGACTAATCATAGCCATACTGTCTCTAACATAACAATCTGTCTTTGGGACAAAATCCTTTATGAAAAAATCAACATACTGGCCTAATGGTTCTAAAATAGAACCACAGCCGGACACTATAGGGCGTCCTGGGGGTTTGTGAGATTTTTGTGGATTTTGGGAAGTGTGTATATAACAGGTATACGTGGTGATTAGGTATTAAGGAACAAAAATTAGTTCTGACTCAGAAAGCCTTGTGTCTAAGCATCAACAGTAACTTGTAGGATCAATTGTTGGAGTTCCTTTGTGGGGTTAGTGGGCAGTTTGCAGTAATGGTCCGTATTGGATAACTGCCGTAGTATTTCTGATTTGTACAGTTCTCTCTCTTGTAGAACTATCCCACCACCTTTGTCAGCAGATTTAATAATCAAAGAGTCATTGGTTTTCAGGGTAGTGAGGGCCCTTTGCTCCTCTAGTGATATATTATATGGAATGAAGCGCCTAGTATTTTCAAGTTGAGAGACACCTTTAAGGACCATTTTTTCAAAGGTGAGAACCTCTCCAGGGATCATGTTGGAGACTGGGGAGAAGGTGGACGGTGGGCGTAAAGGTGTGTTGGATGAGCTAACCGGTGAAGGATTAAGAAGAAAATATGTGTGTAGATGGATTCTTCGAAAGAACCTGAGTAATTCAGTCTGTTGTTCCAAAAAATTTGGGTGGATGGTGGGAACAAAAGAGAGGCCTTTGCTGAGAAGTGATTGTTTTGGGTCAGTAAGGGTATGTTTAGACAGGTTGAAAATGGGTATGGTCTTCTTGGGCATTAGCTACCACTGGTAGAATTTCTGGCGGGTTTGACGCTCGCCATGGGGATTGTACCATCGTTGTTGTTGTTTGACCCGACCACGTTTTGATGGTTCGTTTTGGGCCCTGTCTAAAAAACATTGATTAGGGGCTCGGTTTGAGGTACTAGGACCTTCACCATGATCAGAGTTATCAGATTCAGCAGATGTGTCAGAAAAGCAGACTAAGTTGTTGCATCTGTTGAATCCGGAGTGTTGATTCTGGAGTGCCTTACATCATTACTTAGTGCACCTTGCATGGTAAGCTCCCCCTTGTCCATTCTTCGCTCCACACGGCTTTTACCACGCCTCTCGCTTCGTTCACAATCAATTGATCTTAAGCAATCCCTTGGTTGCAATTATTCAGGCAATTTCACCACGCAAATTCACCTGGTAGCAACCCAATTTTTCACCAATCCGTTTTCAGCATGTTCCTTCCACTCTTCATAGGTTCTAACATTTAGCACTTAATCAGTTCACTTGTCATCCGTCACCCACACCTTGTTGATAAGGAAAAGCTCTGGACGTTTCTATGTTCTTACTATTTTTCGTCTGTTCTTTTTTCCAATTTTCTTATTGTTTCACAGGCAAAATCTTTTCTCAGGCATGTACTGATTATGTCCTGATGATGATCCCAATATTTCCTCAACGGGATCAAAATGTTGTTGACTCATTTAACACCGCATACACAATGTAATTTGTTATTCACGTGTAACGGTGTTGTTGTTTAACTCTGCTTGTCTTATTTTCTGTACAACATACAAGCCTTTCGCCCTGCCTGAACGTTTGTTTTTGTTTTTTTGTGTTTATTGTATTGCGTTGGACGCAGGATTGTGTCCCACTTTATTTCTTCCTCTTATATAACTTAAAATCATTCAATTTTACTGTCCGGCTGGACTGCATTAATATAGTACTAATTTGAGTCTATATTCATTTTTCTCTTGAATGCATTTCCCTGTCAGGGACTACTGTTTTTGTAACTTACTTTTAGAAAGTAGGCATTTTCTTATTTAACCATTCTGTGTGCTTAGCTGATTTGTGTATTGACTGTCTGGTTTTCGAGTGACAGAGGCTGCGGATGTGCATTCGCTGTAGACAGCCACTGGGGGGTTGAGGTGTGCCCTGCCTTTCCTGGATGACGCTGAGCTGAATAGACCGTTACCGCATTCAGAGTAGCGGGAGGAGTTTTCCTTGCACCTGAATAGGGGCTGTCTCCCTTGCACAATGCTGTTTCCACCTCCTGTGGTCCTGCTGCACCAGAGAGGACAGAAATGGTTTGGACTATGCTCAGTGACCCTGGCCCCAAGAGTGCAAAGACAAAATGGGGTATAAGTAGTGGACCTTCACCCCAGAACTTTCGATCACTTCTGGACTCACGAGGAAACTTCGCCAAGGAGAAGAGCTGGAGAGCTGAGAGGAGGAGCTGCCCCTTTGCTATGTGGGGTTGGCCTGCAGTTGCTGCTTCTGCCAAGGAAAAGACAAAGACTTTGCTGAGAAACCTGCTTGAAGAAGAATCTCCAAGGGCCTGTGTTTGCTGCCCGCCTATTCTGAAGTCTCAGGGACACAAAGACTTCACCTGCCACCCACTGACCAGCACCTAGGCTCCTGTGTGGACTCCTGCATTCAAAAGGGCACCAATTACAGTTCCTGGGCCCTGAGAATTTTGTGGTTGGCGTTGCAAAGCAAAGAAAACCATCTCCAATGCCATCAGCGATGCCGCTGTGACGCCATGACCTGCACCGAGGCCAGGGGCCACCTCCTGTGGTCATGCTACACCAGAGAGGGCAGAACTGGTTTGGACTGGACTCAGAGGCCCGGAAACAAGAGAACAAAGACAAAATGGGGTATAAGTAGTGGACCTTAAACCCCAGAACTTTAGATCACTTTTGGACTCAAGAGGAACCTTTGCCAAGGAGAAGAGCTGTGCGGAGGAGTAATGCCCCTTTGCTGTGTGCTGTGTGGTGTTGGCCTGCATTTGCTCTGTCTGCCAAGAAAAAGGAGAAAGACTAGAAGTTTGCTGAGAAAACTGCTTGAAGAAAAATCTCCAAGGGCCTATGTGTGTGGCTTCCTGTTCTGAAGTCTCAGGGACACAAAGACTTCACCTGCAACCCACTAGCCAGCACCTGGACTCCTGTGTGGACTCCTGCCTTCAAAAGGGCGCCAATTCCAGTTTATTTGCCCTGAGAATTGTGTGGTTGGTGTTGCAAAGCAAATAAAACCATCTTCAATGCCATCAGCGATGCCGCTGTGACGCCACCACCTGCACCAAGGCCAGGGTCCCCACTCGTAAAACGCATAATGCACTGCCCTGTCTGCACCGCAGCTCTGACGCCCTTCGACACCTGCAGTTATCGGCCTTTCCGATGCCAGCGCTCGCACCGACTCCATCATGGTCAGCACCTGCATCCCATTGTCACAGCGCCAATAACCACCCAGGGTGACTCAACAAACTCGCCGACTTCACATTGCTTCACCGGAACCGATGTCTCACTGCCGACGCAACCGACTTACCCTGTCCTGGATTTGACATGTCGCCTCCTCACGGACACAACGGCTTGCCTCCCCGTGGCAGCCAGGAAGCCGGCCTGTACCGTGGCACTGACGCCTCACCTCCACAACGCCGTGCATCGTCATAGACTTAGTTTTCCAAAGTACTGTTTGTTTGGGGGTCCGTGTTAATCCGTGCCCAAATCTGCTCACCTTGCGGTTGGCGCTGTACTTTGGATTTGTTGCTGTCACAATGTCGTAATAGCCTCAGGTGGAGCTATTCGTTTTCTACAAGCTTTATTTTTTAAATAACTGTTTTTGAGTGCTATTTTACTACAGGTATGTTGAATTTTTGTCATTTAGGTCTTGTTAAGTTTAGATAAAGATACTTTATTTTTCTAAACTGGAGTGGTGTCCATTTGTGGTGTTTTCCCTGCATTACCTTGTGTTTGGAGTACAAATACTTTACACATTGCCTTTGGGATAAGCCTGTCTGCTCGTGCCAAGCTACTAAGGGGTTGAGCAGGGGTTATATAAAAGGTGTATAGCCCTTACCCTGACTAGAATCAAGGGTCCCTACTTGAACAAAGGTGCATACCTCTGCTAATTAGAGACCCCAATTTCTAACATTGGTGGTAAGCGTTGAGGATTGAACTTGTATTTGTACTGACCTACAGTGATTGGTGTACATCACTAGTTTAGTGCATACCACTACGCAACCACATACTGTGTTTTTGGTTCTATTTTCAATCTGACCCTTGAAGAATCCACGCACCAAGTCTCTAAACGGTACACTAGCTGAGGAAACAGACTTGAAGTTTAGCATTGAAATGTTGCATACCTACAAAGTAGATCAGCTCAAACAATTTTGCAGGAACATTGGATGTGTCTTTAAAAGCACCTCTAGGAAAGGGGAGCTGCAGAAGGCCTTGAGAGCCTGGTGGGAGGCCAGAGAAGCTGGGGAGGCAGAAGATGCTGATGTGGATGGGGGTTTTACAGAGGGCAGCTTCAGATCCCAGGATTTGCCTTTTGGGAGAGCAGCCTCTGTGGCTGGCAGCAATAGTTCTTCCAGGAATTTGTCTCCAGAAGAACTGGCGGGCAGGCAGAGGGCCAGGGATCATGAGTTGGAGGTTATGAGGCTCCAGATGAAGCAACTGGAAATGGAGAACCAAAAAGCTGCCATAGAGAAGGAGAATATGGCAGTGCAGAGTGAGAAAGATCATGCCTTGGGGGAAAGGAAATTGATCTTGGCACATGAATTGAGCATGAGGGAGCTGGACATCAAGGCCATACAGGCGGAGTTCAGTGCAAATGGTGGCAAGGGGGTAAGGTATACATTCCCAAAGACCCAGTACAGAATTTCCAGAAGGGGGAGGATATTTATGCCTGGTTTGCAGCTTATGAGGCAGCACTGTGTATGAATGAGGTCACTGAGAAGAATTGGGGGAAGGGCCTGTGGAAACACCTTGAGGCCAATGGGAGGAACACCCTGACACCTTTGGAGGAGGCGGGTGCTCTGACCTATCCCAATATGAAGAAGGCTTTATCCCTCAGGTATAGGCTCACACCTGAGCAGTACAGGGAAAGGTTTAGGTCTTTTAAAAAGCTTGACTCAAATACATGGGTGGAATGTGTGAATCTTTATTGCAGAGCACTGGATGTCTGGATAAAAAGCACCAAGGTAACTGACTGAGGGAAATGCTTGGTGGTACTAATTTGTGCTGGCACGGTGATCAAAGCAAACACAAGGAAATGATGGACGGAGCGCTGAAACTTTTCAGACACTCACCCCCAGTCACAGATCTGGGTTGAATCCATCATTGTTCTTTAGCTCACTTCGCCACCCCAGTTCAGTCACAGCTATATGCAAATCAGTCTTGACCCTGTGCCTGATGGGAACAGTCCAGCCCGAACAGCCAAGCCATGTCTCCCCTGGACCGGAAACAAGCATCCTGGGACCGGTTTCGGGTTAACAGCCCTCATCAGCCAGGCTAGCTTGAATCCAGTGGCAAAGTGAGCAAGGGACCCACGTCTGGGCATACCCTTCCAACTTAGGGCGAACAAAGCAAACACAAGTAGATGATGGACGGAGCACTGAAACTTTTCCGACACTCACCCCCAGTCACAGATCTGGGATGAATCCATCATCGTTCTTTAGCTCACTTCGCCACCTCAGTTCAGACACAGCTATATTCAATTCAGTCATGACCCTGTGCATCATGGGAACAGGCCAGACCGAACTGCCAAGCCATGTCTTCCCTGGACCGGAAACAAGCATCCTGGGACCGGTTTCGGGCTAACAGCCCTCATCAGCCAGGCTAGCTTGAATCCAGTGGCAAAGTGAGCTAGGGACCCACATCTGGGCATAGCCTGCCAACTTAGGGCGAACAAAGCAAACACAAGGAGATGATGGACAGAGCGCTGAAACTTTTCAGACCCTCACCCCCAGTCACAGATCTGGGATGAATCCATCATCGTTCTTTAGCTCACTTCGCCACCTCAGTTCAGACACAGCTATATGCAATTCAGTCATGACCCTGTGCCTCATGGGAACAGTCCAGCCCGAACTGCCAAGCCATGTCTTCCCTGGACCGGAAACAAGCATCCTGGGACCGGTTTTGGGCTAACAGCCCTCATCAGCCTGGCTAGCTTGAATCCAGTGGCAAAGTGAGCAAGGGACCCACGTCTGGGCATACCCTGCCAACTTAGGGTGAACAAAGCAAACACAAGGAGATGATGGACGGATCGCTGAAACTTTTCAGACACTCCATCATCGTTCTTTAGCTCACTTCACCACCCCAGTTCAGAGACAGCTATATGCAAATCAGTCTTGACCCTGTGCCTCATGGGAACAGTCCAGCCCGAACCTCCAAGCCATGTCTTCCCTGGACCGGAAACAAGCATCCTGGGACCGGTTTCGGGCTAACAGCCCTCATCAGCCAGGCTTGCTTGAATCCAGTGGCAAAGTGAGCAAGGGACCCACGTCTGGGCATAGCCTGCCAATTTAGGGCGAACAAAGCAAACACAAGGAGATGATGGATGGAGCACTGAAACTTTTCAGACACTCACCCCCAGTCACAGATCTGGGATGAATCCATCATCGTTCTTTAGCTCACTTCGCCACCTCAGTTCAGACACAGCTATATGCAAATCAGTCTTGACCCTGTGCCTAATGGGAACAGTCCAGCCCGAACTGCCAAGCCATGTCTTCCCTGGACCGGAAATAAGCATCCTGGGACCGGTTTCGGGCTAACAGCCCTCATCAGCCAGGCTAGCTTGAATCCAGTGGCAAAGTGAGCAAGGGACCCACGTCTGGGCATAGCCTGCCAACTTAGGGCGAACAAAGCAAACACAAGGAGATGATGGACGGAGCACTGAAACTTTTCAGACACTCACACCCAGTCACAGATCTGAGATGAATCCATCATCGTTCTTTAGCTCACTTCGCCACCTCAGTTCAGACACAGCTATATGCAAATCAGTCTTGACCCTGTGCCTCATGGGAACAGTCCAGCCCGAACTGCCAAGCCATGTCTTCCCTGGACCGGAAACAAGCATCCTGGGACCGGTATCGGGCTAACAGCCCTCATCAGCCAGGCTAGCTTGAATCCAGTGGCAAAGTGAGCAAGGGACCCACGTCTGGGCATACCCTGCCAACTTAGAGCGAACAAAGCAAACACAAGGAGATGATGGACGGAGCGCTGAAACTTTTCAGACACTCACCCCCAGTCACAGATCTGGGTTGAATCCATCATCGTTCTTTAGCTCACTTCGCCACCCCAGTTCAGACTCAGCTATATGCAAATCAGTCTTGACCCTGTGCCTCATGGGAACAGTCCAGCCCGAACTGCCAAGCCATGTCTTCCCTGGACCGGAAACAAGCATCCTGGGACCGGTTTCAGGCTAACAGCCCTCATCAGCCAGGCTAGCTTGAATCCAGTGGCAAAGTGAGCAAGGGACCCACGTCTGGGCATAGCCTGCCAACTTAGGGCGAACAAAGCAAACACAAGGAGATGATGGACGGAGCACTGAAACCTTTCAGACACTCACCCCCAGTCACAGATCTGGGATGAATCCATCATCGTTCTTTAGCTCACTTCGCCACCTCAGTTCAGACACAGCTATATGCAATTCAGTCATGACCCTGTGCATCATGGGAACAGTCCAGACCGAACTGCCAAGCCATGTCTTCCCTGGACCGGAAACAAGCATCCTGGGACCGGTATCGGGCTAACAGCCCTCATCAGCCAGGCTAGCTTGAATCCAGTGGCAAAGTGAGCAAGGGACCCACGTCTGGGCATACCCTGCCAACTTAGAGCGAACAAAGCAAACACAAGGAGATGATGGACGGAGCGCTGAAACTTTTCAGACACTCACCCCCAGTCACAGATCTGGGTTGAATCCATCATCGTTCTTTAGCTCACTTCGCCACCCCAGTTCAGACACAGCTATATGCAAATCAGTCTTGACCCAGTGCCTCATGGGAACAGTCCAGCCCGAACTGCCAAGCCATGTCTTCCCTGGACCGGAAACAAGCATCCTGGGACCGGTTTCAGGCTAACAGCCCTCATCAGCCAGGCTAGCTTGAATCCAGTGGCAAAGTGAGCAAGGGACCCACGTCTGGGCATAGCCTGCCAACTTAGGGCGAACAAAGCAAACACAAGGAGATGATGGACGGAGCACTGAAACCTTTCAGACACTCACCCCCAGTCACAGATCTGGGATGAATCCTTCATCGTTCTTTAGCTCACTTCGCCACCTCAGTTCAGACACAGCTATATGCAATTCAGTCATGACCCTGTGCATCATGGGAACAGTCCAGACCGAACTGCCAAGCCATGTCTTCCCTGGACCGGAAACAAGCATCCTGGGACCGGTTTCGGGCTAACAGCCCTCATCAGCCAGGCTAGCTTGAATCCAGTGGCAAACTTTGCAAGGGACCCACGTCTCGGCATACCCTGCCAACTTAGGGCGAACAAAGCAAACACAAGGAGATGATGGACGGAGCGCTGAAACTTTTCAAACACTCACCCCCAGTCACAGATCTGGGTTGAATCCATCATCGTTCTTTAGCTCACTTTGCCACTCCAGTTCAGACACAGCTATATGCAAATCAGTCATGACCCTGTGCATCATGGGAACAGTCCAGCCCGAACTGCCAAGCCATGTCTTCCCTGGACCAGAAACAAGCAACCTGGGACCGGTTTCAGGCTAACAGCCCTCATCAGCCAGGCTAGCTTGAATCCAGTAGCAAACTTTGAAAGGGACCCACGTCTCGGCATACCCTGCCAACTTAGGGTGAACAAAGCAAACACAAGGAAATGATGGACGGAGCGCTGAAACTTTTCAAACACTCACCCCAGTCACAGATCTCGGTTGAATCCATCATCGTTCTTTAGCTCACTTCGCCACCCCAGTTCAGACACAGCTATATGCAAATCAGTCTTGACCCTGTGCCTCATGGGAACAGTCCAGCCCGAACTGCCAAGTCATGTCTTCCCTGGACCGGAAACAAGCAACCTGGGACCGGTTTCGGGCTAACAGCCCTCATCAGCCAGGCTAGCTTGAATCCAGTGGCAAAGTGAGCAAGGGACCCATGTCTGGGCATACCCTGCCAACTTAGGGCGTACAAAGCAAACACAAGGAGATGATGAACGGAGCACTGAAACTTTTCAGACACTCACCCCAGTCACAGATCTGGGTTGAATCCATCATTGTTCTTTAGCTCACTTCGCCACCCCAGTTCAGACACAGCTATATGCAAATCAGTCTTGACCCTGTGCCTCATGGGAACAGTCCAGCCCGAACTGCCAAGC
The DNA here is from genome assembly GCA_963921515.1 of Calotriton arnoldi. Classification (NCBI taxonomy): domain Eukaryota; kingdom Metazoa; phylum Chordata; class Amphibia; order Caudata; family Salamandridae; genus Calotriton; species Calotriton arnoldi. Next base: position 359,317 of record CAWUFW010015283.1, read on the forward strand.
CATGTCTTCCCTGGACCGGAAACAAGCATCCTGGGACCGGTTTCGGCCTAATAGCCCTCATCAGCCAGGCTAGCTTGAATCCAGTGGCAAAGTGAGCAAGGGACTCACGTCTGGGCATACTCTGCCAACTTAGGGCGAACAAAGCAAACACAAGGAGATGATGGACGGAGCGCTGAAACTTTTCAGACAGTCACCCCCAGTCACAGATCTGGGTTGAATCCATCATCGTTCTTTAGTTCACTTCGCCACCCCAGTTCAGACACAGCTATATGCAAATCAGTCTTGACTCTGTGCCTCATGGGAACAGTCCAGACCGAACTGCCAAGCCATGTCTTCCCTGGACCGGAAACAAGCATCCTGGGACCGGTATCGGGCTAACAGCCCTCATCAGCCAGGCTAGCTTGAATCCAGTGGCAAAGTGAGCAAGGGACCCACGTCTGGGCATACCCTGCCAACTTAGAGCGAACAAAGCAAACACAAGGAGATGATGGACGGAGCGCTGAAACTTTTCAGACACTCACCCCCAGTCACAGATCTGGGTTGAATCCATCATCGTTCTTTAGCTCACTTCGCCACCCCAGTTCAGACACAGCTATATGCAAATCAGTCTTGACCCAGTGCCTCATGGGAACAGTCCAGCCCGAACTGCCAAGCCATGTCTTCCCTGGACCGGAAACAAGCATCCTGGGACCGGTTTCAGGCTAACAGCCCTCATCAGCCAGGCTAGCTTGAATCCAGTGGCAAAGTGAGCAAGGGACCCACGTCTGGGCATAGCCTGCCAACTTAGGGCGAACAAAGCAAACACAAGGAGATGATGGACGGAGCGCTGAAACTTTTCAAACACTCACCCCCAGTCACAGATCTGGGTTGAATCCATCATCGTTCTTTAGCTCACTTTGCCACTCCAGTTCAGACACAGCTATATGCAAATCAGTCATGACCCTGTGCATCATGGGAACAGTCCAGCCCGAACTGCCAAGCCATGTCTTCCCTGGACCAGAAACAAGCAACCTGGGACCGGTTTCAGGCTAACAGCCCTCATCAGCCAGGCTAGCTTGAATCAAGTGGCAAACTTTGAAAGGGACCCACGTCTCGGCATACCCTGCCAACTTAGGGTGAACAAAGCAAACACAAGGAAATGATGGACGGAGCGCTGAAACTTTTCAAACACTCACCCCAGTCACAGATCTCGGTTGAATCCATCATCGTTCTTTAGCTCACTTCGCCACCCCAGTTCAGACACAGCTATATGCAAATCAGTCTTGACCCTGTGCCTCATGGGAACAGTCCAGCCCGAACTGCCAAGTCATGTCTTCCCTGGACCGGAAACAAGCAACCTGGGACCGGTTTCGGGCTAACAGCCCTCATCAGCCAGGCTAGCTTGAATCCAGTGGCAAAGTGAGCAAAAGGACCCATGTCTGGGCATACCCTGCCAACTTAGGGCGAACAAAGCAAACACAAGGAGATGATGAACGGAGCACTGAAACTTTTCAGACACTCACCCCAGTCACAGATCTGGGTTGAATCCATCATTGTTCTTTAGCTCACTTCGCCACCCCAGTTCAGACACAGCTATATGCAAATCAGTCTTGACCCTGTGCCTCATGGGAACAGTCCAGCCCAAACTGCCAAGCCATGTCTTCCCTGGACCGGAAACAAGCATCCTGGAACCAATTTCGGGCTAACAGCCCTCATCAGCCAGGCTAGCTTGAATCCAGTGGCAAAGTGAGCAAGGGACCCACGTCTGGGCATAGCCTGCCAACTTATGGCGAACAAAGCAAACACAAGGAGATGATGGACGGAGCGCTGAAACTTTTCAGACACTCACCCCAAGTCACAGATCTGGGTTGAATCCATCATTGTTCTTTAGCTCACTTCGCCACCCCAGTTCAGACACAGCTATATGCAAATCAGTCTTGCCCCTGTGCCTCATGGGAACAGTCCAGCCCGAACTGCCAAGCCATGTCTTCCCTGGACCGGAAACAAGCATCCTGGGACCGGTTTCGGCCTAATAGCCCTCATCAGCCAGGCTAGCTTGAATCCAGTGGCAAAGTGAGCAAGGGACCCACGTCTGGGCATACTCTGCCAACTTAGGGCGAACAAAGCAAACACAAGGAGATGATGGACGGAGCGCTGAAACTTTTCAGACAGTCACCCCCAGTCACAGATCTGGGTTGAATCCATCATCGTTCTTTAGCTCACTTCGCCACCCCAGTTCAGACACAGCTATATGCAAATCAGTCTTGACTCTGTGCCTCATGGGAACAGTCCAGCCTGAACTGCCTAGCCATGTCTTCCCTGGACCGGAAACAAGCATCCTGGGACCGGTTTCAGGCTAACAGCCCTCATCAGCCAGGCTAGCTTGAATCCAGTGGCAAAGTGAGCAAGGGACCCACGTCTGGGCATAGCCTGCCAACTTAGGGCGAACAAAGCAAACACAAGGAGATGATGGACGGAGCACTGAAACTTTTCAGACACTCACCCCCAGTCACAGATCTGGGATGAATCCATCATCGTTCTTTAGCTCACTTCGCCACCTCAGTTCAGACACAGCTATATGCAATTCAGTCATGACCCTGTGCATCATGGGAACAGTCCAGACCGAACTGCCAAGCCATGTCTTCCCAGGACCGGAAACAAGCATCCTGGGACCGGTTTTGGGCTAACAGCCCTCATCAGCCAGGCTAGCTTGAATCCAGTGGCAAACTTTGAAAGGGACCCACGTCTCGGCATATCCTGCCAACTTAGGGTGAACAAAGCAAACACAAGGAGATGATGGATGGAGCGCTGAAACTTTTCAAACACTCACCCCAGTCACAGATCTCGGTTGAATCCATCATCGTTCTTTAGCTCACTTCGCCACCCCAGTTCAGACACAGCTATATGCAAATCAGTCTTGACCCTGTGCCTCATGGGAACAGTCCAGCCCGAACTGCCAAGTCATGTCTTCCCTGGACCGGAAACAAGCAACTTGGGACCGGTTTCGGGCTAACAGCCCTCATCAGCCAGGCTAGCTTGAATCCAGTGGCAAAGTGAGCAAGAGACCCATGTCTGGGCATACCCTGCCAACTTAGTGCGAACAAAGCAAACACAAGGAGATGATGAATGGAGCACTGAAACTTTTCAGACACTCTCCCCAGTCACAGATCTGGGTTGAATCCATCATCGTTCTTTAGCTCACTTCGCCACCCCAGTTCAGACACAGCTATATGCAAATCAGTCTTGACCCTGTGCCTCATGGGAACAGTCCAGCCCGAACTGCCAAGTCATGTCTTCCCTGGACCGGAAACAAGCAACCTGGGACCGGTTTCGGGCTAACAGCCCTCATCAGCCAGGCTGGCTTGAATCCAGTGGCAAAGTGAGCAAGGGACCCATGTCTGGGCATAAACTGCCAACTTAGGGCGAACAAGGAAAACACAAGGAGATGATGAATGGAGCACTGAAACTTTTCAGACACTCTCCCCAGTCACAGATCTGGGTTGAATCCATCATCGTTCTTTAGCTCACTTCGCCACCCCAGTTCAGACACAGCTATATGCAAATCAGTCTTGACCCTGTGCCTCATGGGAACAGTCCAGCCCGAACTGCCAAGTCATGTCTTCCCTGGACCGGAAACAAGCATCCTGGGACCGGTTTCGGGCTAACAGCCCTCATCAGCCAGGCTAGCTTGAATCCAGTGGCAAACTTTGCAAGGGACCCACGTCTCGGCATACCCTGCCAACTTAGGGCGAACAAAGCAAACACAAGGAGATGATGGACGGAGCGCTGAAACTTTTCAAACACTCACCCCCAGTCACAGATCTGGGTTGAATCCATCATCGTTCTTTAGCTCACTTTGCCACTCCAGTTCAGACACAGCTATATGCAAATCAGTCTTGACCCTGTGCATCATGGGAACAGTCCAGCCCGAACTGCCAAGCCATGTCTTCCCTGGACCAGAAACAAGCAACCTGGGACCGGTTTCAGGCTAACAGCCCTCATCAGCCAGGCTAGCTTGAATCCAGTAGCAAACTGTGAGCAAGGGACCCACGTCTCGGCATACCCTGCCAACTTAGGGTGAACAAAGCAAACACAAGGAAATGATGGACGGAGCGCTGAAACTTTTCAAACACTCACCCCAGTCACAGATCTCGGTTGAATCCATCATCGTTCTTTAGCTCACTTCGCCACCCCAGTTCAGACACAGCTATATGCAAATCAGTCTTGACCCTGTGCCTCATGGGAACAGTCCAGCCCGAACTGCCAAGTCATGTCTTCCCTGGACCGGAAACAAGCATCCTGGGACCGGTTTCGGGCTAACAGCCCTCATCAGCCAGGCTAGCTTGAATCCAGTGGCAAAGTGAGCAAGGGACCCATGTCTGGGCATACCCTGCCAACTTAGGGCGAACAAAGCAAACACAAGGAGATGATGGACGGAGCACTGAAACTTTTCAGACACTCACCCCAGTCACAGATCTGGGTTGAATCCATCATTGTTCTTTAGCTCACTTCGCCACCCCAGTTCAGACACAGCTATATGCAAATCAGTCTTGACCCTGTGCCTCATGGGAACAGTCCAGCCCGAACTGCCAAGCCATGTCTTCCCTGGACCGGAAACAAGCATCCTGGGACCGGTTTCGGGCTAACAGCCCTCATCAGCCAGGCTAGCTTGAATCCAGTGGCAAAGTGAGCAAGGGACCCACGTCTGGGCATACCCTGCCAACTTAGGGCGAACAAAGCAAACACAAGGAGATGATGGACGGAGCGCTGAAACTTTTCAGACACTCACCCCCAGTCACAGATCTGGGTTGAATCCATCATCGTTCTTTAGTTCACTTCGCCACCCCAGTTCAGACACAGCTATATGCAAATCAGTCTTGACTCTGTGCCTCATGGGAACAGTCCAGCCCGAACTGCCAAGCCATGTCTTCCCTGGACCGGAAACAAGCATCCTGGGACCGGTTTTGGGCTAACAGCCCTCATCAGCCAGGCTAGCTTGAATCCAGTGGCAAAGTGAGAAAGGGACCCACATCTGGGCTTACCCTGCCAACTTAGAGCGAACAAAGCAAACACAAGGAGATGATGGACGGACCGCTGAAACATTTCAGACACTCACCCCCAGTCACAGATCTGAGTTGAATCCATCATCGTTCTTTAGCTCACTTCGCCACCCCAGTTCAGACACAGCTATATGCAAATCAGTCTTGACCCAGTGCCTCATGGGAACAGTCCAGCCCGAACTGCCAAGCCATGTCTTCCCTGGACCGGAAACAAGCATCCTGGGACCGGTTTCAGGCTAACAGCCCTCATCAGCCAGGCTAGCTTGAATCCAGTGGCAAAGTGAGCAAGGGACCCACGTCTGGGCATAGCCTGCCAACTTAGGGCGAACAAAGCAAACACAAGGAGATGATGGACGGAGCGCTGAAACTTTTCAAACACTCACCCCCAGTCACAGATCTGGGTTGAATCCATCATCGTTCTTTAGCTCACTTTGCCACTCCAGTTCAGACACAGCTATATGCAAATCAGTCATGACCCTGTGCATCATGGGAACAGTCCAGCCCGAACTGCCAAGCCATGTCTTCCCTGGACCAGAAACAAGCATCCTGGGACCGGTTTCAGGCTAACAGCCCTCATCAGCCAGGCTAGCTTGAATCAAGTGGCAAACGTTGAGCAAGGGACCCACGTCTCGGCATACCCTGCCAACTTAGGGTGAACAAAGCAAACACAAGGAAATGATGGACGGAGCGCTGAAACTTTTCAAACACTCACCCCAGTCACAGATCTCGGTTGAATCCATCATCGTTCTTTAGCTCACTTCGCCACCCCAGTTCAGACACAGCTATATGCAAATCAGTCTTGACCCTGTGCCTCATGGGAACAGTCCAGCCCGAACTGCCAAGTCATGTCTTCCCTGGACCGGAAACAAGCAACCTGGGACCGGTTTCGGGCTAACAGCCCTCATCAGCCAGGCTAGCTTGAATCCAGTGGCAAAGTGAGCAAAAGGACCCATGTCTGGGCATACCCTGCCAACTTAGGGCGAACAAAGCAAACACAAGGAGATGATGGACGGAGCACTGAAACTTTTCAGACACTCACCCCAGTCACAGATCTGGGTTGAATCCATCATCGTTCTTTAGCTCACTTCGCCACCCCAGTTCAGACACAGCTATATGCAAATCAGTCTTGACCCTGTGCCTCATGGGAACAGTCCAGCCCGAACTGCCAAGCCATGTCTTCCCTGGACCGGAAACAAGCATCCTGGGACCAGTTTCGGGCTAACAGCCCTCATCAGCCAGGCTAGCTTGAATCCAGTGGCAAAGTGAGCAAGGGACCCACGTCTGGGCATAGCCTGCCAACTTATGGCGAACAAAGCAAACACAAGGAGATGATGGACGGAGCGCTGAAACTTTTCAGACACTCACCCCCAAGTCACAGATCTGGGTTGAATCCATCATTGTTCTTTAGCTCACTTCGCCACCCCAGTTCAGACACAGCTATATGCAAATCAGTCTTGACCCTGTGCCTCATGGGAACAGTCCAGCCCGAACTGCCAAGCCATGTCTTCCCTGGACCGGAAACAAGCATCCTGGGACCGGTTTCGGCCTAACAGCCCTCATCAGCCAGGCTAGCTTGAATCCAGTGGCAAAGTGAGCAAGGGACCCACGTCTGGGCATACTCTGCCAACTTAGGGCGAACAAAGCAAACACAAGGAGATGATGGACGGAGCGCTGAAACTTTTCAGACAGTCACCCCCAGTCACAGATCTGGGTTGAATCCATCATCGTTCTTTAGCTCACTTCGCCACCCCAGTTCAGACACAGCTATATGCAAATCAGTCTTGACTCTGTGCCTCATGGGAACAGTCCAGCCTGAACTGCCTAGCCATGTCTTCCCTGGACCGGAAACAAGCATCCTGGGACCGGTTTCAGGCTAACAGCCCTCATCAGCCAGGCTAGCTTGAATCCAGTGGCAAAGTGAGCAAGGGACCCACGTCTGGGCATAGCCTGCCAACTTAGGGCGAACAAAGCAAACACAAGGAGATGATGGACGGAGCACTGAAACTTTTCAGACACTCACCCCCAGTCACAGATCTGGGATGAATCCATCATCGTTCTTTAGCTCACTTCGCCACCTCAGTTCAGACACAGCTATATGCAAATCAGTCATGACCCTGTGCATCATGGGAACAGTCCAGACCGAACTGCCAAGCCATGTCTTCCCTGGACCGGAAACAAGCATCCTGGGACCGGTTTTGGGCTAACAGCCCTCATCAGCCAGGCTAGCTTGAATCCAGTGGCAAACTGTGAGCAAGGGACCCACGTCTGGGCATACCCTGCCAACTTAGGGTGAACAAAGCAAACACAAGGAGATGATGGATGGAGCGCTGAAACTTTTCAAACACTCACCCCAGTCACAGATCTGGGTTGAATCCATCATCGTTCTTTAGCTCACTTCGCCACCCCAGTTCAGACACAGCTATATGCAAATCAGTCTTGACCCTGTGCCTCATGGGAACAGTCCAGCCCGAACTGCCAAGCCATGTCTTCCCTGGACCGGAAACAAGCATCTTGGGACCGGTTTCGGGCTAACAGCCCTCATCAGCCAGGCTAGCTTGAATCCAGTGGCAAAGTGAGCAAGGGACCCATGTCTGGGCATACCCTGCCAACTTAGGGCGAACAAAGCAAACACAAGGAGATGATGGATGGAGCACTGAAACTTTTCAGACACTCATCCCCAGTCACAGATCTGGGTTGAATCCATCATCGTTCTTTAGCTCACTTCGCCACCCCAGTTCAGACACAGCTATATGCAAATCAGTCTTGACCCTGTGCCTCATGGGAACAGTCCAGCCCGAACTGCCAAGTCATGTCTTCCCTGGACCGGAAACAAGCATCCTGGGACCGGTTTCGGGCTAACAGCCCTCATCAGCCAGGCTGGCTTGAATCCAGTGGCAAAGTGAGCAAGGGACCGATGTCTGGGCATAAACTGCCAACTTAGGGCGAACAAAGCAAACACAAGGAGATGATGAATGGAGCACTGAAACTTTTCAGACACTCTCCCCAGTCACAGATCTGGGTTGAATCCATCATCGTTCTTTAGCTCACTTCGCCACCCCAGTTCAGACACAGCTATATGCAAATCAGTCTTGACCCTGTGCCTCATGGGAACAGTCCAGCCCGAACTGCCAAGCCATGTCTTCCCTGGACCGGAAACAAGCATCCTGGGACCGGTTTCGGGCTAACAGCCCTCATCAGCCAGGCTAGCTTGAATCCAGTGGCAAAGTGAGCAAGGGACCGACGTCTGGGCATACACTGCCAACTTAGGGCGAACAAAGCAAACACAAGGAGATGATGGACGGAGCACTGAAACTTTTCAGACACTCACCCCAGTCACAGATCTGGGTTGAATCCATCATCGTTCTTTAGCTCACTTCGCCACCCCAGTTCAGACACAGCTATATGCAAATCAGTCTTGACCCTGTGCCTCATGGGAACAGTCCAGCCCGAACTGCCAAGCCAGGTCTTCCCTGGACCGGAAACAAGCATCCTGGGACCGGTTTCGGGCTAACAGCCCTCATCAGCCAGGCTAGCTTGAATCCAGTGGCAAAGTGAGCAAGGGACCCACGTCTGGGCATAGCCTGCTAACTTATGGCGAACAAAGCAAACACAAGATGATGGACGGAGCACTGAAACTTTTCAGACACTCACCCCCAGTCACAGATCTGGGATGAATCCATCATCGTTCGTTAGCTCACTTCGCCACCCCAGTACAGACACAGCTATATGCAAATCAGTCTTGACCCTGTGCCTCATGGGAACAGTCCAGCCCGAACTGCCAAGCCATGTCTTCCCTGGACCTGAAACAAGCATCCTGGGACCGGTTTCGGGCTAACAGCCCTCATCAGCCAGGCTAGCTTGAATCCAGTGGCAAAGTGAGCAAGGGACCCATGTCTGGGCATACCCTGTCAACTTAGGGCGAACAAAGCAAACACAAGGAGATGATGGACGGAGCGCTGAAACTTTTCAGACACTCACCCCCAGTCACAGATCTGGGTGGAATCCATCATCGTTCTTTAGCTCACTTCGCCACCTCAGTTCAGACACAGCTATATGCAATTCAGTCATGACCATGTGCATCATGGGAATAGTCCAGACCGAACTGCTATGCCATGTCTTCCCTGGACCGGAAACAAGCATCCTGGGACCAGTTTCGGGCTAACAGCACTCTTCAGCCAGGCTAGCTTGAATCCAGTGGCAAACT